>OX457086.1:40519446-40959179 GCA_949752835.1 Empis stercorea | reverse complement strand
ACCATCAAAACATCTAAAGATAGTAATTTGTGTATATGTAATTCATTAATTGAGAAATCAAAGTTCTTTGTTCTGGCATTTGAGAATTTCAATTTATGAAAACCGATTACAACAAGCCAGCCCCGGACTGGATCGGACAGCTACTCTGCCGTCACGTCCGAGGACCTGCAGATAGAGCGTATGCAAAATGATCACACAGAATAATATAGAGAAAGCTGGTCTTCTTGCCGCTGGCAAGCACCACATGACAATTTATATGATCTCGATTATCGTCCTATTGTTTCCTTGTATCATTTATTTGGTTATTATCTGAGAAACAACCCGACATACAAAACCCACTTCAACCCTGGCGCATTTGGGTGCGTAGACGTAGAGTATGATCATAATAGATTATTTGATTGTTTCATTGATGAAAATTCATTTAACCAAAGATTGGAAAAATATATAATAATCGGTTTTTATAAATTGAAATTCTCAAATGGCAGAACAAAGAACTTTGATTTCTCAATTAATGAATTACATATACACAAATTACTATCTTTAGATGTTTTGATGGTTAACAAAAAGTTTTTAGAAATTAAAAATCCTTTAGATAATTGGGCACCTTGGAGGAAAAGGGAGTGCAGTATTTCATCATTTATGTCTGATTTATACAACTACGCTAATTCACACCAAGGTATATAATTTATAATTATTACTATATATTTCTAATGTATCCATTTCATTCCTACTTTATATAATTTATAATTACATATTACTATATATTTCTAATGAAATCATTTTAATTTAGAAAGTATACCGCGTGACGTACCAATGCCAGATGATGTTATAACTGATGTAGCAATGCCAATTGCAGTTGTAGTTTTAGAAAGACCATCATTGGACGTTACGTTATAACTGATGTAATAAATATTAATAATTATAGAAAGATACTAGTTGATAAATCTAATAATATAAAATCATTTACTGATGATTTTGATTCAACAACGTATGAAATAAAGCAATTTAAAATGAACACGTAATGCTTTTATAAAAAAAACAAACGCTTTAAATGCGGTAAGATTATCAGCTACGCAGATAATAATTATACGCTCATGAATTGGCGTAATTATTATAAAGGCGAAGAAAATTCAAATGAGATTATATTAATAGAAAACTTTAATACAGATATTTCAATTCAGCCGCTAAAACTAAAGTTTATTTTAGCGATATGCAACGAATAAGTAAGTTTTTCATTGTATATTATACTTTCATTCATTAATATTTATAATTTTTTTCAGTTATTAACAACTATTTTTATAGCAGTAAACACTTTTAATATTTTAATTTAATGTATTTTAAATTTAAATCATAATGTTTTAAGAAATAATTCATCAATATTATACTTTGTAAAAAAGTATTTAAATAATAATGTAATAAAAAATAATACATTTAAAACACAAACTAAATCTTTTCATTTGTTTTAAAGACAATTATAGGTATTATTATTATAATCACCCTTATTACCGTAGTCGCTTCGCCAGTCGATACGCGTCGACTCTCATGAATTGGTATTACCATACTCGCTTTTTCTCTCGCTGTCGAAATATTTATCGACTGGGCGACTCTAAATGGTATTACCGTACTCGCTGTCGATTCGATTGTAGTCGAAATCAGTCGATAATTCACTCGCCTAGAATTTTTCAAGCGAGAAGTTATTTTTTATAGAGGAATTTCATTAAAATTTAAACTTAAAAAAATTATTGTGTTTATTAATTAAAGTATTTTAAATACTTTTTAAATACGATAAAAGATTTTTTTAAGATAAAACAAATTTAATTTTGATGACGCGGTTTTTTATGAATTAGAAAATTAATTAAGAAAATTACAACTTTGGAAATACCCGAAAGAAAAATAGAATTTATCAAAAAAATTAATTTTGGAAAAACCTATTACCGGAAAAAAAAGAATTAAAATTGATTGTATAGATTACATAAATTTTGATCTATAAAATTAATTTTAATTCTTTTTTTTTTCAGGTAATTCCAAAGGAGAAATTTTCTTGATAGATTCTAATTCATAAAAAAAACCCGTAATCAAAATTAAATTTGTTTTATCTTATAAAAATCTTTAAAAAATCCAGAATCACCTCTATGATTTGAAATACACACTAAAGATATATATATTTTTTATAGAATTTAGCAATATTATTTTGTAAAATATGGATTTTTAATTTTTGGCTTGAAGCATTAAAATTTTTTTATTAAATATTAATTGCTTAATTTGAAAAAAGAATTCGAATAAATAGACAAACTGTCAAATAAATTTCCAAATTATGAAAAAATGACTGTGCTGCCAATACAGAAAACAAAAAATATACGCGTCCTGCCGTGTTTCTCAATTGAGAGTCGCCTAAAAGCGAAGCGAATACCATCATACCAAAAATAATCTCAATCGAATCGACTATCGAATAGACTGGCGACTGGCGTATCGACTGGCGAAGCGACTACGGTAATAAGGGTGAATGTAAGTATACCATATGGATTAAAAGTATACTACAAGTATATATAACTAAAGTATATACTATGTAATATAATATATAATATATATATAATATACTAAAGTATATAATATATAATACATTACAGCTATTTAACAATTATATATATATATATATTGTGACACCCGAGATATCTGAAAAATATAATTATAATATTACTATAAAATAAAAATCTGAATAATTTACTTACATCGGCGTAAACCACACTGCCATGTTGTTTGTTATTGGTATAGTTATAAATGTCAGTCAGATAAAAAAATATATGTCGTGAAGTTGGTTACATGTGTAAAGTCTTTGTATATTAACAACCAGAGGTCGTGTTGGTGGTGGTGAATTAGTATAAATTTTCGAAAATGAGAAAAAATACAAAGAATGTTCTTGATTTGACCCTTCGGTCAAACAAAGGGCATGATTGGAAAATTTTTGAAAAAAAGCAAATAAAAAAATCGAGGAGTCGGATGATAACCGTGGCGCTGGATACCGGCTTGTTGATCATTTTGTCAGTTTTTTTTGGTCACTCGTTTTTTTTTAAATAAATTTTTTTTTTTTTTTTTGTAAAATTTGAAATTTTTATCAGTTTTTTTTTAAAAGAAAAAAAAAACCTTTTAAAGTATATTCGTGAAAAAAAAAACAAATTAATTATTAATTTTCACGAAACAAAAAAAAAACATATAAACTCTAAAGAAGAAAAATTGTGGAGTGATCTATTGTAATATAAAAAAATTTATCTCCCAAGAAAAAAAAATTTAGTTTAAAATAGTTGGCCGGTAAAATATTGAAAAAAAAAAAAATTAAACATATAGTATCCAGCGCGCGCGTTCGTTTTGTGTATTATTGTTCCTGTGTTCCTGTGCTGTTAATGTTGCTGTGTCCTGGTCCTGTAGAGTCATCTATAGTCATCGTTGGAATCCAGTGCCAGTCATCGTTGCCAGTGTGGGGAAATTGTTTTGGGTGTTTTTTTTGTGGGGTTTTTCTTGGATTTTTTTTATTAAAGTAGTTTTTTTTTTTGTGTAGAATTTTTTTAATTCCGTTGATTTAATAGACTAGAGTAAATTAAAATTATTGTCAATAGAAAGAAAAAAAAAATTTCATAGAAAGGAAAATTTTGAATAAAATAAAAAAAAAAGAAAAATTTTTGTATGTTCAAAATTTTAGAATCTAGGTGCAGCTGATCCGGACATGTCAGGAGCAGTCTCATCCTAATTAAGTAGTAGTAAAAAAGGTATGTGAGAATTTTTTTTCTCTGTTCTATTAGTTTTTTTTTAATAAATTAAATTATAAAAAAATATAAAATTTGATTCATATTTTTTTTAATAAATTATATATTATATATATAACGTAAAATTAAATTCCATTTATTAAAATTTTTTTAAATATACAACCAAAATTAATAATTATTTAAAACAAAAATACATTGGTGTTATTATTTATTTTTATATATATAAATTTTGTGTGGTGGATTGAGCAGGTCCATCGGGACATTGTTGGGAGTGCTGAGTCCCTGTTGGGTTTTTTTTTGTTGTTGCAAAATTTTTTTCTTGTGTATTCTTGGAATTTTTGTATATTCAACATGGCAGAATAAGTCGGGGCAGATGAGTGATCCGGAGTAGCAGAATTCCTTCTAGTTGTCCTTTTCCTTTTTCATTTCCATGTTCTTCTTTGGTCCATCATTGATTATGACGTAATTAATGTGTTGGATTGAAGAGAACATTTGTTGGTGGTATGATGGTTAGTAGGATCATTGGTCGACCCACGCCCCACAGACTGTGCTGAGCCGGCAACAAGGAGGAAATCCCAATGATCCTGGGAGTGGAAGTAAAGAAAAGGGATTTAGTTTTTTTTTGTTTATAAAAGAAAAATTAATTCTTGGTCTTGCTTTCCATAGTGACTGTGGCTAGGTCACTCAGACCTGGCGCCCAACACTTTCAGCTCCCGAACCCTTCTCCACCGAACCTATCTTCAGATAACAAATCCAATAAATTTGGATCTCGTTACAATTGGCACCCAAGCTTGTTTATGGCAAAAGAACTTAGAAAAATTCTAGTGACGTTTGGTCACCCGAAATTTTTTGTAATGAAAATTTTTTTTTGTATCATCAACTTCATCAGGGGGGCTACTATGAAACTATTCGATCGCCGCGCATATCGAATATTATGCGCAAAATAAGAATGCGATCCGCGTCGAATTACCCTACTATGAAAATTAGATATCGAACAACTTTTTTGACGCCTTATCCGAGACACATTAACAAAAAACATTGGCGCTTTACCAATTTTTATAGGCGCATTGCCATTTTTATTGGGGTATTTAGAATAAAATGATCAGCTGATTGTTTAAAAACATAATTTTTGACATTTATAAATATAAACAAGAACTTTATTTTGGTAAACTTAAAGTTATTAATTTAATTTTGAACAAAAGAAAGTAAAAAAAAGTATAAAATGGATTTATTGCATTTTGCTTTATTTATAAAATTATTATTATTAGAGCATTTAAAATTTTTTTTAGCGATGTCGTCATTTTTTATTAAATAAATACTCCACTAATAACAAATTGTTTTGAATTTGTTGAAACCCGAAAATAAAAAATTAAAAAAATTTCTTACTTTTATTTAAACTACATTTATTGTTTTTTTTATTTAATATAATTTATTTACACATTAAATAAATATATTTTTTAATTTAGAAATGCTTACATTTTAAAATAAATTAAAATGTAAATAAATATCCGTCATCAATTTTGCTGTCGAATATAAATATTCGATCGCGTATAAAATGCGCAGGCGCGGCAATTTAACGTTCATGGTAAGGCGGATCATTCGACAGACGTCGAATATTTTTATTTCATAGTAGCAAAATTCGATATTCGATAGTAGCAAAATTCGATATTCGATAGGTTTGATTCTGAGGATGAGTTCGGATGTAGTTGAAGCGGCCATTGTATCACCAACTAAATTCGTCCCCTTTTGCCTTGGATGACTTCCAACCAGTTCACATAAAACCGAGAATTTCGTAGTATTGTTGTGTTAATTATTTATTTTTTTTGTAGAGCTGATAGTTAGACCGTGACATGGTTGTCCGTGTTTTTGTCCTATCAGTCTGGTATAGCGGGGTAAGTAATAGAGCTGGAGTTAGATAAAAATTTAGGTTGTCCTCGATTTGTCCTCCAGATATCTGTTATTTATTTTTTTCGTTATTTTGACCAAAAATAGCGGATAGTTAGAATATGACCCAGTTGTCTGGATATATTCCTATCAACGTTGTTTTTGTTGTCTTTTATGTGACAAAATTGTTGTCTATTTATTTAAATTTTATCGGTATGTGAACTGGAAGGAACACATTTTAAGGCGGAAGATTCCTTTCCTGCATCCTTCACTCATCCTATTAGTCCTGTTCCTTGATTTTATCTGCTCCTCCCATTCCTGTACTTTCTGCTACAATGGGTCACTCAACGCTCGTTGTATCCTCATCAATTTTTTTTTCATCATAGAAAAACAATATTAATATTATTTGTAATAATATTAAAAAAATAAAAAAACAAGAATCACTTCTGAGGAAAATTTTGCTGCGAACCTACAATAAAAAACAAAAAGAAAAAAAAAACAAATACACAAAATTGGGTTTTGATTTAAAACAACATTTATTTATTAAATTTATTAAAAATTAAAATATTTATAAAATTTATGATTTTGTGTGACAGCTGTTTATTATTAAACTGGGGACAGCTGTGAAAAAATAATAAAGGTACTAGAGCAATAAAAAATAGTGTAGTACCAAATTGCGGTAATAGAATTATTATAAAATTATAAAAATATAAGGTGTGTTCAATACTCCGGGGTCGTCAGAGCGGAATAAGAATTTTTGCTAGGAAGTAGTTAATATTAAATAGTTAGATTTTTTTTTATTATTATTTATTGGTGGGAGTTAGACTTATTATTAGGGTAGGTTTATTAGTTATTGGGCAGTGGTAATAGTTTATTTATATTTTTGTTATTGTTATTTATTAAAGTAGTATTAAGTAGTTTTTTTGTAAATTTTTTTTATTTATTTTCTAATTTAAAATTTTTACAATAATTGTTATTTATTTATTAGAATTAGTTTATGTATTATTAGTTAGTATAGTTCGGTTTTGGTTACGTTAGTATTGGTTATTATTAGTGGGTAGTTACAATCAGTGTCATTATATTTCCAGTTTTGTTATTTATATTTACAGATTTTTTTGTTATTTATATTTACAAATTTTGTGGTATTTATATTTACAATTTTTGTTATTTATATTTACAAATTTCTCTGTTATTTATATTAAGGTGCTGTTATTTTATACACTGATTGTTATTTATTTATTTTTTTTTATTATTTTTTGTAAGGTGAAGTCGGGTTTATATATTTCTAATTTTTTTTATTTATTCTAGGTTTAATTTTACAATAGTATTAGTAAGTAGGTATAAACATTTTTTTTTGAATTATTTATTAAATTTACAATCAATTATTTATTATTATTATTATTTAGTAGCTATAGTACTGTAGTTTAGTTATTATTAGGATTTCATTAAGAAAAAAATTAAATATCATGTATAGTTTCCGGCATGTGATAGATCCAGTTCTGCTGGACGAGGACGAACTTAGCTATGAACTGAAAATCCGGAATCTATATGTTCCCTCTGGAAATGTATCGGATAAATATTCTAATTTGAGTTTGGCTCTGGATTTGGAGAATAAAGAAAAACGACGATTACCTGTAGCCGTAATTCCAGATCCAGAGGCTGAACTGAACATCTGCGAGGCGAAGATCGAAGCTGTACGAGCATTGATTACCAACGGCATTAGAGATGGTAATTCCAACGCTCTAGACATCGCCACCACAAAAAGCTTCCACGTATGGGATCGCTTAAACCGATTGAAAAATGTTCAACCGAGTTCCTCCGGGGCGATCAGGAAAGGAATTTATGAACTAAAAGAGAATTTAGAAAAGTTGCGTCAGTATAAACAAAAACAAATTACATCAAAATTA
Organism: Empis stercorea; assembly: GCA_949752835.1. Lineage (NCBI taxonomy): Eukaryota > Metazoa > Arthropoda > Insecta > Diptera > Empididae > Empis > Empis stercorea. Next base: position 40,951,630 of record OX457086.1, on the reverse strand, counting down.
CCTGAACCTTCAGAACCTCAATTAGAAGCGATCGACGAGGATGATGAGTTGGTCCGTCCATTAGCTGCCCCGCTCACCATAATTGGACATCCAATTCTAGGGGCTACTGGAGCGACACCGAAGGTGACCCCAATGGGAAAACCAGCGGAGCGAAGGGCTGACGTATTCTCGGATCTGCAAGCAGAAGGGGTGCGGATGTTGGATACTCCACAGGTTTCGGGTCCGAAAAGTCTGCCATCGTCGACATTGCCAGCGAGGAATTTAGCCTGGAGCTATCAAGCGTCACCACGTGCAAACCCGGACAACTATCGATTTCCGTCTACACGAATCGCGCCACTCAATGCGGATGTTCGACGAGCTAATACTAATTCTGGCCGTAATAACTATCATCGAAACAACAATCGTCAAAAATTTTCATCAAATATGGATTACTCACTCCCGAAACAATCCTCGCAGAATTATGAACGTCAGCGGATCCAGGAACTGGAAAAAGCATTAGCAGTACAGCAACAACAGATGCAGGAAATGCGAGACCAATTTCAGCGGTTGAGTATGAACTACGCAGAGCACCAGCGACAGTCAAACCTTATTGGAGCTGTAAGGGATGACTACCGGCAATTTCATCAGCCGGCGGATAAACTGGCCGCGGTACCGCCTACTGGTGTTCCCCCTAGAACGAGAATAGAAGTAAATAGCAGTGACGACGAAAATGTTGAGTTACCTGTCGATAATGTGCATCGTCGTAATCCAGTGTCAAATTGGCGGATTTAATTCGACGGCACTGGAAAAATGTTGACGCTGTCTGAATTTTTATTCCGAGTGGAAACTCTTGCGAGGGGGGACAGCTATCCAGTAGAGAGCTTGGTACTAGCCATCAACCAGCTACTAAAAGGAAGAGCCGACATCTGGTATTGGCAGTTCATCCGGAGGAATCCACACGCATCTTGGTTCCAGCTGAAAGCGTCAATGAAAGTGGAGTTTGACGAAGGCGAGGAGGATGGTGATGTAAAGCGGATGATGGAAGCATGCGATATTTTGGAAAACCAAAAAGCTCTTCAACCAAATAAAATAGCTGTTTTTTAGTAACCAAATTAAGTTCACTTGGAGGTGTCGAATAGACACCAATTAAATTAAATAATAAGTTTTTTTGGAAGTGTCAAGAAGACACTAACTAATTAAATTAAAATTCTAAATTTTAAAAGTAGTAAAAGTTTATTAAAATTAATAGTTTTGATTATTTAAAGTAGTAAAAGTTTTATTAAAATTAATAGTTTTGATTATTTAAAGTAAATAAAGTTTTTTATATAAGTTTTTAAAAAATAATTATAAAAGTAGTAGTTAATTAAAAAAAAAAAGAAAGTAAATAAAATATATATAAAATAAATTAGACATTATAAACGTTAAATAAAAACTTAATAAATAAATACTATTTGTAAGCTGAAAATCAATAAATAATTAAATACAATATTTAAATAAAAATATTAATATAATAAAGTGTTTTAATTAAGAAGAAATTAATAGTAAAAGTGTTTTATTTAAGAAGAAAACAATTATAAAAGGTAACTTTTATAACATTGGCGCTGCGGACAGGATAGGAACTACGTTTCCTATCCAAAAAGACTTGTGTGCGGTAAAACGGTTCGAAATTTAAAAAAAAAAAACAATATAAAAAATTTTTGTACAAATTTTACGAAAATTACAACGCAAAAAACATACATTTTAACAAAAAAGTGAAAAAAAAAAAATAGCAGAACAACGAAGTACAAATAACAGTAGCAGATCAACAAATAAGGCAGTGAAAAAACAATAACAAAAAAAAAATCAACGTAAGAAAGCAGTATATCAACGAAAAGGCAATAACAACAAAAAAAGTCAACATAAGAAGCAGATCAACAAATTTATTATGTAAGTCAAAATCTAAAATAACATTAAGGAAAATTATTATATTTAATAATAAAAAAAAATGGAATTTTGTTTAAATAAATCATAAAAAAAATTTTTCAATTTAAATTTCTAAAATTCAAATTGATTGTTAAATTATCTTTAATAAAATCAAAATCAAAAATTTAATAAAAATTAAGTTAAAGTAAAATCATTTAAAAAATCAAATTCAAATTAAACGTTAATGAAAAAAAAAATTTTTTCTTTTTCTCAAAATTTATTAAAAAAAAAAGCCATAAAAAAAAATATAAAAAAAAAAATCATAATTTTCTTTTAAAGTAAAATCCAACAAAACTTATATACAAAGTTTTATGGATAAATATAAATTGTATATAAACTTTTTTAAACAAATTTCCTAACCTTTCCCAATAGTTACCCTAATTTTTTAGATACAAATATAATAAATATTATACAGTAGATACAAATATAATAAATATTATAAATAAATGCATAGCAACAAAGCACACATTAATACATATGGTGCAATTATATAAGTTTTTTTTACTATAAGTCGACCATATATACATATGTATATACATATTTCTTTTTTGGTGCATTATAATAATTGTGCGTTTTCAGCAATTATATAAAGTTTTTTTTTCTCTGTTGCCTACATTTTTATTAGCATTGAAATTTTATACTTGGTAGTGTATAAAAAATATATAAGGTAATAAAAACAATGAAAGGCATTATGTGTTGAATTTAATTACAAAAATACTAAGGTTCGTTGATTTTATACTAAAACTGTGTAAAGAAAACACAAATGCACAGTTTGTATTAAGTTAACTCAGGGCTGTATAAAATCAAGTAACCTGGTATAAAGTTTTTTTTCTATGTAATAATAAAAAATTGGGATACAAATTTTCTTTGTTACCCAATATTTTTCTTTTCACCCTATATAACTTTAAAAATTTTTTTGTCCTCTTATGACAAAATAATATATATACATTATACATACATACGTATAATTAAAATTTAGCGAATTTTCTTTGTTGAAAAGAAATAATTTCGTAATTTTTTGTTTTTAAAATTTATAATAAATTTTTTTTTGAAGGTAATTAACCGCAATTTCAATTTATCATTGCAAAACAAAGTCAATCAAAATATTTTTTTTAATCAAACTTACTTAACAAAAATATTTTATAATCATTGCATACCTTTAGGAGATAAATAAAACATTTTTGGGTTTTTAAAAAAAAAGTGAACTTTTAGAAGTACCTATAATAATAAAATTTAAAAAAAAAAAATTATATATATTCATCGTCTTAATTTGGATTGGTTTTTATAATAAAATTTTAAAAAAAATATGTATTAATAAAATTTTATAACTATATTGAATTGGATTTCTGTCTTTTTTTTCGACCCCTAAAATATAATTATACTAAATTTACATTTTATATCAAAATTTCATTAATTTTTTTTTTGTTTGTTCGTAATGACGAAAATTATATATACATATATATAAAGGGATATATATATATATTTTCAAAATACGTTTGCTCATTTTTATATAAAATATTGTTGTCAACTTAATTGATATTAATATTAATATTTTAAATGACGTACGTAAGTTTCATTAGAACAAAGCGCGTTTTTTTGTAAAAGCATTCATATTATGAAAATTTATCAACAATTTTTTTTTGGAATTAAATAAAAATTTTATTGCATAATTTTAGGAGTTAGGGAATTTATATTTTTTTTTATGTCGAAAAAAAATTTTTTTTGCATATATTCAGGAATAAAAATAAAATAAATAAAAATGAGTATTTTATTTTAAATAATTTTATTAAATTGGAATGATTTTCGTTAAATAAGATAAAATTTAAATTAAAAATAATTTTTAGGAAAAATACAAACACAATTTTTCGAGCTTAACAGTTTTTTTCAGAATAAAAAATTCGACCCCTAAAAAATAAGTATACAAAATTTTTTTATTCACTTTATACTGAAAGTTAATAAAAATATGACCCCTAAATCATAATATAAAAAAAGGCGTATTTACATTGTTGTTGTTGTAATTTAATAAGGAAACTAATGTCGCAAAAATCAAAAACCCCAACTTCAGCGCAATCTATTTTAAAATTTTCGAAACGAATTTCTACTTTTTCATTTTTAAATTCAAGTCCAGAATTTGAAGATTCGGACGAAAAAACTAAAACAAACATCGAAAATATAGAAGAACCAAATTTAGAAGTATAAAATAACAACAATTTTTCTGATTTTTTACACCAAGTGCAGGAAGAAAGAGTGTCGGAAAACAGGAAAAGCTTTAGAACATTAAGATCCGGGGTAAAATATAATAGAATTGGTCCAATAAGAAGACCTAAAAAAGCAAGGAAAAATAAAGTGATTATTACTAAAACGGAAAGAAGAAGTTTAAATATTAAAAAATCCGACAAAATGAATCCAGTAAATGACCCTAATTTCTTTAGCAACAGAACAATGAATAGGCCAGGACCGTCAGGGTTAAATTCGACCCCTATTCAGCCTCCACCACCACGTCAGTTACCCGTACAACATGAGTACAACGCGGAAAATTTCACTAATGACAACTCTTACCATTTGGAACCAACGCTCTTACCGGTCGAAAAAATTATTAAGACATTTTTGGTACACGTTCCAACATTTTCAGGTATAGGGTTGGACATTGAAAACGAACTAAACAATTTTCTGGAGTTGGCTCACCAATCATACGAGTTAACGAGGGATGAGCAAAAAGGCATACTTTTACGGATTTTAATTACCAGTAAATTAACAGGTGCGGCCAACGCTCTCTTTAGATATGCCAACGTCGAAAATTTTACACAATACAAGGATATTTTAAGAAACCGTTTCATAGAAAGTAAAGATATGGCTACTTTAGCCTCGGAAATTATGGGAATGTACCAATATGAAACGGAAACTGTAGAACTTTTTGGAGAACGAATATCCGAAAAATTGGCCGCGTATCGGAACAGGGTAAATGAGAGATATAGATAAATGAGATGGAGATCACAGCAAAGAGAGTGTTTTTGGGAAGACTGCGATCAGCAGAGTTAAAGCAATATCTATTATTTAAAAATCCGGAAAATTTACGAGTCTCTATAGGAGCAGCTCGACAATATCTGAATGAAAAATTTAGGCGGCATTGGAAGTTCTAATACATCAAGCAACAATCAAGCAGTCCTAGGGGATCAAATGCTGACATTAATTATGACATTGATGAAAAAATTAAACGAAAATGGGCTACAAGCGGAACAACCCAACAACAACAAATTTGGTAATGGGAATAATCAGAGAAGTTTTAACAATAATAATAATTTTAGGAACAACCAACAGCATAATAATAACGTGCGCAATAATTTTAACGCTGGGAGTAGAAATATAAATAATAACAACAACAACAACAATTTTAGTAATAATTATAAGCAATTTTCAAATAATAACAATAATAATATTAATAACAATAAGACCCCGTTCAATAACTATAATAAGACCCCTAATAGATTGAACAATAATAATGGTAGTATGTTTAACGGAAATAACTACCAATCTAATTATAATAGTAATAATAATAATCATAATAATATTAGGAATACAAATATTGCTAACAGAGGACCTAATTCAAATCCTCTTATAAAATGTTTCAAATGTGGTAAACAAGACCACATAAGTAGAGATTGTACAATGCAATTTCATTTAAATAAGGAAGTAAAACATTGTACCAATTGCGGAATTTACGGACACGAATCCGCTAATTGTTTAAAACCACGTGCAGGGAATAACGGCGCAATCCCACAAAGAGTTTTAACAGTAACCAACACGGAAACCACTTGTGAATGGTGTGCAAGGGAAGGTCACAAAATATTGAATTGCGAAGCACGTCAAGCTTATGAATCTAGAATGGCGTTAGTCTCGGGAAACGAGAATGGAGTGAACTAAAAAAGCCCAGCTCATTCCATACGGAGGGCACAACAACCACTTACAGGAGCCTATAGTTCAATTGGCTTTAGATATAGCCAAAACAGACAAAGTAAAGTTATTAGTAGACACAGGAGCTCAGGTTAGTTTAATAAAAAATTCAACATTGAAAAAAGGAACACAAATATGTACAGATAATAAGGTACAAATAAGTTCAATAAACAATGTGAGCTCCACTTTAGGTTCCTGTGAGGGTAAATTTTTATTAGGGCAAAATTTTAAATGCGATTTCCAAGTTACAGATAATGATATTAAGTTACCAGTTAATGGTATTTTAGGGAACAATTTTTTGTCCCCTAATTGTAATATTTTAGGACCCCAAAAACAATTACAATTTCGAAAAACAAAAACAAATAATCCGGAATTTTATATTCCATTTTCATAAAAACAAAATGAAAAAATAAATATGCATTGTATTAAAGATTCAAATCAATTAAACGCGGTAAAGATACAACAATTACGAGAAATTTATGATAACGTACAGGAGAGTTTTAAGGAAAATAATGGAGTTATGGAAGTAATAGAAAATAAAGAGGAAGTTATTGAAGAAACTAAGGAGGTATTAAGTGAAAATAGTAGTAAATTAAAGGAGGAGGATATTATTGTAGTGAATGCGGAAGTTATGAAAGTAAATGATGACGTAAATAATGAGGAATATAATAATAGTTATGACATAGAAAATAAAAATTTGGAAAATATTGAAAGTATCAATGAAGAAGTAATGAATAATGATGTAATAATTGGTTTAAATAATAATGTAATAGCAGACGAAATTAAAGTGTATAAAATGGACAATGCAATGGAAAATAAAAATAAAGAAGTATCTGAATCTAATAATGTTAAATGTGAAAAAATGGAAATTAATGGAATAATAAAATCAACGAAAATTATAGTACCAGCACGCATGGAAAAGGCAATCAGTCTCCCTACAACGGATGAGGGAGAATTCTTTTGTGAAGCTCAACAAATAAAACCATGCGTGTTTTTAGGAAATTGTTTGGTAAAAAGTAAAAATAATTCTGTAACTGTTTGTGTAGTTAATGTAACCACGGAAAATGTAGAAATTGAAAACGTAAAAGTAAAATTGAACCCTATTCAAAATTTTGAAATAAAACCCCTAAAAAATGACCCCCAAAACATACCAAAAATAAAAGAAAGAGTTAATTTTAATTTTAAAAAACGAAAGAAAACCATTAGTTTTGGTTTATAAAAATGACTTAAAGAAATTTAAAACCAGGCGTGTTTTTTTTTAAAAATATATATATTGTATACGTATATAGAGTTCCACAAAAAAAAGGGGAGGGATCCCTACACAAAATTCATATAAAAAAACGATTTTTTTAATAAATTTTTAGTATATTAAACTCACTAGTTTTTATTTACAAATATATTTTAAAATTTACCTATTAATTTCCCACTAAAAGTACCTATGTCCAATAATTTAAATAAAAACCTTAATTTCAATCTCCTTAAATCATAATTCTATTAAAAAATCTGAAGAAAAAAAACTTTATATACAACTAAATATTAAATTAAAATTTGATTTTTAATACAAAATAAATTTTACAAATTTTAAAATAAAAACAATAAAATAAAATAAAAGAGAAAAAAGGAATTTGATTTTTTAATATAATAAAATAAAAATTTTTGAAGAAACAAATAAATAAAGAATAAAATCAAAAATTTCATATTATTTTAAATTAAGAGAAAATTTATTAAAATGATAGTAAAGTAAAATATTTATCATTACAAAAAAAAATATTATTAAATCTTATACATAAATAAAAAAAATATATTTAAATAAATTTGAAAAAAATTTTTTTTTATTATATAATATACAATTAAGAAAAAATCTATTATATTATCTATTATCTATAAGTAAATAAAATTTTTTTTTTGAAAATGGAAAAATTCAAAATAATATTATTTTTAAAAATATAGTGTTCGAAGTAAAAACTTCGATCCCTATATTTTTTCTAAAGAGAGAAGGTGTTGTGAATTGAAGCACCCAGTACTTCAATTCACAACCAAAAAACAGCTAACTAAATTATTTTGAAATAATATAAAATTATTAATTAAATTTGCTAAATAATTAAAAATTAAACTAGAACATTATTTTGAAGAGCTGATTGGCTAACCAAAATATCGCATGCGATATTTTGGAAAACCAAAAAGCTCTTCAACCAAATAAAATAGCTGTTTTTTGGTAACCAAATTAAGTCTACTTTGGGGTGTCAAGTAGACACCAATTAAATTAATTAAAAAATCTAATTTGGGTGTCAAGAAGACACTAAACAATAAAGATTGTATTTTAAAAATAGTCAAAGTTTTATTAAAATTAATAGTTTAAAGTAAATAAAGTTTTTTATAAAAGTTTTTAAAAATAATTCAAAGTAGTAAATATTTTAATAAGAATTTAAATAACATAAAATAAAATTAACATTGTAAAAAATAAAAATTAATAAATAATTAAATAATTAAAAATAATTAATAAATAAAAAAGTTAATTTGGAGTTAAGAAAGTGTTTTATTTGGAAGAAAAACAATTATAAAAGGCAACTTTTATAACAATGGGAACCTGGAGGAACCCAAACTCTCGTTTCCGTTGACCTCCGTGGTCCAGAAGGACCCTAGGTTTAAATTAGATGTAAGTTCCAAATTACCTCCTAAAAATAAATTAAATAAATTAGATGGGTTACAAAATTTGGATAAGTTAGATAAGTCTAAAAAAATTAAGGTAGTTAGAGTTAGGGCACAAAAACATTTTGGCGTTAGGAAGCAGATCCAGAGAGCGTTAAAAGCAACTTATATAAGACCTGAGGGGGATAATCGTCCCTTTATGAAGATAAAAATTGGCAACAAAAATCATTTCGCGCTGTTAGATAGCGGTGCCAATATAAGTTGCTTGGGACGGGATGGGGAAGAATTGCTGCATGCGACAGTTGGGGGTATCCTTCACACCCTTAACTGCTAGTATTGCCACAGCAGATGGTACTAAACAAAAAGTCCTCGGATTTGTTTATTTGGACATTGAATTTAACAATATTAAAAAAACTATCAAATTCTTCCTCATCCCTTCCATAAAACGTTCCATTATTTTAGGGATCGATTTTTGGGATGCTTTCAACGCCATACCTTTTAGAAATTTAGAAGTAATTGAATTAGTAGAAAATACCTTAATGCATACCTTAAACGAAGAGCAGCGACAACGGTTGCTGGAAACCATCGAATTGTTTCCCTCCTATAGTGAGGTCGGCCTGGGGAAAACCAGTGTCCTAAAGCATGAAATAGATGTAGGAGATGCTAAACCGTCCGTAGTCCGTCCGTATCCATTGTCAGTGCCCATGCAAAAGCTGTTAGACGCTGAAATAAATAAAATGTTAGAAGAAGATATTATAGAGGAGAGTAGAAGTGGATGGGCATCTCCTTTGGCTATGGTTAAAAAGTCGAACGGCACCGTTAGACTATGCCTCGACGCTCGAAAACAGCATTCATCGTTCCTGGGCGAGGGCTGTTTCAATTTAAAAGAATGCCTTGGTTTGTCCAATTCCCCGAAAACACTATGCACGCTCATGGATAAGGTGATCCCTTACGAGCTTCATGAGGACGTCTTCGTTTACCTGGATGATCTTTTGATCCTCTCGGAAAACTTTGACGTCCACATGTCGCTCTTGAGTAGAGTAGCTAAGTGTTTGAGGGAAGCTGGACTTACTATTAATATAGAGAAAAGTCGCTTTTGCGACGGAGACCAAATACACATTATTAATGGAGACGGCATCAAAACAGATCCAGCTAAAATCGACGCCATCAACGATTTTCCACGTCTGGATGTTCTGGATGCTCACTACACCCGATCGCGTTCATGTCGCAGAAATTGAACAACGCCCAGAAGAACTACAGCGTAACTGAATTAGAATGTCTTGCGGCTGTAGTGAGCATCCAGAAATTCCGACCATACATTGAAGGGACCAAGTTCAACGTTATCACCGATCACGCTAGTCTTAAATGACTAATGGGCCAGAAAGATTTGTCCGGCAGACTAGCGCCATGGAGTCTGAAACTGCAAGGCTACGATTTTACCATTGAACATCGGAAAGGCAGTGAGAATATTGTGGCTGATGCTCTGTCTAGAGGGGAATTAGACGAGCTCAATTTGGAACTTCGACATCACAATATACTCGGTGGTAACGATGAAGCGTTCCAGGAGCCGGAATTCTGGAAAAATTACAACTGGTGGAGAACAATTGCGATAAATTTCTGGATCTAAAAACAGATGGAAAATTCCTGTATAAACGATGTAATTTCCGTGAAAATCAGCTACTTACAGATATTCCGGTGTGGAAAGTGTGGGTTCCAGAATCGCTGTGCTCTCAAGTTATCCGGCATTTCCATGACGATCCGTTAGACGCGCATTCAGGAGTAAGTAAAACGCTAGAAAAAATTCAACGGTATTATTATTGGCCTAGAATGGGAAACGATATCCGTACCTACATTTCGCATTGCGATTCGTGTAAGGAGTGCAAAGCGCCGAACACCATCTTACGTCCTCCGATGGTGATACGTTCGCCGCCTGTGCGACCCTGGCAATACATCAACATCGACTTGTTGGGACCGTATCCACGATCGAAACAAGGGAATACGTCTATCTTAATCGTTCTAGATCAGTTCAGCAAATTCGTGTTGTTGAAGCCGTTGCGACAAGCCAAGACTGGTCCGATTATCAAATTCCTGGAATCCGAAATTTTCCATTTGTTTGGAATTCCAGAGGTCTTGCTGTCGGACAACAGGGTGCAGTTTACATCTAAAGAATTTCAAAAGTTAATGGACGAATACAATATAAAACATAAATTTACTGCACCTTATCATCCTCAAGCGAATGCGTCCGAACGAGTGAACCGTAACATAATTATTGCCATCCGAGCGTACATCAAAAATGATAATCACAAAGAGTGGGATAAAAATCTTAGTAAGATAGCGTGTGCACTTCGCAACGTAGTACACGACGCTGCCGGATTTTCTCCGTACTATCTCACCTTCGGATACCACATGACGACAGACGGTTCCTCGTACGATCTGCTCCGGAAACTCTCTTCACTACAAGATGATTTGGTTGTTGAACATAATCATCAGAAAAGTGGTGTGCAAGCGGCTGTTATAAATAATTTAAAGAAAGCACAAAATTTGTATAAAAATCGCTATAATTTAAGAACAAGAAAAAATCTTACTTACCAGGGGATATAGTTTTCCGTCGAAATCACGGGTTAAGTGATCAACAAAAATATATTTCAGCAAAATTCCTTAAGCCTTGGTTGAAATGCACCGTCGTAGTGAACATGGGTCGAGTGTGCTTACGAAGTTGAGGATTTCGTTACAAAAAAAATATATATCGCACATGCCAAAGATTTGAAAAGTTGATGGCTAGCTCAGTCGGTGGAGCATGAGACTGCTCAGGGTGTGGGACATCCCCACGTTGGCCTAAAAAGAGAAATCGCATTAACATCTGTGATATTGTTTTTTTGTGTTATTTATTTTTCTTCTTCGACAAAATTTTTTTTATGTAGTATTTATTATTATTATTTTTGTTTAGTCTAATTAGTTATTTACAATTAAGTGTATTAGGTTTAGTTAGTATTAGTATATATTTTTTTTTTGTTAAATTATTTTTACACTTAGTGTTATTTATATTATTATTGGTTAGTTGTCTATTATTTACATTTTTTTTTGGGTAAAACTTTAGGTATTAGTTTTTTTTTGTTTATACACTTAATTGTTAATTTATTTCACGGTTTATGTAGAATTACTTATTTAATTTATTAGTTGTAGAGTTTATTATTTATTGTTTAATTATTCAGATAAAAAAATATATGTCGTGAAGTTGGTTACATGTGTAAAGTCTTTGTATATTAACAACCAGAGGTCGTGTTGGTGGTGGTGAATTAGTATAAATTTTCGAAAATGAGAAAAAATTCAAAGAATGTTCTTGATTTGACCCTTGGGTCAAACAAAGGGCATGATTGGAAATTTTTTGAAAAAAAGCAAAAAAAAATAGAGGAGTCGGATGATAACCGTGGCGCTGGATACCGGCTTGTTGATCATTTTGTCAGTTTTTTTTTGGTCACTCGTTTTTTTTAAATAAAAGTTGTTTTTTTTTTGTAAAATTTGAAATTTTTATCAGTTTTTTTTTAAAAGGAAAAAAAAAACCTTTTAAAGTATATTCGTGAAAAAAAAAACAAATTAATTATTAATTTTCACGAAACAAAAATAAAACATATAAACTCTAAAGAAGAAAAATTGTGGAGTGATCTATTGTAATATAAAAAAAATTTATCTCCCAAGAAAAAAAAATTTAGTTTAAAATAATTGGCCGGTAAAATATTGAAAAGAAAAAAATTAAACATGTAGTGTCCAGCGCGCGCGTCCGTTTTGTGTATTATTGTTCCTGTGTTCCTGTGCTGTTAATGTTGCTGTGTCCTGGTCCTGTAGAGTCATCTATAGTCATCGTTGGAATCCAGTGCCAGTCATCGTTGCCAGTGTGGGGAAATTGTTTTGGGTGTTTTTTTTTGTGGGGATTTTCTTGGATTTTTTTTTATTAAAGTAGTTTTTTTTTTTGTAGAATTTTTTTAATTCCGTTGATTTAATAGACTAGAGTAAATTAAAATTATTGTCAATAGAAGGAAAAAAAAAATTTCATAGAAAGGAAAATTTTGAATAAAATAAAAAAAAAAGAAAAATTTTTGTATGTCCAAAATTTTAGAATCTAGGTGCAGCTGATCCGGACATGTCAGGAGCAGTCTCATCCTAATTAAGTAGTAGTAAAATAGGTATGTGAGAATTTTTTTTTCTGTTCTATTAGTTTTTTTTTAATAAATTATAAAAAAATATAAAATTTGATTCATATTTTTTTTTAATAAATTATATATTATATATATAACGTAAAATTAAATTCCATTTATTAAAATTTTTTTAAATATACAACCAAAATTAATAATTATTTAAAACAAAAATACATTGGTGTTATTATTTATTTTTATATATATAAATTTTGTGTGGTGGATTGAGCAGGTCCATCGGGACATTGTTGGGAGTGCTGAATCCCTGTTGGGTTTTTTTTGTTGTTGCAAAATTTTTTTCTTGTGTATTCTTGGAATTTTTGTATATTCAACATGGCAGAATAAGTCGGGGCAGATGAGTGATCCGGAGTAGCAGAATTCCTTCTAGTTGTCCTTTTCCTTTTTCATTTCCATGTTCTTCTTTGGTCCATCATTGATTATGACGTAATCAATGTGTTGGATTGAAGAGAACATTTGTTGGTGGTATGATGGTTAGTAGGATCATTGGTCGACCCACGCCCCACAGACTGTGCTGAGCCGGCAACAAGGAGGAAATCCCAATGATCCTGGGAGCTGGAAGTAAAGAAAAGGAAATTAGTTTTTTTTTGTTTATAAAAGAAAAATTAATTCTTGGTCTTGCTTTCCATAGTGACTGTGGCTAGGTCACTCAGACCTGGCGCCCAACACTTTCAGCTCCCGAACCCTTCTCCTCCGAACCTATCTTCAGATAACAAATACAATAAATTTGGATCTCGTTACAATATATATAGTATGCTACTATATATATATATATATATATATATATATATATATATATATATATATATATATATATATATATAGTATTCTACTATATATGTATATAAAATACATAAAGTATATATATGTGTAGTTGGGGCCGTGAGCAGTGGCGGACCGTGTTCAAAAATTCTGGGTGGGCTAAAGGAAAAAGTTTTGTTATGAAAAGCAAAGATTTGAGGTTACTAAATATACAACCTTTTGAATTTTTCGTTTTAGTGAGTTAATCACATTGGCATCTAAGCTAATCATTAGTGAGTTAATCACATTGGCATCTAAATGCTTTTCATTTTCTTTACAATAAAAAAAATCATTATGCATATGCACACCAGAAAAATAAATCACATATTATACACGAAAAAAAGACCCATGCAAAAAAATCGAGCGAAATAAACGAAAATCATGGCACGGAGGGAACGATTATATATATATATATATACAATCTGTATATACATTTATGTAGTATATATAGTATATAACAACATTTTGCATACTCTCTATCTGCAGGTCCTCGGACGTGCCGGCAGAGTAGCTGTCCGATCCAGTCCGGGGATGGCTTGTTGGGTTCGGAGGGAACGATCCTACAACATATCCAACGTCCATGCATGCAGAGCATGCAGGGGGCCGGGGGACCCCGTGAGGGGGCACCCGCGGGCGCGAGGAGTCCGCAGGGCTTCTCCGGACAGGCGGCCCAGGCCAATCTGCTTCTGGCGCATCGTCGCTGGCGATGACGTATTCTGGTGGTGGTTGTGTGGTGGAGCAGCATAGCTGGCTCCTAGTGTGGATATTTCCGATCGAAGCAGGTTGGTTGGTAAGGAGTGGATGAGAGTTAGCCCTACCTCCCCTTCCTCTTTCTTCCTCTCGCCCCCTTCATTTCTCCCCTCCCCATCGGGGAGATAGGCGGCCTGGGCGCCTGGGTTCAATCATGAATAACAAGTGTATCGAGTTAAGGTGTATATTGCATAAAAGTAAATATTAGCTGTGTTTTTTTATTCCTACTCTGTACTATACGAGTAGAGTATCTGTATGGTTGTTGTTGTAGCTACTCTACATAATTATCCAGTACAACATGTAGAGTAAAAGGGAAATTAATGGGAAATTATTAAATTTTAATATGGCAACTATAAATTTGACAAGAAGATACTTCATTTCGTATATTTGAATATTGAAAATTTGATTTTTAAAAAATATCAACAAAGTGGGCAAATTTTTTTCAATCAATTCTAAATCATATTTTCCCCTTGCACTACATCGTTTTTTTATTTTTTTTATCGAGTAGTATAGAGTAGGAATAAAAAAACACAGCTATTATTGTTACGAGGATTGTTATAAATTTATTGACTTTGATATTAACTCAAAATTTCTACATAAACACACTTGTAGTGCATTTAGTATTAGATCGGTCTATTGTACAAACTGTAAAAAATATTTTTTAAAAATCAACAAGTGGGAAGATTGTGACGAGTGTAAGGATTATATGAATTTAATGCATCATAATGACACTAGAATTAATAATTGATTTGCTAAAATCAAAGTACCATACTCCAATTGAATTAAAACGTTTAATTGTCAATTCAAAATGTCAGAACAACTCCATACAATATTTACTGAATCAACATTTAATACAAGCGAACTCAGCAACGAACAGTTCGTGGGAGAACTTCTTGCTGTACCTAAAAGAAAGAGAATTCTTCACGACATCATTTCCATCGACACTGATGAGCAACGCAATATTATATTACAACAATTTGAATCAACAACATACAATGGAGGATTCCTCTTGGTTGCCGAACACAATTCAAACAACTGGAACCACCTTCATGTCATCCACGACTGCCAATGGCATGGATCCCAATGCAAATGTGGAATCCTGCATGGATTACCTATTAAGACCAGACACAACCGAAACGGGATTTGGGCATACGAACAAACCTACCAATATTGGATGCATACGACAAACTATTTCAGTAATGAAGAACGGAATGTTCTACAACTCAAAATCGGAGGTACCGACCAACTCCAAGTTTTTAATTCAATTAAAAATAATACCCATCGATCAAATTGCTCACAAACCGAAACTTCAGTGGTGGAAGCATGCAGTTCAACGAATGGAGCTAGCAATATCCGACGAATCGAAGAAGCAAACCTTCATATCTCCAAAAGCGCAAATTTGCAGAAAGACAAGAGACCAGTTCCGTGGTAAACTGGTTAAAACAAAACATTACAAGTCCAGCATGTAATGCCACACAAACTATAAATTGGATTAAAGATGACAACGTAAATTCTACATGTAAAAGTGAAAAATCTTTTAAAGATGCAATTGATATGTTTGAATCTGAAATAGCTATATTATCATTATCTGAGATTTATTATTTGCTAGCACATGCAAAAAATCTACAATTTTCATGTTTAACAGATAATATAAACAACATGTATTATACGTTAACAGATACAGAATCTGTTATATAATTTTATCAAATTCCAAACAAACGAATATGAACATTTTTTTACTACTTTATTTAATGTCTTAAATAAAAATAATTCTAAAAAGAATGTTTTATTATTGATAGGTCCACCAAGCAGTGGAAAAACATACTTTGCAAGATGTGTAAAATGTGCTTTAATTGTATATGGTCAAATACTGAATATGAACAGGAGTTCTCAATTTCCTTTGAATAATTGTGTAAATAAACGTATATTACATTGGGACGAGCCCAATTATGAGCCATCTGCATTGGAATTAATAAAAACTTTGTTTTCTGGAGACGAAACTCCAGCTAATATTAAACATCAAAACTTTGCGGTTATATCTAAAACTCCAATTATAATCACAGCAAACTATAATCCGTTTCCAAATAACTCAGAATTCAATTGTAGAATAGAAAAATTTGTATGGGTGCGAGCTCCCATGTTAAAAGAGAAAAACAAACAATTGCATCCATTATGTTTATATGTCATTTTTAAAGATTTAAATTTGTTTTAAATAACCTTGTACTATTTTAAACTTGTTTGAAATAAAAGGTGTACTCATTTTATTATCAATTGTATTTTGTTTTTTAGGTTAAAACAATCACGTATTTAATTCAAAACAAATGTCAATCAAATATGTTTTATATATATTCTACTAAATATCAGAATATATATATAGTATACTAGAAGTATATATAACTAAAGTATATACTATGTAATATAATATATAATATATATAATATACTAAAGTATATAAGATATAATATATTACAGCTATGTAACAATTATATATATATATATATATATAGTATTCTACTATATTACTATATATGTATGTATATAAAATACATAAAGTATATATAGGTGTAGTTGGGGCCGTGAGGCCAGGCTATCGATCCAAACGGATCTGTCCAACTTGTTTCCTTCCTAGTTGTGTGTCTAGAGAGCAGTGCCAGACAGGTGGACTTGTCCACCTTCAGTTGCTCTTTTTCAGATTTTACAATCTGTTGTTAACTTGTATATACATTTATGTAGTATATAACACCAGAATACGTCATCGCCAGCGAAGGGCATGTGTTATATCGATAGCAGAGTTTTCAACCCAATACTAATCGATGGTGCTGCCTCTATAATTTTCTAATCTCGGCGCAACAACTCAAAAAATGCTTTGATTGGACAACTATAAGATATATAAACAATGATTTAAGGCAACAATTTATTAGTAGTGTTCGAGATTCGAGATTATTAGAAAGATTAATTCAGCTGAAAGATCCTGCTAATACTTTTGATAAATGCGTTAATTTAGCACTTGCAATGGAAGCCGCGAAGAAAGAATCCAAAGAAATTCAAAATAAAGCTGCTAATCAATGTCAATTACAAACTCCATATAAAAAAAATCTTGTTAGCAAGCCTAATTGTAATTAAAACAGTAGCGTCGGTAATCAAGTAAAATGTTATAGATGTGGTGATATTAAACATCTAGCAAATACATGTAGACATAAAAAATCGAAATGCAATAAATGTAATAAAATTGGTCATTTACAAAAAGTATTGTTGTGTTCCTTATTAAGGTAATTATAATTACCTTTAGTGGCCTTGTCTTTTTTGTAAAATAAAACACTGTATTTGTTTTATTATTTCTTTATTGAATTTAACCTACTAGTAATACTTTTTTTACTAGTCTACTAATAATACCTTTGGTATTATTGAATCTGGTTGTTTGATTTCAATTAATTTAGAATACCAATTTTCCACAACTTATATACTAATTTTTTGCCGATTATGCTATTTTTAAATCAATTTTAATAATAATTGATTTTATTAATTAACGATATTGTGCAACCAGGTATACTTTGTTATTGTTTCATATCAATATGGATTAAAAACGCTGATCCTGCACAACGTTGTTTAATATTTTTACTTTTATATATGAATCATAAATATATTCATATACATTTCATTTATTATTATTATTTCATTGTTTACATTTTCATTGTTTACATTTGCGCATAGTATTTTATGTGCATGCAACTATTTGCTGATGCGACAGTTTAATATATTTATTATTTTATGGTTACTATTTGTAAATATATGAATGAATATTTAAAAACAACGCTGTGAAGGTCAGTTTTACTATACAATTTTATCAGCTAATATTTGTAAACAATAACAAAGTCTGTTGCACAACACCTCCCTTTTCCGCGATAAAATTTACATTATAATATTTTATTTTTGAAAATTGGTACTCATTGTTTACAAATTTTTTTTTTCTTAAAGGAATAGGCTCGGCTGCTAATTTTTTTATTTTATTTTATTGTAGTAAAACATTTTCAAATTTTTTACAAATAACTTATTTCTTATTTTAACATTTGCAAAAAAGACTAAGTTTAACCTTACTACTTTATTGTTTTAAACTTTATATAATTAATTATTATTTTATTATATATTTTTTTTTATATTTAACAAATTTATAATTTAGGAATATTTTACTTTAATAGAAATTAATAATTGAATATTAGATTGCCCAAGGATATTTTAATATAATTAAAATTTTTTTTTTTACTATATTTTTTTTTTATATATATATTTTTTCTCAATTTTTTATATAATTTCATTTAAACATTTTCCTCATTCAATTTTCTTTTCTTCAAATTTTTTATCAATTCTTTTCACATCAATTCCTTCTTCTTTATTTTACACCTTTCGTTTCATGTTGTAATCATTTAAAATGTATTTAAAATGTTTGTTTATTATATTAAAAAAAATACATCTTACCCTACTTATTTACCCTACTATTGAAGTTATTATTTTCTTACTTCCCTCCCTTTTTCAAACCAAATTTATCCTCTATATATACTATTTCATTTTTAATTTTAAAATTTAGTTTTACACTAGTTTTCTTTTTTTATATTAATTTAGTTTGAGCTAAAATTTTGACAATGTATTACTAATAAGAATCATAAGACCTAAAACAATGACGTGTTATTCTCTAAAAGATAACACTTCTGGTGTTACGTATTCGTCCATGTCAGTAGAATTCAATTGTTCATTAGATTTCTTCGTAGACTTTTTCTTTTTTAATGGTGACGGCGGTTGCTCGGATGGTGGTTCTAAACGAGCCCTTGTTGTTTCTATATTAATGGTATGTTTTTTGATTTTAGGTGCTGAAATTTCTAGTCTTGGTCGTTTATTTTCTAATTTTTTAGGTTTTTTCTCTTTTGGCTGCCATTTCTTATATGTTTTTAATATTGCATAAATTATTAATATCATCACTATGAATATTAAACCTACTGAATTAGATGTGGTTAACAGTTGATATGTGCTTAAATCGGCTTGATTTTGCTTTGCTTTTTTAATTTCTTCTGAAATTTCAGCTAATGATTGTCGTCTTTTATAAAATTCTTTACTTAAGGTATCCGGATTTATTAATTTAATTGCACTATTTGTTACTGATAATTTTGTGAAATTCGTCCAGGTTCTATTTTCATCGATTTGAAGGTCACTCCATTTTGAAAAATGAAATGGGTCTTCATTATTGATTACCTGTTCCTTTGTATTTTTAAAAGGTAATTCTAAATGGTCTAATAAGAAAGCGCACTTTTCCTTGAGTGTCAATATACCAGTCTTTTCTAACACTGCTTTATGTACTTGTATAGCACAAAGTACAACTAATGTTTTCTTGTGCGGAAACATGAACAACCAGGTGTTTTGGGTTTTCATTGGTGAAATATTATTTCCCATTTCTGTTATAGTCCGATAATGACATAAATGATCAACCTTATTTGATCGTTCTTCCAGAAAATGAGTTATTAAACATTGGGGTGGTGTTAATTCTATAATTTTTGGTTGAGTTTGTTTACAAATACGTAAATTATTATTATTTTTTGTACTAATTTCTTTACAAGCTGAATTGAATTCTTCATTTGTATAGTGTACAAAATGTCCAGCCGAAATATTAGCCATATAATCCCATTCTGGTATCATTATTATTAAATTTCTGTCATGTAATCTAGGTATTTGTATTCGCACATCAAGATCTCCATTAGCGTACTCGATATTTACTTTTGCCAGTTAATTAATTATTTCAGCAGAATATAACATTTCGTGTCCTATACCATTGGTAAGATTTTTTATTAAGGTTGTTAAGTAATCTGAGTCTATTAGTAATGGATGTATTCTATGTTGTTGTAATGTGGCAATTAACGTTTCCTGTTCCAATAGGTAATCATATAATCGTTCTAATTCTGCTAAAGCAAAAATTACAATACGATTTACTTCTAACTCCGACCAAAGTTCAATGCTTTCGGTTCTGATTACTGCTAAATTATTCTGTACCGACGAGCTTAGTTTATCTAATTGTAATGCCTGCTCAGTTAAATTGCCAGTTATCATTTTTACAATTTCAAAATTTGCTGCTACTACTGCTGTTTGTTTGTCTAGTAATTCAATCATTACACCACCGTCTCTTTGTAATTTGTCTAATGTTTTATAAATTCTGTCAGAGTCATTTTGGTCCATAATTCCAAACAGTCCTTTGGAGAGCGAACCTATTATGTCTATTGCTCCTCTTTTTTGTCGTCTAAAATAATGATTTAGTCCTTGTACAATTTTAGTAATTCTCGTCTTCCAGAAGCTTATCTCGTTTCCCCATAACTTACAACGACTATTCTTATGATTAGCAACTGTTTTACATGTATTATTTAATTTATTTCTAATGTAAATATAAAATCCCCTATTTCCTCTTCACTACTTATGGTGATTTTGGAATATATTGTGATTTCGTCCTTATATTCTAATGTAACGCCTAATTTCTCGAAGATTACTTCCGTATTTTTAATTTGCACTATTTCCCATGGCGTTGTCGAAACTTGGGTTTTTATAGCAAAAATTATTATTTTTAGCATCATTGTTTCTGAAACCAAAAAAAAATATATATAAATACGTAGTGTTTTTTTCTTTTTTTTTATATTTATACTAATCTAAGAAAAATGTTTAAAAAAAATATTTAATTTTTATTTAATTTTATTCAGTTTTTATTTAAGTTTTATTAAAAATTTTAATTTTAATTTTATTCAATTTTTATTTAAGTTGAATTATAATTTTAAACTATTTTTATGAACCTTTCATAATTTATTTTTTATACTTATTATAGTAATTTTACTTAAATTTTTTTTTTTTAATTGGAATTATGCCATAATTTTAAACGATTGTTATCCATTGTTATTATTTAACTGTTATTATTTTTAGATACTCTACCAAAGGTCCGTGGCGACGTTCCTGTGAGCCTTTCGACTGAGGATGATAAGCTGTTGTTACTATTTTACGAATTTTTAACGTTTTGCATAAATCTTTAAAAATTTGACTTGTGTTGTTTGACTTTGTACCTTGATCTGTAATTAGTCGTTTTGGTATGATGGAATATTTCAAAATTATGTGTTTGTAAAACGCTTGTGCCACTGTTTTGGCTTCCATATTTGGCAGTGCAACACAATCTAACATTTTTGTCAAGTCGTCTTGAAAACTAAGAATATATTTATTTCCATTATTTGTAATGGGAAATGGTCCAACAATATCCAAAAAAACTTTATCGAATGGTCGTTCAGCAGTATCAGTAATGGCCATATACATTTTTGTTACTCTTCCTCTTTTTGCTCTCTGACAATTAGGACAACCTTCTATATACCTTCTAATAGATGTTAGCATATTTTTCCAATAATAATGTCTTTTTAATCGTGTATAAGTTTTTGCAATCCGTATGTGTCCCCCAAGTGGTGAGTTGTGGTAATATTTTATTGTATCTACTATTTCTGATTTATCGATTAGTTCTATTTTAGCTTTTGCGCTTTCAGTTGGATTATTAGCATTCTCTTCACTTTCATCCTCGCTTTCTTCGTGCCCAGTTTCATTATCAGCGTTGATTTTTTCTTGTTCTTGTTTTTTAGTTTGATTTCTAGTCATAACATTTATTCCATGTATTTTTTAATTTTTTGTTTCATTTATTTTCTCTACGTTTATATCTTGTTCGGGAATTCTACTAAGTGCGTCTGCGTTACTGTTGAGTTTACCTGGTTTATAATGGATATTAAAAGTGTATTCAGATAATCTGATCTTTTATCTATTTAATCGTCCTTCGGGATCTCTTTTATTATACTCACTAATAAGGGGTTTGTGTTCAGTATAAACTTTGAATCTGCGTCCCAGTAAATATGATCTAAAATTTTTTACTGCCCAATAAATAGCTAGCATTTCTTTTTCGATGGTTGCATAATTCTTTTCAGCTTTTCCCAATACTCAGCTTGCAAAAGCTATAGGCTTATCTTCCCCTATCATTCCTTGAGATAGTACTGCTCCGATTGCGGTGTTACTAGCATCTGTTGTTAGATTGAAATCATTTGCAAAATCTGGATACGATAATAATGGAGGATTCACTAGAAGTTGTTTCACCCTTTCAAATGCTTTTTGGTGTTCATTGGTCCATTTGAAAGTCTGAGTTTTGGTGGCCATTTTGTATAATATAGCACCTGTTTCTGCTAAATTAGGTATACATGGTCTATAATAATTTGCTAGACCCAAAAATGACTGTAACTCCTACGTGCTACGCGGTACTGGATATTCTTGTACACATTTAGTTTTATCAGGATCTGGTTTTACTCCTTCAGAGGTAATTTTGTGTCCTAGATATATGACTTCCTTTTTCAAAAACTTACATTTTTCTGGTTGCAACTTCAAATTGTTTTCTCGTAATCTTTGAAATACAAGTTTTAATTTTTCATTATGATCTGATAAATTTTTTCCATAGACCACTATATCGTCTAGATACACAAAACACTTGAAACCTTGGAGCCCAGTTAACACACAATTCATCACCCTTTGAAAAGTCGCAGGAGCACCGGTTAGTCCAAACGGCATGCGCTTAAATTCGAAATGTCCATATGCGGTACTAAAAGCGGTTTTTTCTCGGTCTGCTGGTTCCATCAGGACTTGGTGATAGCCACTGGCCAAATCCAAAGTTGTAAAATATTTTGATCCTCCTAACTGATCTAAAATTTCTTCAATTCGGGGTAGCGGAAAAGCATCCCCTATTGTTACTTCATTCAATTTACGAAAATCTATTACGACTCTATGTCGCTTTTCACCATTTGGTCCGGCCTTTTTTGGTACTACCAGAAGTGGAGAATTCCATGGACTTTTACTGGGTTGTATTATGTCTTCTGCTAGTAATTTTTTCATTTCGTCATTTATCACTTCTTTGTGACATTCTGCCAACCGGTACTGCCGACTATTTATTGGTTTAATATCAGTTTCTATCTGGAGAAAAACATGACTTAGTTTTTCTCGAGATAGATGAAAAATGTCGTAATTCTCTTCACAAATTTGATTCAATGCATCCTTTTCTTCCCAATTCAAATTTTCCTCACATAATGTTTCTTTCAATTTTTTTATTTTCTGCTCTATCTCGCTATTTTCAGAATTTACAGGTTTGAACAAATATCTAATGTAACTAATCATCTCCTCTGGACTATTCATTTTACTTTTCTCAATTTTGAATGTTTCCTTCCAATTTGCTAATGGTCGAACTTGGAATTGATTTATTGGGTAAACGTCAGGTTTAAAATTTTCTATAATTTGATCCTCTGTAGAAATATTTATCATTGCTACCAAAATTTTTCCATTTTTTACTGTATTTAAACTATTCCCTAAAAATATTCCATTGTCGAATTGTTTTGCTATGTGTTTTACACAATACAGCTCCCTCCTCTTCTACGGATAATTCAACAATTTTTTCAGTTCTAGCTGGTATAGAAATTTTATTTTTGGGTACGAATTGGCATTTTTTATTAGTTGTTTTTGTTTCGTTTTCTACAAAATATAATGTTTCCTTTGAATTTAAAATCCTATTTTCTTGTATATTTTTATTATTAACGCTTTTTTCTTTTAATGATGTAATAATTGTGCCATTTTGAAATTCATTGTTGATTGCTCCAATATAATCTATACCACTGTACTCAATTTCTTCGTCAAGATTTTTATTCTCAAAGTTACTATTATTTTTCATATTTTCAATAGTCTTAATGTCCCTATTTTCTTTATTACTAAAAGTCTCACTTTCTTCTATATAAAAATTATTTTTATGTTCCATATTATTCAAATTTTTACTCTTGATTTCCTCAATTTTATTTTCTTCAATATTATTTTCATTATAACAATTTTTTTTATTTTCTACTTCATCTATAATATAACTCATTTTATTTCCATTACTCTTTTTTGTTTCAATTTCTTCAATGTATTCGTAATTTTTATTACTCTCATTAAAATTTTTCTTCTTACAATTTTTCTCATTTTCAACTTTATATATAATATTACTCATTTTATTTCCATTACTCTTTTTTGTTTCAATTCTTTCAATATAATCACCAATTTTATTACTCTCATTAAAATTACCTGAATTAATAGCGTTAAACGAAATGTTATTCAAAGAAATCGAAAATTCTTTTTTATTGTTATGGGTAATTGGAAAATGTAACTTTTTTTCAGGTCCTAATATGTTACAATGTTCAGCTAGAAAGTCGTTACCTAAAATTCCGTCTGCTGTTAATTGACAGTTGTCGTCCACAACTTGAAATTCGCATTTAATATTTTCCGGTGTTAAAAATGTTCCTGAGCATTTACCTATAGTCTGACTTTGATTATGTATTGTTTGTAATATTGTATTTTCATTTCTTATTATTGGAATATCTTCCTTTTTTTTTTTTCTTCAATAAACTTATTTGAGCCCCAGTATCTACTAATAAAGTGACTTGTTCGCTGTTAGCTAAGTCCAATGGCATAGTTACAAGGGGCTCGTACCAACGATTTTTTATTGGTACACCAACTTCCTTAAGTTTAGGGGATGAAAATTGGGTTTTTAATTCATCCCTCTTCCGTTTCCCAGATTTGCTTGGTAATTTTGACGAGCTGGACAAGTCCACTCTGTGTGTCCTTCTCTTTGGCACCATTCACCAATCGTTTCCATTTTAATAGTAGTAATTCGAGATGGAGTTGTTGTTTCTTTTGGTTTGTTGAAAGGACAATTTGATGCAATGTGTCCTGTATTTTTACACAAAAAACATTCGGTTCGTTGCCAATTAGCTTCTCGTGGTGGTGCAGGTGGACGAGCAGAATTTTGGATACGTGGTGCTCTGCAATCCTTAATGATATGTCCTGTCCGGCCACAATTGAAACAGGATATTTTACTATTATTACTAACTCTATTGTCAGTATTAATTTTATTATTATTATTATTACTACTATTATCATAAAAAATCCTGTTATGCCTATTATTAAAATTATTATTATTAATATTATTATTATTATTTTTATTACTATTATTATTATAATTCAGATGCCTATTGTTATTATAATTATTCCTATCGTTTGAATAATTATTGTTATTTATATTATCTATATTACTGTTACTACGAAAAATCCTACCTGAAAGATTTACTTGATTTTCCCTCGCATTATGTCGAACACTTATTTTATTATTTTTAATTGATTGTATTAACTTATTTAGTAAGCTCTTTAAAAATGTTTGAATTAAACAAGAAATAAATAAATAAATAAATAAACACTTGAACCCATTTTTTGGTTTTGTAAAATTTCTAGTAGTAATAGAGTTGGGTCAAGACTAGTATGTCCTCTTAGTTCCGTACATATTTTTGTCGGTCTCAGTAGTTCTAAAGATTCTCTAGCAAACCTGCTAGACTTCACTATTGT
Organism: Empis stercorea; assembly: GCA_949752835.1. Lineage (NCBI taxonomy): Eukaryota > Metazoa > Arthropoda > Insecta > Diptera > Empididae > Empis > Empis stercorea. The sequence continues at coordinate 40,925,876 of OX457086.1, read as the reverse complement.
ATCAGCAAAATTTGTGCAATTCTGAGCCAGTATGTATTGTTTTACTGTCTCAGACTGCAATCCCCTAATAAATGTTTTTCGCGCTGTGTCTTCCGCGTCCTATGGTGGGATGTTGGTTTAGCGTTTCTACTTCGCTTCACTTACGATTAGCGATGCGCAATTATCAAAAGTCGGTATGTTAACAAAATTTCGCTACGCTACTTTTCTCGTGCTTCGGCAGTACCAATAATAGTATTTCGATATTAATTTCGAATGTCAAAAACTATATATTTCATTGATAAAAATATATAAATATTAAAATGTCAATAATAAAAATAATAAATTTTCTAATGTGGCTTTCGTTTGGGATTGTTTAAAGTTTTTATCTAAATGCTGCTGCCCAATCGAACATGATAACAAAATCGATTTTGCTATTATTAAATGGAGGGGGTAAAACTTGAAAAAATCTTAGATTTTTAAACATTGATTTAGATAAAAAAAATGATTTTATTTTACCTATTGAACATAAAAATTGATCTAGACAAAAAAACGATTTTTCTGCTCAATCGAAACCGACATTACATTTGTAATTGTAATTGAAATTATTATGTATTTCCATTAAAATAATATTTCGCTATAGGCAACGTTGATTAAAATACAATCGATAAGTATCGCAAATTACACCTAGCGAAAAGTGACAAAACATACCAATTTTCGCTAAGTAGCGTTTTCGAAACGCTTCGTTGGCACTAACATCCCACCACTGTATTATTCCTTGAAAACCTTCTGGATACTTATATCTTGCAGATGTTTTAAAACAACCCAACTTCCTTTCGATTCGGTCACCAAACTGCTCCACCGATTCGTCAGGAGTTTGTGCACACTCTTCGATCTCTTTACGAAGTTGTGTTAAATCTTTATATGGGATAAAAGCATTTTCGAGAATACTTTTAAATTCTCTGAAATTTTGAACTGTTCTCTCTTGAAATCTGTGGAGCAAATCATACCTTAACTTCCCCCTGATAAGTTGGTTCAGAACCGAACTTCTGTCTCGTTCATCGGTCCTAAAATATGCTTCGTGAGCTAGTGAAACGAAATTCTGTAATTCCAGAATAAATCTGGCTCCTTCACCTGAAAAGAATGGTACACCTTGAAAAAATGTCTCATATGTCCGTTCTAGTGGCATTGTACTGTTTTGAGCATTTCCAGAAATTCCCAAATCATACGTGTTATCAATATTTAATATGTTTGACCGTCTTTTAAAAATACCTGGTATATTACCCAGATTTAATTGGTTAATCCCCGATTCAGGGTTTCTGAAAATGTCGTCCTGGTTTGTAATAGTGTTGGTGCGAGGTATTGCACCTCTCGAGTTTGTTGTATTATTTAAATTCATTGTATTCCGTACTGGTGAATTGTCCTGGTCGTCAATGACGTCGTAATTGTTCTCCTTTTTCTGTTCGATACCATCGACTGCACCTTCTAGCTCAGATTCACTACTTTCATCTGATTGGTTCGGTGCAAAAGTCACCGAAGGTCTAGGTTTGTGTTGGTTTGCTAAAGTCGACCTAGGAGTAGATTCTATTAAAGAATTTCCGTCAAACGTAATGTCTTCGTTTACCGAAAATCCTCCGACTCTTTGTTGCCAATTAGAAAGTACCAAAGTGTCCTTCAGGTTCTTTCTTTGACCACGAGTTACCGGTGCCATAAAAAAAATAATTAAAAACCACAACTAATCGTAATAAATTACTAATTATACTTTTTGTTTAAGCATAATTTATACGGTACTACCAATAAATGTAAACATATAAAACTAAATCCCGAAATGTTTACAATTTGAAACTCACTTATTTATTCTAAGTTTATTATATATAACCGTTAAATCGAATAAAAATGCAATTCCTAGTAATGATAACCCGAGCAAAAAACTACAAATTCACAATAAAACTTTAAAATGCTAACAATTAAACTACCAAATTCTATAATAACACCTACAAAAAATGTAAATAAAAAAAACTACTAAACTACAAAATTCTAACAAATAAACTATTAAATTCTAATTTTGAATAACAAATGTAAAATTTAAAAACAATATAAATTACTAAAAAAAAATCTTAAAAAACGAACATACTTTATTCATAATTTTAGTAAATTATGAATAACACCCATAAAATTTCAAATGACCACAACAATATCGTAAAAAAAAAAACACAAATTTCCAGAAAAAATTAAATATACCCAAAAAAAGAATTGATAAAACCTAATTCTAGTCTTTTCATTAAAGCAAATTTAACAAATTAGCTAATAAAAAAAAATTCAATATTAATTCCCCAGAATTAGCTTTTACTATATCCAAAATTAATAAAATTAAAATTGCATATATAAAAAAAATTGAAGACAGAGTTCAATATTAAAATTGCAATATTTGCAAAAACAATTTATAAATGTTTAAATAAATTTATGAGTTAATAATAAAAAAATTATTTGGAGTAAATTATAAAACTTTTATTTGATACATTTATTATTATTTAAAAAAAAAAATTTTTTTTTTTATTTATTTTATTCGTAGTCTTGTAATATATAAATTTATTGCATATTATACAATTTGTTAAATTATCTGCGTAGACTGGTAGGCGGCATTTTCTCCACTTATGGTAGCATGCTTGACATACATGGCCATAGCTGGTTGACCAGACGATGGTGTTGGCTCTAAACCTTGGCATTTGATGAATTGTTTCGTTGCTTTGATGCTTTTTTTGGTTTCGCTGTTTTCTCTTTAGTTCCTTTAACTCCTTCTTGAAAATATTTTCCTGCTTTTTTGTGCACCCTAATCTCAGGATACGGTGCAGATTTTTTATCTCCTCTCTCCTTCTGGCTGCTTCTTCTCCTCTTTTTGGCTGCTTTTTCTTCTCTACGATGTTAGTTTCCACTATACTCTGCTTTCGTTTTCTATATTCTTCCAAGGATATCGGTTTGGGTCCAATTCGAGGATCAGCTTTTATAATTTCTTCGAGTGACTTTCTTGATGTCATCTATTTTCCCAGAAAAGAAAAAAAATTTTCATATAGTAAGGCAATAAATAATTTGCCTGTATACCACCTCAGGCGAAAAACCTGTTGAGGTTATGAAAAAAAATTGTACCCCTAATACTTTACTTTGGAACGTAATCCAAAGTTAGGTCATGGCACCAAATGTTGTGTTCCTTATTAAGGTAATTATAATTACCTTTAGTGGCCTCGTCTTTCATTTTAAATAAAACACTGTATTTGTTTTATTATTTCTTTATTGAATTTAACCTACTAGTAATACTTTTTTTACTAGTCTACTAATAATACCTTTGGTATTATTGAATCTGGTTGTTTGATTTCAATTAATTTAGAATACCAATTTTCCACAACTTATATACTAATTTTTTGCCGATTATGCTATTTTTAAATCAATTTTAATAATAATTGATTTTATTAATTAACGATATTGTGCAACCAGGTATACTTTGTTATTGTTTCATATCAATATGGATTAAAAACGCTAATCCTGCACAACGTTGTTTAATATTTTTACTTTTATATATGAATCATAAATATATTCATATACATTTCATTTATTATTATTATTTCATTGTTTACATTTGCGCATAGTATTTTATGTGCATGCAACTATTTGCTGATGCGACAGTTTAATATATTTATTATTTTATGGTTACTATTTGTAAATATATGAATTAATATTTAAAAACAACGCTGTGAAGGTCAGTTTTACTATACAATTTTATCAGTGAATATTTGTAAACAATAACAAAGTCTGTTGCACAACAGTATGTATGGGTGGCAATTTTAAATCATTAAATTATAAAAATAATATTAATAAAAATAATAGTAATGATGATATTAATGTACAAAGTCAACATCAACTACAATCAAAAATTCAAATTTGTGTGTAGATAGTGAAATATTTCATATGAATACTTTACAAACAGAATGTATTAATCGACCAGAAAAATTAATGATAGAAATTTTGATTGATAATAAGCCAATTAAGAGACCTATTCACAATTAACATCTTAACAACTGATTTGACACTTGTTAAAAATTAATAACAAAAGCCATAACAAGCAATCATAAAAATGCTATTCACAAAAATGGTGAATATGCACTTGTTAAAAATTATGAGGTGAATTTTTCTTGTTAAAATTTGAATGAAAAATTGTCAAATTGTGAATAAATTTTCTACAAAACCGGTTTTAAAACAGAAATTTTGTGATTTTTTGTTTATTTGAATTGAAAAATTTATTTTGTTATTTGAAAATTTTATGTATTTTTTTAAAAACTGGCAGTAAATAGTAGTTTTACATACAATATATATATGTATGTATGTATGTATATATATATATAGATTATATATAATGTAAAATATATATAAATATATTTATATATATATATATTATACATAACATACATATATATACATATATACATATATATATAATTTATGGTAGAAATGAAAATACATTATCTATATTTCGTACTTTTCATTTTCATAATTGCTACGAATCATCGAAAAAATTTAAATAAAGATACGCTTAAATTTTTTCAAACAACTTTAACAACTTAAAATTTAAAAAAAAAATCACTTTTATATGGAATTGTTAAATAACAACCACTCAAATCTGGTTGTTAAATACCAAGTGTCAAAATAGAAATTTAACAACTTAAAAATTATCATAACAATTTCTGAATAGCAATTTTAACGAGCAGTGGTGAATTCTTATCCATATTCTGAATTTTTTCATACAAAATTTTGATAATATACCAACTTGTTAAATAACAATGACAGTTTATACTGAAGGAATTGTCATTTTCTTAACAATTTTGTTAACAATTTGTGAATAGCTATTTTCAATTTTGATTGTTAAATATCGATTTAAGAGCTTAACAAGATAACAAGTCGGTTTGTGAATAAGGCTATAAATTAGAATTCGATACGGGTGCTACAGTTACTTCTATTTCTAAAATGTATTTGAAAAAATATTTAAAAATAAAAAAATACATAACACGAATTTACCGTTAAGAACGTATTCAGGTGAAATTATTAATCCTACAGGATATGCTAAAGTTGATGTTCGTTAGGCGAACAAAATAAAATGTTAAATTTATACGTCTTACCAGGTCCGGTAGGCGCAGTTTTAGGACGTGAATGGTTACGTGAAATAAGAATTCCGATGTCAGAAATTCATCAAATTAAAATCAACAACAATTTAATTACAGTTGATAAAAAAATTAAAGAGGAAATGCTAAATAAAATTAGAAAGGAATATAGTAAAGTCTTTTCACCAAAAATTGGGTTAATTAATAATATGAGTTTCATTAGTGTTGAAACAGGGTGCATCACCAATATACAAATCTAATCGTTCAATACCATATGCAACCCGGGATAAAGTAAATGATGAAATTGATCGTTTAGAAAGTGCTGGTGTAATTACAAAAATCATTCGTAGTGAATGGGGAACACCTGTAGTTCCTATAATTAAATCAGATCGTAGAATTCGTCTATGTGCAGACTAGGGATGCGGAGATATTTTAGTAGCAGTGATTTTGTAACTGTTACTTAGTAGTAGCAGTCGCTGTCTGCTATTCTTATGATATAATCACAGTGTTTTATAATCACAGTAATTTTGTTTTTAATTCAAAATTTTGTTTTTTAAAACTATCTGTTATTTTAGATTTTCATAAAAATTGAAATAACTGACTGTAAACTGTAAGTAACAGAGTCCCGACAAACCGTTGCTATAGCAATATGTTTTGCTGTCGCTTTGCTGGTGAACCTGTGATTGTGATTTTTAGTTTATCGTGATTTATGTGAAATGTTCTTTTTCTTGTACCTTATTAAATAAATGTAAAATATACAATAATATTAATGAAAATATTAATATCCAATATGTTGGAAAAAAGCTGAGAAAAATTACAATAACTAAATCACTGTTCTTCGTTCTTCATACTGATTGATTTATCTAACAAGAACAAGATGTAAATATAGATAAATAATTCAGTATGAAGAACTGTGATTGAAATCACTGTGATTTTTTACAGTGATTCAAAAGTAGCAGTCACTGTTGGTAGCAGTGACTGCATCGTGATTTATGTGACATGTTCTTTTTCTTGTACCTTATTAAATAAATGTAAAATATACAATAATATTAATGAAAATATTAATATCCAATATGTTGGAAAAAAGCTGAGAAAAATTACAATAACTAAATCACTGTTCTTCGTTCTTCATACTGATTGATTTATCTAACAAGAACAAGATGTAAATATAGATAAATAATTCAGTATGAAGAACTGTGATTGAAATCACTGTGATTTTTCACAGTGATTCAAAAGTAGCAGTCACTGTTAGTAGCTGTGACTGCAAAATCACTCTTTTTCCCATCCCTAGTGCAGACTATAAAATTACATTAAATGAAAATTTGTTGGATGATCATTATCCAATTCCTAATATTGAAGACATTTTTGCAACTACCATGAATGGTGGAATTTATTTTACAAAAATAGATATTAAACAAGCATATATGCAAATGCCTGTTAATGAGCAAACAGCTTTAATGCAAGCTATTACAACAACAAAAGGTGTGTATAAAGTTAACCGATTACTGTTTGGTACTAAAAATGCTCCTGCAATTTGGCAAAGATATATTAGTCAATTATTAAATAACATTGATGGTGTGTGTGTATTTTACGATGATATTCGTATTCAAGGTGCAACATTTGATGAACATATAAAACGTGTATGTACAGTACTGAATAAACTATAAGATGTTGGTTTGGCACTTAATGAAGAAAAAAATTTAAGTTTTTTGAAACATCAATAGAATATTTAGGTTTCAAAATAAATGCAGAAGGTTTATCAAAAACAACAAATAAAATTAATGCTGTTATAAATGCACCTAGGCCAAAAAATATTAGTGAATTAAAAGGGTGGCTAGGTTTAGTTAATTATTATGGTAGATTTTTTAAAAATCTTGCAACTAAATTACATTCACTTTATTAATTATTAAAAAAAAATGTTGCGTTCAACTGGTCTGATGATTGCGAAAAATTTTTTAAATTAATAAAAACCGAAATAACATCAGATACAGTATTAGTATCATACAATACTTATCTTCCATTAATTCTTACAACTGATGCCAGTTCATATGGCCTTGGAGCTGTTCTTGCGCACCAAATGCCAGATGGTAAAGAGCGACCAATTGCTTTTGCGTCACGTACATTATCATCAGCTTAAAAAAAAAAATTAGTCAGATTGATAAAGAAGCTACTACAATTTTCTGGGGTGTTAATCATTTTTTCAATTATTGCTATGATAGAAAATTTAAATTAGTTACGGACCATTAGCCATTAGTTTCGATTTTTAATCCAGCTAAGACTTTACCAAATATAGTAGCTACTAGAATGTTACATTATGCACAATTCTTACAAGGTTTCAATTACGATATCGATTACAAAACGACTTATACTGAAATGAAATGATGAAATGATAATTATGTCGATGAATTGACAATGTATCAATTAGAACAAATTTCAGTTCTACCAATTACACATAAAGATATTGCCAAATTTACACAAACTCTTTTTCAGATTTTACAATCTGTTGTTAACTTGTATATACATTTATGTAGTATATAACAAGATTTCTATGCACTATATGAGTGACCGGAAAGGACGTGATGGCGCTGTAGCTGTCCGATCCAGTCCGGGGATGGCTTGTTAAGTTCGGAGGGAACGCTAATACAACATATCCACCGAGCATGCATGCACAGCATGCAGGGGGCCGGAACCGAAGGGGGCGAGAGGAAGAAAGAGGAAGGGGAGGTAGGGCTAACTCTCATCCACTCCTTACCAACCAACCTGCTTCGATCGGAAATATCCACACTAGGAGCTTGTCCCAGCTATGCTGCTCCACCACCACCACCAGAATACATCATCGCCAGCGAAGGACATGTGTGATATCGATAGCAGAGTTTTCAACCCAATACTAATCGATGGTGCTGCCTCTATAATTTTCTAATCTCGACGTAACAACTCAAAAAATGCTTTGATTGGACAACTATAAGATATATAAACAATGATTTAAGGCAACAATTTATTAGTAGTGTTCGAGATTCGAGATTATTAGAAAGATTAATTCAGCTGAAAGATCCTGCTAATACTTTTGATAAATGCGTTAATTTAGCACTTGCAATGGAAGCCGCGAAGAAAGAATCCAAAGAAATTCAAAATAAAGCTGCTAATCAATGTCAATTACAAACTCCATATAAAAAAATCTTGTTAGCAAGCCTAATTGTAATTAAAACAGTAGCGTCGGTAATCAAGTAAAATGTTATAGATGTGGTGATATTAAACATCTAGCAAATACATGTAGACATAAAAAATCGAAATACAATAAATGTAATAAAATTGGTCATTTACAAAAAGTGTGTATGGGTGGCAATTTTAAATCATTAAATTATAAAAATAATATTAATAAAAATAATAGTAATGATGATATTAATGTACAAAGTCAACATCAACTACAATCAAAAAATTCAAATTTGTGTGTAGATAGTGAAATATTTCATATGAATCCTTTACAAACAGAATGTATTAATCGACCAGAAAAATTAATGGTAGAAATTTTGATTGATAATAAGCCAATTAATAGACCTATTCACAATTAACATCTTAACAACTGATTTGACACTTGTTAAAAATTAATAACAAAAGCCATAACAAGCAATCATAAAAATGCTATTCACAAAAATGGTGAATATGAACTTGTTAAAAATTATGAGGTGAATTTTGCTTGTTAAAATTTGAATGAAAAATTGTCAAATTGTGAATAAATTTTCTAAAAAACAGAAATTTTGTGATTTTTTTTTATTTTAATTGAAAAATTTATTTTGTTATTTGAAACTTTTATGTATTTTTTTAAAAACTGGCAGTAAATAGTAGTTTTACATACAATATATATATGTATGTATATATATATATATATATATATATATATATATATATATATATATAGATTATATATAATGTAAAATATATATAAATATATTTATATATATATATATTATACATAACATACATATATATATATACATATATATATAATTTATGGTAGAAATGAAAATACATGTTTATCTATATTTCGTACTTTTCATTTTCATAATTGCTACCTAGAATCATCGAAAAAATTTAAATAAAGATACGCTTAAATTTTTTCAAACAACTTTAACAACTTAAAATTTAAAAAAAAATCACTTTTATATGGAATTGTTAAATAACAACCACTCAAATCTGGTTGTTAAATACCAAGTGTCAAAATAGAAATTTAACAACTTAACAATTATCATAACAATTTCTGAATAGCAATTTTAACGAGCAGTGGTGAATTTTTATCCATATTGTGAATTTTTTCATACAAAATTTTGATATTGTAAATTTTTATAATATACCAACTTGTTAAATAACAATGACAGTTTATACTGAAGGAATTGTCATTTTCTTAACAATTTGTGAATAGCTATTTTCAATTTTGCTTGTTAAATATCGATTTAAGAGCTTAACAAGATAACAAGTCGGTTTGTGAATAAGGCTATAAATTAGAATTCGATACGGGTGCTACAGTTACTTCTATTTCTAAAAATGTATTTGAAAAAATATTTAAAAATAAAAAATTACATAACACGAATTTACCGTTAAGAACGTATTCAGGTGAAATTATTAATCCTACAGGATATGCTAAAGTTGATGTTCATTAGGCGAACAAAATAAAATGTTAAATTTATACGTCTTACCAGGTCCGGTAGGCGCAGTTTTCGGACGTGAATGGTTACGTGAAATAAGAATTCCGATGTCAGAAATTCATCAAATTAAAATCAACAACAATTTAATTACAGTTGATAAAAAAATTAAAGAGGAAATGCTAAATAAAATTAGAAAGGAATATAGTAAAGTCTTTTCACCAAAAATTGGGTTAATTAATAATATGAGTTTCATTAGTGTTGAAACAGGGTGCATCACCAATATCCAAATGAAATGAAAATTTGTTGGATGATCATTATCCAATTCTTAATATTGAAGACATTTTTGCAACTACATTATCCAATTCTTAATATTGAAGACATTTTTGCAACTAATGGTGGAATTTATTTTACAAAAATAGATATTAAACAAGCATATATGCAAATGCCTGTTAATGAGCAAACAGCTTTAATGCAAGCTATTACAACAACAAAAGGTGTGTATAAAGTTAACCGATTACTGTTTGGTACTAAAAATGCTCCTGCAATTTGGCAAAGATATATTAGTCAATTATTAAATAACATTGATGGTGTGTGTGTATTTTACGATGATATTCGTATTCAAGGTGCAACATTTGATGAACATATAAAACGTGTATGTACAGTACTGAATAAACTACAAGGTGTTGGTTTGACACTTAATGAAGAAAAAAATTTAAGTTTTTTGAAACATCAATAGAATATTTAGGTTTCAAAATAAATGCAGAAGGTTTATCAAAAACAACAAATAAAATTAATGCTGTTATAAATGCACCTAGGCCAAAAAATATTAGTGAATTAAAAGGGTGGCTAGGTTTAGTTAATTATTATTGTAGATTTTTTAAAAATCTTGCAACTAAATTACATTCACTTTATTAATTATTAAAAAAAAATGTTGCGTTCAACTGGTCTGATGATTGCGAAAAATTTTTTAAATTAATAAAAACCGAAATAACATCAGATACAGTATTAGTATCATACAATACTTATCTTCCATTAATTCTTGCAACTGATGCCAGTTCATATGGCCTTGGAGCTGTTCTTGCGCACCAAATGCCAGATGGTAAAGAGCGACCAATTGCTTTTGCGTCAGGTACATTATCATCAGCTTAAAAAAAAAAATTAGTCAGATTGATAAAGAAGCTACTACAATTTTCTGGGGTGTAAATCATTTATTCAATTATTGCTATGATAGAAAATTTAAATTAGTTACGGACCATAAGCCATTAGTTTCAATTTTTAATCCAGCTAAGACTTTACCAAATATAGTAGCTACTAGAATGTTACATTATGCACAATTCTTACAAGGTTTCAATTACGATATCGATTACAAAACGACTTATACACATGGTAATGCTGATGGTTTGTGAAATGATGAAATGATAATTATGTCGATGAATTGACAATGTATCAATTAGAACAAATTTCAGTTCTACCAATAACACATAAAGATATTGCCAAATTTACACAAACTCTTTTTCAGATCTTACAATCTGTTGTTAACTTGTAGGGGGCGAGAGGAAGAAGAGGTAGGGCTAACTCTCATCCACTCCTTACCAACCAACCTGCTTCGATCGGAAATATCCACACTAGGAGCTTGTCCCAGCTATGCTGCTCCACCACCACCACCAGAATACGTCATCGCCAGCGAAGGACATGTGTGATATCGATAGCAGAGTTTTCAACCCAATACTAATCGATGGTGCTGCCTCTATAATTTTCTAATCTCGGCGCAACAACGCAAAAAATGCTTTGATTGGACAACTATAAGATATATAAACAATGATTTAAGGCAACAATTTATTAGTAGTGTTCGAGATTCGAGATTATTAGAAAGATTAATTCAGCTGAAAGATCCTGCTAAAACTTTTGATAATTGCGTTAATTTAGCACTTGCAATGGAAGCCGCGAAGAAAGAATCCAAAGAAATTCAAAATAAAGCTGCTAATCAATGTCAATTACAAACTCCATATAAAAAAATCTTGTTAGCAAGCCTAATTGTAATTAAAACAGTAGCGTCGGTAATCAAGTAAAATGTTATAGATGTGGTGATATTAAACATCTAGCAAATACATGTAGACATAAAAAATCGAAATGCAATAAGTGTAATAAAATTGGTCATTGACAAAAAGTATGTATGGGTGGCAATTTTAAATCATTAAATTATAAAAATAATATTAATAAAAATAATAGTAATGATGATATTAATGTACAAAGTCAACATCAACTACAATCAAAAAATTCAAATTTGTGTGTAGATAGTGAAATATTTCATATGAATACTTTACAAACAGAATGTATTAATCGACCAGAAAAATTAATGGTAGAAATTTTGATTGATAATAAGCCAATTAATAGACCTATTCACAATTAACATCTTAACAACTGATTTGACACTTGTTAAAAATTAATAACAAAAGCCATAACAAGCAATCATAAAAATGCTATTCACAAAAATGGTGAATATGCACTTGTTAAAAATTATGAGGTGAATTTTGCTTGTTAAAATTTGAATGAAAAATTGTCAAATTGTAAATAAATTTTCTAAAAAACCGGTTTTAAAACAGAAATTTTGTGATTTTTTTTTATTTGAATTGAAAAATTTATTTTGTTATTTGAAACATTTATGTATTTTTTTAAAAACTGGCAGTAAATAGTAGTTTTACATACAATACATATATGTATGAATGTATGTATGTATATATATATATATAGATTATATATAATGTAAAATATATATAAATATATTTATATATATATATATTATACATAACATACATATATATATATATATATGTACTTTTCATTTTCATAATTGCTACCTAGAATCATCGAAAAAATTTAAATAAAGATACGCTTAAATTTTTTCAAACAACTTTAACAACTTAAAATTTAAAAAAAAATCACTTTTATATGGAATTGTTAAATAACAACCACTCAAATCTGGTTGTTAAATACCAAGTGTCAAAATAGAAATTTAACAACTTAACAATTATCATAACAATTGCTGAATAGCAATTTTAACGAGCAGTGGTGAATTTTTATCCATATTGTGAATTTTTTCATACAAAATTTTGATATTGTGAATTTTTATAATATACCAACTTGTTAAATAACAATGACAGTTTATACTGAAGGAATTGTCATTTTCTTAACAATTTTGTTAACAATTTGTGAATAGCTATTTTCAATTTTGCTTGTTAAATATCGATTTAAGAGCTTAACAAGATAACAAGTCGGTTTGTGAATAAGGCTATAAATTAGAATTCGATACGGGTGCTACAGTTACTTCTATTTCTAAAAATGTATTTGAAAAAATATTTAAAAATAAAAAATTACATAACACGAATTTACCGTTAAGAACGTATTCAGGTGAAATTATTAATCCTACAGGATATGCTAAAGTTGATGTTCGTTAGGCGAACAAAATAAAATGTTAAATTTATACGTCTTACCAGGTCCGGTAGGCGCAGTTTTAGAACGTGAATGGTTACGTGAAATAAGAATTCCGATGTCAGAAATTCATCAAATTAAAATCAACAACAATTTAATTACAATTGATAAAAAAATTAAAGAGGAAATGCTAAATAAAATTAGAAAGGAATATAGTAAAGTCTTTTCACCAAAAATTGGGTTAATTAATAATATGAGTTTCATTAGTGTTGAAACAGGGTGCATCACCAATATACAAATCTAATCGTTCAATACCATATGCAATCCCGGGATAAAGTAAATGATGAAATTGATCGTTTAGAAAGTGCTGGTGTAATTACAAAAATCATTCGTAGTGAATGGGGAACACCTGTAGTTCCTATAATTAAATCAGATCGTAGTTTTCGTCTATGTGCAGACTATAAAATTACATTAAATGAAAATTTGTTGGATGATCATTATCCAACTCCTAATATTGAAGACATTTTTGCAACTACCATGAATGGTGGAATTTATTTTACAAAAATAGATATTAAACAAGCATATATGCAAATGCCTGTTAATTAGCAAACAGCTTTAATGCAAGCTATTACAACAACAAAAGGTGTGTATAAAGTTAACCGATTGTGACACCCAGGAAATTCTAAAAATTAAAAAAATATTAAATTAGTAATATAATAAAAATATATCAAAAAAATACTTCCTCTGCGTCAGCCGGTCTGTCAAGTGTGTCAAGTTTGATATTGTTTATTGTTAATTCTTATCGTTCAGGTGATGGGGTCGTAGTTTGTAGTTTAGTTGTAGTTATCGTTAAGTTATTAACTTGTGGTGTCACATATAGATGTCGTGGTGGTGGGGAATTTTTAATAATTTTTTTTCGAATATCAAAGACAAATGATGATCTTGATTTGACCGGGGTCAAATCAAGGGTATCATCAGATGATCGAAAAGAAAAATTGAAAATTAAAATTTGGGGGAGTCGGATGTTGATCGCCGCGCTGGACACCGGGATTAACTACGTTTAAGTTTTTTTTTGGTTCGTTTTTTTTATGTTTTTTTTTGTAAATAAAATTTTATGATTAAATAAAATTGTGATGAAAGAAACCTTTAAATACTGAAAAAAAAATAAAATAAAAATAATGATAAATGTATTTACATTGAAAAAAAAATAAATTTGAAAAAAAATTTTGGTGAAAAGAAACATATAAAAAAAAATTTTTTGAAAAGACTGAAAAGAAAAAAACATATGGGAGGATTAAAGGAAGAAAAATTTAAATATTGTACTTTATAATAAAGAAAAATATGAAAATAATATCGGTTGAATAAATAATATAATAATTATGGTGTCCAGCGCGCGCGTAATTCGTATTGTAACTTGTTCCTGTTTTGTTGGTGTGTCCTGTGTTCCTGCGTCGAGTCCTGTGTTTCAGTTCTGGTTGCAGAGTGTTAGCAGTCCTGTCTGGAAGAATTCGTCGAGGGAATTCTGTTTTTTTTTGTTATATATAAATTTTTTTTTGTTGAGTAAAAAATTTTGATTTTTTTTTTGGTTTATCAGATTGGTGTAGAGTAGAGTTGGAATTGTAATTTTTTTTGTAAATATTTATTTTATTGTTAATTTATTAATATATATATATAATTATTAGTCATTTTTTTAGTGTAGTGTCGCGATTTCAGGGTTTCGTGTTGGTCCAGACATGTCGGGAGCAGCAATGTCACCACTGAGTAAAGAAAAAAAAATAAGGTATGTTCTTTTGGGTATTGATATTATTAAATTTTGTGATGGCAAGACAGTTCAACAATATAGTAATTATATATATATATATATAAAATATAACCAAGAAAAAAAAATTGGAGCTGTCATTTGGTTCATATTGCTTATTATTTATTAATTTTTTTTTAAATATACAAATAAAAAGATAAAAAATTTGTTAAATTATAAAATTAAATTATTGGTGTTTGAATTATTTATTTAGTTATTTAGTGCCATAATTTTTCTTTATGAAAACATCGTTGGGTGAATTTTTTTTTGTGTACGAGATTTGTTGTTTTTGTTGCTCCTTTTTCTGAGGATTTTTGGAAGAGGCCTTATAGTATGTGAACCCGGAGTATGCAGAATTTTCCCTTCGCTATTTTCTTCGATCCATCGTTGGTTATGAGGTAACCAATGTGTTGGATTGAAGAGAATAATTGTTGGTGATATGATGGTTAGTAGGATCATTGGTCGACCCACACCCCACAGACTGTGCTAAGCCGGCAATAGGAGGAAATCCCAATGATCCTGGGAGCTGAAAGAGAAAAAAAATTGGTCTTGTTTTTTTTAGTGATTGAGGCTAGGTCACTCAGACCTGGCGCCCAACGCTTTCAGCTCCCGAACCCTTCTCCTCCGAACTTATCTTCAGATAACGAATCGAATAAATTTGATTTTGTTACAGTTGGCGCCCAAAGAATGGGACTTTTGTGAATTCGTGAGACGTTTGGTCACCCGAATTTTGTGAGTGAAATTACAACTCCATCGGAATTTTTGTGGTTCTCTGGGGATGAGTTCGGATGGAGTTGGTGTGACCGTCATATCAGCGACTTATTAGTCCTCTTTCGCCTTGGGTGTTTTCTGTCAGTTTCACCAAATGAAATTCTTGTGTCTTGTGTTATTTATTTTCGTTTTTTCGTAGTGCTGATAGTTAGATTGCTTGACATGGTAGTCCATGTAGTATCCTATCAGTTTGTGTGTATTTCGTAAATCCGAGGTTAGATAATAATTAAGGTGGTCCTTAATTTGTCCCTCGGATATTTTGTTATTTATTCTTGAAGAAATATTATGGTTAGTGGGATTATTGTATTCTGTGTGGATTATAGTCTTAACCATAATATTGTCTTCCTTGTGTTGTGTGAAACTATTTATGAATTTCTGGTGAAGCCAGAGGGAAGACATTTCAAGACGGAAGTATTCCTTTCTCCAAATCCTCTAACCTACTAATCCTTGGTCCTCCTCCTTGTCATCTCTTATTCCATCCTTAAATTCTGCCTACAAAGGGTCACTCGAATTTCCGAAAAAAATATTTAAAAAAAAAATAGGTGTTCCATTTAGGTATTAAATTTAGAGTCAGGAATTAGGTTTTTTGTATTTATTAGAAAATTAGTTTATAATTAGTAATAGATATAGTTTTTGTGAGGGTTATATACAATAGGTGTTATTTAATTAAGTGTAGTATTAGTGTTTGTAAATTTTATTTATTTATTTTTACAAATAAATGTTATTTAATTTACAATAGTTGTAGTTATTATTTAAATTTTTGTTTTTTTTTTGTTGTAAGTAAATATTTTTAATTCATTTATTTATTCTTATACTATGATTGGTATTTATTAAGTAGAATTTAGAATTTTTTTTTGAATTTTCATATTTATTTCGTATTAAGTTTATTTTACATTAGTTATATTTTGTGTTAGGATTAATCATTATTTTAAAAATGGTAAATTAAGTTGATTCCCGGCTAACTCAGTCGGTGGAGCATGAGACTGCTCAGGGTGTGGGACAGCCCCACGTTGATCTAAAGAAAAAAATAATAAATTTTTTTTTAAATATCCGTAACATCTGTGATATTTTTTTTATGTTAGTGAGCGGCGATTTTTTTTTGTATTAGTTAGTATTAGTTATTTACAATTAAGTGTTTTAGTTTAGTAGTTATTTATTTATTAGAATAGTATTTACATTTAGTTGTTATTTATTTAATTTATTAGTTGTTAATTTTTTTTGGTTTATACACTTATACACTTAATTGTTAATTTATTGTTAGTTAAATATAAGGGTTAAATTA
The DNA here is from genome assembly GCA_949752835.1 of Empis stercorea. Taxonomy (NCBI): domain Eukaryota; kingdom Metazoa; phylum Arthropoda; class Insecta; order Diptera; family Empididae; genus Empis; species Empis stercorea. The sequence continues at coordinate 40,908,833 of OX457086.1, read as the reverse complement.
TTAGTTTTTTTTTGTTAATTATTTTTACAATTAATTGTTATTTATTTTGATTAGTATTAGGTGGGGTTGTTTTTTTTATTAGTCAGTTTAATAGTGTATTAATAGAATTAGAATAGATTATTATTATTATTATTAGTGATATTTTTAGAATTTTGTCAATTAGTGTTGATAGACCGTGTCTCCAGGAGGAAGCTGGGTGATTTCAGTCCGGTTCTGTAGTGTACTCTACAGAATCCAGTCTGTTTTGTGACGCCCAGGAAATTCTAAAAATTAAAAAAATATTAAATTAGTAATATAATAACAATATATCAAAAAAATACTTCCTCTGCGTGAGCCGGTCTGTCAAGTGTGTCAAGTTTGATATTGTTTATTGTTAATTCTTATCGTTCAGGTGATGGTCATAGTTTGTAGTTTAGTTGTAGTTATCGTTAAGTTATTAACTTGTGGTGTCACATATAGATGTCGTGGTGGTGGGGAATTTTTAATAAATTTTTTTCGAATATCAAAGACAAATGATGACCGGGGTCAAATCAAGGGTATCATCAGATTATCGAAAAGAAAAATTGAAAATTAAAATTTGGAGGAGTCGGATGTTGATCGCCGCGCTGGACACCGGGGTTAACTACGTTTAAGTTTTTTTTTGGTTCGTCTTTTTTATGTTTTTTTTTGTAAATAAAATTTTATGATTAAATAAAATTGTAATGAAAGAAACCTTTAAATACTGAAAAAAAAATAAAATAAAAATAATGATAAATGTATTTACATTGAAAAAAAAATAAATTTGAAAAAAAATTTTGGTGAAAAGAAACATATAAAAAAAAAATTTTTAAAAAGACTGAAAAGAAAAAAACATATGAGAGGATTAAAGGAAGAAAAATTTAAATATTGTACTTTATAATAAAGAAAAATATGAAAATAATATCGGTTGAATAAATAATATAATAATTATGGAGTCCAGCGCGCGCGTAATTCGTATTGTAACTTGTTCCTGTTTTGTTGGTGTGTCCTGTGTTCCTGCGTCGAGTCCTGTGTTTCAGTTCTGGTTGCAGAGTGTTAGCAGTCCTGTCTGGAAGAATTCGTCGAGGGAATTCTGTTTTTTTTGTTATATATAAATTTTTTTTTGTTGAGTTAAAAATTTTGGTTTTTTTTTTGGTTTATCAGATTGGTGTAGAGTAGAGTTGGAAATGTAATTTTTTTTGTAAATATTTATTTTATTGTTAATTTATTAATATATATATATAATTATTAGTCAGTTTTTTTGTAGTGTAGTGTCGCGATTTCAGGGTTTCGTGTTGGTCCAGACATGTCGGGAGCAGCAACGTCACCACTGAGTAAAGAAAAAAAAAAATAAGGTATGTTCTTTTGGGTATTGATATTATTAAATTTTGTGATGGCAAGACAGTTCAACAATATAGTAATTATATATATATATATATAAAATATAACCAAGAAAAAAAAATTGGAGCTGTCATTTAGTTCATATTGCTTATTATTTATTAAATTTTTTTTAAATATACAAATAAAAAGATAAAAAATTTGTTAAATTATAAAATTAAATTATTGGTGTTTGAATTATTTATTTAGTTATTTAGTGCCATAATTTTTCTTTATGAAAACATCGTTAGGTGAATTTTTTTTTTGTGTACGAGATTTGTTGTTTTTGTTGCTCCTTTTTCTGAGGATTTTTGTGTAAAATTTTTTTTTGGTAGGCATGGCTGGCTAAGAGGCCTTATAGTATGTGAACCCGGAGAGTATGCAGAATTTTCCCTTCGCTATTTTCTTCGATCCATCGTTGGTTATGAGGTAACCAATGTATTGGATTGAAGAGAATAATTGTTGGTGATATGATGGTTAGTAGGATCATTGGTCGACCCACACCCCACAGACTGTGCTAAGCCGGCAATAGGAGGAAATCCCAATGATCCTGGGAGCTGAAAGAGAAAAAAAATTGGTCTTGTTTTTTTTAGTGATTGAGGCTAGGTCACTCAGACCTGGCGCCCAACGCTTTCAGCTCCCGAACCCTTCTCCTCCGAACTTATCTTCAGATAACGAATCGAATAAATTTGATTTTGTTACAGTTGGCGCCCAAAGAATGGGACTTTTGTGAATTCGTGAGACGTTTGGTCACCCGAATTTTGTGAGTGAAATTACAACTCCATCGGAATTTTTGTGGTTCTCTGGGGATGAGTTCGGATGGAGTTGGTGTGACCGTCATATCAGCGACTTATTAGTCCTCTTTCGCCTTGGGTGTTTTCTGTCAGTTTCACCAAATGAAATTCTTGTGTCTTGTGTTATTTATTTTCGTTTTTTCGTACTGCTGATAGTTAGATTGCTTGACATGGTAGTCCATGTAGTATCCTATCAGTTTGTGTGTATTTCGTAAATCCGAGGTTAGATAATAATTAAGGTGGTCCTTAATTTGTCCCTCGGATATTTTGTTATTTATTCTTGAAGAAATATTATGGTTAGTGGGATTATTGTATTCTGTGTGGATTATAGTCTTAACCATAATATTGTCTTCCTTGTGTTGTGTGAAACTATTTATGAATTTCTGGTGAAGCCAGAGGGAAGACATTTCAAGACGGAAGTATTCCTTTCTCCAAATCCTCTAACCTACTAATCCTTGGTCCTCCTCCTTGTCATCTCTTATTCCATCCTTAAATTCTGCCTACAAAGGGTCACTCGAATTTCCGAAAAAAATATTTAAAAAAAAAATAGGTGTTCCATTTAGCATTTAGCTATTAAATTTAGAGTCAGGAATTAGGTTTTTTGTATTTATTAGAAAATTAGTTTATAATTAGTAATAGATATAGTTTTTGTGAGGGTTATATACAATAGGTGTTATTTAATTAAGTGTAGTATTAGTGTTTGTAAATTTTATTTATTTATTTTTACAAATAAATGTTATTTAATTTACAATAGTTGTAGTTATTATTTAAATTTTTGTTTTTTTTTTGTTGTAAATAAATATTTTTAATTTATTTATTTATTCTTATACTATGATTGGTATTTATTAAGTAGAATTTAGAATTTTTTTTTGAATTTTCATATTTATTTCCTATTAAGTTTATTTTACATTAGTTATATTTTGTGTTAGGATTAATCATTATTTTTACCATAATTTGATTTAATTATCCTCTTATTATAAGGAGAGTAATTAAAGCAAGATAAAATAAAAATGGTAAATTAAGTTGATGCCCGGCTAACTCAGTCGGTGGAGCATGAGACTGCTCAGGGTGTGGGACAGCCCCACGTTGATCTAAAGAAAAAAATAATAAATTTTTTTTTAAATATCCGTAACATCTGTGATATTTTTTTTTATGTTAGTGAGCGGCGATTTTTTTTTGTATTAGTTAGTATTAGTTATTTACAATTAAGTGTTTCAGTTTAGTAGTTATTTATTTATTAGAATAGTATTTACATTTAGTTGTTATTTATTTAATTTATTAGTTGTTAATTTTTTTTTGTTTATACACTTATACACTTAATTGTTAATTTATTGTTAGTTAAATATAAGGGTTAAATTATTATTTTTTTTTTGTTAATTATTTTTACAATTAATTGTTATTTATTTTGATTAGTATTAGGTGGGGTTGTTTTTTTTATTAGTCAGTTTAATAGTGTATTAATAGAATTAGAATAGATTATTATTATTATTATTAGTGATATTTTTAGAATTTTGTCAATTAGTGTTGATAGACCGTGTCTCCAGGAGGAAGCTGGGTGATTTCAGTCCGGTTCTGTAGTGTACTCTACAGAATCCAGTCTGTTTTGTGACACCCAGGAAATTCTAAAAATTAAAAAAATATTAAATTAGTAATATAATAACAATACATATATCAAAAAAATACTTCCTCTGCGTGAGCCGGTCTGTCAAGTGTGTCAAGTTTGATATTGTTTATTGTTAATTCTTATCGTTCAGGTGATGGGGTCATAGTTTGTAGTTTAGTTGTAGTTATCGTTAAGTTATTAACTAGTGGTGTCACATATAGATGTCGTGGTGGTGGTGAATTTTTAATAAATTTTTTTCGAATATCAAAGACAAATGATGATCTTGATTTGACCGGGGTCAAATCAAGGGTATCATCAGATGATCGAAAAGAAAAATTGAAAATTAAAATTTGGGGGAGTCGGATGTTGATCGCCGCGCTGGACACCGGGGTTAACTACGTTTAAGTTTTTTTTTGGTTCGTCTTTTTTATGTTTTTTTTTTGTAAATAAAATTTTATGATTAAATAAAATTGTGATGAAAGAAACCTTTAAATACTGAAAAAAAATAAAATAAAAATAATGATAAATGTATTTACATTGAAAAAAAAATAAATTTGAAAAAAAATTTTGGTGAAAAGAAACATATAAAAAAAAATTTTTTGAAAAGACTGAAAAGAAAAAAACATATGGGAGGATTAAAGGAAGAAAAATTTAAATATTGTACTTTATAATAAAGAAAAATATGAAAATAATATCGGTTGAATAAATAATATAATAATTATGGTGTCCAGCGCGCGCGATTTCAGGGTTTCGTGTTGGTCCAGACATGTCGGGAGCAGCAACGTCACCACTGAGTAAAGAAAAAAAAAAATAAGGTATGTTCTTTTGGGTATTGATATTATTAAATTTTGTGATGGCAAGACAGTTCAACAATATAGTAATTATATATATATATATATAAAATATAACCAAGAAAAAAAAATTGGAGCTGTCATTTAGTTCATATTGCTTATTATTTATTAAATTTTTTTTAAATATACAAATAAAAAGATAAAAAATTTGTTAAATTATAAAATTAAATTATTGGTGTTTGAATTATTTATTTAGTTATTTAGTGCCATAATTTTTCTTTATGAAAACATCGTTAGGTGAATTTCTTTTTGTGTACGAGATTTGTTGTTTTTGTTGCTCCTTTTTCTGAGGATTTTTGTGTAAAATTTTTTTTTTTGGTAGGCATGGCTGGCTAAGAGGCCTTATAGTATGTGAACCCGGAGTATGCAGAATTTTCCCTTCGCTATTTTCTTCGATCCATCGTTGGTTATGAGGTAACCAATGTATTGGATTGAAGAGAATAATTGTTGGTGATATGATGGTTAGTAGGATCATTGGTCGACCCACACCCCACAGACTGTGCTAAGCCGGCAATAGGAGGAAATCCCAATGATCCTGGGAGCTGAAAGAGAAAAAAAATTGGTCTTGTTTTTTTTAGTGATTGAGGCTAGGTCACTCAGACCTGGCGCCCAACGCTTTCAGCTCCCGAACCCTTCTCCTCCGAACTTATCTTCAGATAACGAATCGAATAAATTTGATTTTGTTACAGTTGGCGCCCAAAGAATGGGACTTTTGTGAATTCGTGAGACGTTTGGTCACCCGAATTTTGTGAGTGAAATTACAACTCCATCGGAATTTTTGTGGTTCTCTGGGGATGAGTTCGGATGGAGTTGGTGTGACCGTCATATCAGCGACTTATTAGTCCTCTTTCGCCTTGGGTGTTTTCTGTCAGTTTCACCAAATGAAATTCTTGTGTCTTGTGTTATTTATTTTCGTTTTTTCGTACTGCTGATAGTTAGATTGCTTGACATGGTAGTCCATGTAGTATCCTATCAGTTTGTGTGTATTTCGTAAATCCGAGGTTAGATAATAATTAAGGTGGTCCTTAATTTGTCCCTCGGATATTTTGTTATTTATTCTTGAAGAAATATTATGGTTAGTGGGATTATTGTATTCTGTGTGGATTATAGTCTTAACCATAATATTGTCTTCCTTGTGTTGTGTGAAACTATTTATGAATTTCTGGTGAAGCCAGAGGGAAGACATTTCAAGACGGAAGTATTCCTTTCTCCAAATCCTCTAACCTACTAATCCTTGGTCCTCCTCCTTGTCATCTCTTATTCCATCCTTAAATTCTGCCTACAAAGGGTCACTCGAATTTCCGAAAAAAATATTTAAAAAAAAAATAGGTGTTCCATTTAGCATTTAGCTATTAAATTTAGAGTCAGGAATTAGGTTTTTTGTATTTATTAGAAAATTAGTTTATAATTAGTAATAGATATAGTTTTTGTGAGGGTTATATACAATAGGTGTTATTTAATTAAGTGTAGTATTAGTGTTTGTAAATTTTATTTATTTATTTTTACAAATAAATGTTATTTAATTTACAATAGTTGTAGTTATTATTTAAATTTTTGTTTTTTTTTTTTGTTGTAAATAAATATTTTTAATTTATTTATTTATTCTTATACTATGATTGGTATTTATTAAGTAGAATTTAGAATTTTTTTTTGAATTTTCATATTTATTTCGTATTAAGTTTATTTTACATTAGTTATATTTTGTGTTAGGATTAATCATTATTTTTACCATAATTTGATTTAATTATCCTCTTATTATAAGGAGAGTAATTAAAGCAAGATAAAATAAAAATGGTAAATTAAGTTGATGCCCGGCTAACTCAGTCGGTGGAGCATGAGACTGCTCAGGGTGTGGGACAGCCCCACGTTGATCTAAAGAAAAAAATAATAAATTTTTTTTTAAATATCCGTAACATCTGTGATATTTTTTTTTATGTTAGTGAGCGGCGATTTTTTTTTGTATTAGTTAGTATTAGTTATTTATAATTAAGTGTTTTAGTTTAGTAGTTATTTATTTATTAGAATAGTATTTACATTTAGTTGTTATTTATTTAATTTATTAGTTGTTAATTTTTTTTGGTTTATACACTTATACACTTAATTGTTAATTTATTGTTAGTTAAATATAAGGGTTAAATTATTAGTTTTTTTTTGTTAATTATTTTTACAATTAATTGTTATTTATTTTGATTAGTATTAGGTGGGGTTGTTTTTTTTATTAGATTATTATTATTATTATTAGTGATATTTTTAGAATTTTGTCAATTAGTGTTGATAGACCGTGTCTCCAGGAGGAAGCTGGGTGATTTCAGTCCGGTTCTGTAGTGTACTCTACAGAATCCAGTCTGTTTTGTGACACCCAGGAAATTCTAAAAATTAAAAAAATATTAAATTAGTAATATAATAACAATATATCAAAAAAATACTTCCTCTGCGTAAGCCGGTCTGTCAAGTGTGTCAAGTTTGATATTGTTTATTGTTAATTCTTATCGTTCAGGTGATGGGGTCATAGTTTGTAGTTTAGTTGTAGTTATCGTTAAGTTATTAACTTGTGGTGTCACATATAGATGTCGTGGTGGTGGGGAATTTTTAATAATTTTTTTTCGAATATCAAAGACAAATAATGATCTTGATTTGACCGGGGTCAAATCAAGGGTATCATCAGATGATCGAAAAGAAAAATTAAAAATTAAAATTTGGGGGAGTCGGATGTTGATCGCCGCGCTGGACACCGGGGTTAACTACGTTTAAGTTTTTTTTTGGTTCGTTTTTTTTATGTTTTTTTTTGTAAATAAAATTTTATGATTAAATAAAATTGTGATGAAAGAAACCTTTAAATACTGAAAAAAAATAAAATAAAAATAATGATAAATGTATTTACATTGAAAAAAAAAAAAATTTGAAAAAAAATTTTGGTGAAAAGAAACATATAAAAAAAAAATTTTTGAAAAGACTGAAAAGAAAAAAACATATGGGAGGATTAAAGGAAGAAAAATTTAAATATTGTACTTTATAATAAAGAACAATATGAAAATAATATCGGTTGAATAAATAATATAATAATTATGGTGTCCAGCGCGCGAATTATGAAATAGGTTTTTATTTCATATTTTTTATAAAAAATTGTAAAAACACCAATTACTCTGTTTAAAAGTAAATTATTTTATTTGAAGTTTATTTAATGAGAATCAGAATTAGACTAGACTAAATTTATTGAATTAAAAACTTAAGAAATCTAGAGAATTATAATAAAAGCTGACATTACAAAACTTACAAAATATGATCTTTTATTTAGTGTACTCTGAACAGTAATTTAAAAGTAATATTAAATGCTGATTACTACAAAATATAAAAATATTATTTCTTATCTTCTAACTAAATGAATTGTGGGAACAGAAATAATAATAATATGATATTTAGTTGGCATTGAAAAATATGATTTTTGTGGGAAAATCATTTTAAGAATTTAGAATATAATATTTTAGAATATACTTTCTGTACTTGTACCTGTATTTGTATTGGTATGTGAGTTTGACGTAACTCCTCCCTCCTTAAGAGGAAAAACTCCCAGAGTTGTTGTTATTCCTTGAACTATTCGAAATTTACAATAAAAATATACTGAAATGATTACTATTATCATTATTATTATTGACTCTGAGTGCAGCCGTCGAGTAGTGCACACGTCTAATTAATATATTAATAATTACAATAGCTGAATAAAGTGTAAAGTTTTTTGTGAAAAACACGTATTATTGATAGGTAATGAAACCATCAAAAATTATAAAAATGGCTAAAAAAAGACCTAAAAAAGACTTAAATAATGAAAACATAATTAAAGTGAATAATAAAAATCAATTTGAAATTCTGTCGGATTATGAAAATGAAATAATAACTGAGAATAAAAAAGAAAATTTTGTTGTTCCTCCCGTTATTATCGAAAATGATAATATGGGAGCTCTAATTAACTGTTTAAAACAAAATATCTCTTTCAAAGGCAATATAAATTTCAAATTACTTAAATCTAATAAAGTCAAAGCTATTATTAATAATAAAGAAGACAAAAACAGTTTATTAAATTACCTAAAAAATGCGAATAAAAATAAAATAAATATTCCATATCATACCTTTACAAACAGTGATGAAAAACCACAAATTTTTATTCTAAAATATTTTTATTACGATTCTCTTGAGAGTGTATTAAAATTGTTAAATGACCATAAATTACCAACGGTAAAAGTAAAATTTTTAAAAGACGATAAATCGGGTCCATTATATTCGATCTATTTTTCACCAAGAAAAATTACTCTACACGAATTAAATATGAAATATAATATATTAAATGGTGTTTGCATAAAATGGGAAGCCTTTAAAAACCTTAAGAAAAAAATTACTCAATGTTTTAACTGCAGAGAATATGGCCATGGTGCTATAAATTGTGGGAAAATGTTTAAATGTTTAAGATGTGCAGAACAACATTTGCCAGACCATTGTAAGTACAAAGACGATGACAATTTCATACCAATTTGTTCACATTGTGGAAAGAACCACCCAGCAAATTCGAAAGAATGTTCAGCTTATATTGACTATATAAATAAAATTCAAAACACAAAAAAAACTGTAATTAAAAATTCGATCTTCTCACAAACTAATAATATTAATACACCCACACCATGGATAAATATGTTATCCAACTCCAAGAGTAATTTAAATTATCATCAAATGTTTCCCGCTCTCCAGCCAACAAACGATAGGCATCTGAATATACCATCTCAACAGAATAATAACAATTTTGAAAATACGGGCGAATTACCAATGAAGGACAATCTTCCATCTTTAATGAGAGAACTCCAATCAATAGACGGAATTGGTGAGACTTTTAAACTTTATAGAGAGCTTATTAATAAGCTTAAAAGTACAAACTGTCAAAAGACTCGTTTGGCAATATTAGTAGAATATACAGTTCCATAATGGAGCCTATAAAAAATAAAAATATTAATTTAATTATTTGGAATTGTAAGTCAGTTAAAAATAAAATAAATGAATTATATAATTTTATTATAAGTTATAACATAAAAATTATAATATTAACAGAAACGTGGTTACATACACAAATAAAATTCAATTTACCAAATTTTAAAATTTATAGATATGATAGAAATAATAGAGAGGGTGGTGGAGTAGCGATATGTATCAAGTCTGAAATTCCGCATACATTAATATCGAATGTTAAAACTAATTATATTGAAAATATTATGATAAAAATTGAGTTAGAGAATAATTTAAAAATAATTGTAGGAGCATTATATGCACCACCTGAAATAAAAACTAAAGATTTTAATGTAGATATAGAAAAGATTTTGTCAATTAATGGTAGATTTTTATTAGCTGGAGATCTAAATGCTAAGCATCAAAGGTGGAATAATTTTAAAAATACTCAAAAAGGCTCATGCCTTTTAACAAAATCAATTAAAAAACATTGCAAAATAAATGCACCACCTACTCCCACTTTATTTCCTTCGGTAGGTAAACCAGCTATAGTAGATTTAATTGTTAGTAAAAATTTCGACAATTTTATACCTTTAAAAACAATCAACGATCTCAGTTCAGATCATTTACCTGTGTTCTGCCAAATAAACACTGAATATCAAACCATTGTTAAAAAAAATCTGGACTATCGAAATGCAAATTGGAAAGAGTTTTATAATGATATTAATGGCAAATTAGATCTTAATTATAACAAATTTTCGTCTCAATCGGAACTAAACTCAGAAATACAAAAATTTAACAACATTATTATTCAATCGGTCTCAAAAAATATACCTCTAACGGATAATAAATCCTATAAATATCCATATTCTCCTGAATTAAATGATCTTTCCAAACATAGAAATATACTTCGTCAACGATTTCAGAGAAACAATGACAATGGTCTAAAACCATTGATAAATTTCCTAAATAGACAAATAAATAAAGTAACAATAAAATTATCCAATAAAAATTGGGAAAATAAACTGCAATCTTTAAAAATGCAAAATAATTCATTATATAAATTCTGCTATGTTTTCAAAAATAATAAAAATTATATTCCACCATTAATCAAAAACAATAGAGTATTATATAACAACTATGATAAAAGTGAAATTATTGCTGAACATTTTCAAAATACGCATAAAATTTCTTTAAATACCTTAAATACATTAGTTGAAAAAAAAGTACATGAATCAATATTAAAAATTGATAATACAATTCCACATTCATTTACATTCTTCACAGTTAAAGAAGTTTATAAAATGATTAAATCTTTGAAATCAAAAAATCCTCATGGTACAGATGAGATACCAAACAAAATTGTAAAAGCTCTTCCTAAAAAGGCAATTATACAATTAACAAATATTTTTAATAGCTGTATTAGACTTTCCTATTTTCCTGATATATGGAAAATTGGTAAAGTTATTCCAATAAGCAAACCAAATAAAGATACTTCATTGCCAACCAGTTATAGACCAATTACATTATTATGTACTTTTTCCAAAATTGTTGATAAACTTATATTACAGAGACTATTACAGTTTGAATCAAATAATAATATTATCATTAACCAACAATTTGGTTTTAGAGCAAATCACTCGACTTTACATCAAACTCTTCGTTTGTGTGAAAATATATCGTTCAATTTCAATAAAAATCGAAGTTCTGGTATAATTCTAATGGATATAGAAAAAGCATTTGATAGTGTCTGGCACAATGGTTTGCTACACAAATTATTAACAATGAAATGTCCACTTTATTTAATAAAAATTATCAAATCGTTTCTAAGTAATCGCTTCGCATATGTACGAATTGAAAATTCAAAGTCTAATTTATATAATATTCCTGCCGGAGTTCCGCAAGGTTCTGCGTTGTCACCACATCTTTTTAATTTTTTTATAAATGACATTCCTCAGCCAGTAAATTGTTCTTTAGCTATATATGCAGATGATACTGCATTAATGTCATCAGCTCACAATCACAATACAAAAAATTTAAAATATAATTTAGAAAAAGGATTTAAAACCTTAGTGAATTTTTTTCATAAATGGAAAATCAAAATAAATAATGATAAAACGGATGCAATTTTATTTACTCATTCACCCTTAGCAATAGATTATTGTTCCAACAATAAATTAATATTAAATAAAAAACCAATTGATTGGAAACAAAATTTAAAATATCTAGGTATTTATCTAGATCCCAAACTTACGTTTGCATACAATGTTTCAGAATCTATTAAAAAAGCAAATAAAATACTAAGAATTTCATTATCTTTTACAGTTCCTAATCTTATATTTGCCAATTTTTCTATATCTATATTATATTCATTTATTTCTTCATTGGTTAAGATGTTGCTATGAATTATCCCTAATCTAGAGGAAGCTATGGTTTCTTGAATCTGTTCTATATTAGTTCTAAAAATTTGGAGTTTTAATAAAAAATCTATGTATGAAATATGAGAAATAATTTTCTGGTTAGAATCGCTTAAGTTTTCAAATTTATCTATAACATTATTCCTATCACTTACTATAATATTCTTTAATTTGATTAAACTATCATTAAAGTTTCTGTTTATTTTAACTTGTTGATTAACTTTATCAATTACATTGTGGTTATTTATATCAATTATTTTAAGATGATTTTCAACTTCTTCTCGATCATTTGCATCCATTGTTCCGTATAGCCATTTATAAGCTGTACCCATAAAATTAAATAGACCTCGTTTGTGTCTATGTGGAAGTAACATTTTTATTATTTTTTTTATATTGTATATTTCTGTCTTCAAATTTTCAGCTTGACCTTTTTCTATTTTTAATGGTATATTTTTTTCAAAAAGTTTGATAATATTCTCTAGTTCTGGTATATTGATAATGTGTATAACAGTGTTATAGTTTAGCACTATGTTTACGTCCTCTAATTTTATCTCGGAATATCCAAGTTCGGTTTCGATTTTTTCAATTATTAAATTACTCGATACAGTTGACATCATAAGAGTTATCATTACGATCCATATTTTGAACGTCCAATTGACCTGAAAATTTTGGTTTTCTTTTAACATTGTTTCTATGTATATTTATAAATTTATGTTTTATATATTTGGGTTCTTGTTTATGTCTTAGACTTTTATAATTTTTAATGTATACTTCACTTCTAGTTTCTATATAATCTTCTCTTTTTTCGTTCCTTTTGTTTATATACCTCTCTTTTTCTTTTACCATATTTCTATATATTTGTATTTTGTTGCAATTACCTTCTTGTACTCTTATTGGTTTCTCTTTAGTAACAGAATGAATGCTATTGTTGTACCATTCTAAAGCTTTTGACATTTTTTCTTTAATGTTTAGGTTACTATATTCAATGCCCAACGTTCGTATTTTTTCACTTATTGTGTTGTGTAATCTCTCAATGTCGGCATTCCTAGTATGATTATTAGGTTTAACTAAATGAAGTTCAATGTTTTCATTTCTTAAATAATCTTTTATATTAATACTTCTGAACTCATTATCTGTTATTAATTTTTTTAAATGTCCTATTTGAGATTTTAGCTGTCTTAACTTTTCAATTATTGTTTGGTTATTTCTATCTTCTAAGTAATAAGCTGTAGCAAATTTGGAGAATCTATCAATAAACGTTAGAAAATTACCTTTGCTATTTGTATACACATCCATATGTATAATATGTTTAATATCGTTTGGAGTTTCTGTTTTCTCAAATTTTGCTTTTATTGGCTTTCTTGAATATTTCACCCTATTACAAATATCACAATTATCTATATATTTTTGAATTAAAGTTTTCAAATTTGGAATGTATATAACTTTCTTTAGACATTCATAATTTTCATTAATTCCAGTATGACCAGTTTCATATTTATGGTATTTATGTATTTCTTTTAAAGCTTCATCTTCGGATGTCATATCTTTTGCATAATAACTACATCTAACAAATTTAATATTGGAACTCTCGCTAAATAGTTCTATTAATTTTTCTTGAACAATATTATATTTATGATCGTTCAGTTCGGTGTAGATTCCTATTTTACCTGAACTAATATATCTCCTAAAAATATCAACTAAATGTCTTTCTATGTCTTCAGGATCTATGAATATTCTTGTATTGTTAAAGCTAATTTCAGTTTCTTTATTTTTATTGTCGGTTAAAATAATTTGGGTTTTAAATCTATTAACTACTGTATCTAAAATTGGAAAGTGGTCATTTAATTCTTCTATTTGCGAATGTACTGTATTGTTATCTGAATTTATGTTATTTTGAAGGGATGTATTTTCATTATTGGACTCATTTTCATTAACAAATTCATTCAAATTGATTTCATTTTTTACGGTGTCTATTCTACTAAGAAAATCAGCAACTACATTTTCTTTTCCTTTAATATATTCTACATTCATATTATATTCTCCAAGTTTTAATAACCATCTATTTAATCGCGGATTAATATCTCTTCCTTGCGATTTAGTATCCAACCATTTCAATGGTTGATGATCAGTTAAAAGATCAAATTTATTACCATATAAATATGGTCGAAAATAATTAGTTGCCCAGACGATCGCTAATAGTTCCTTTTCTATGGTAGAATAGTTTCTTTCATGATCGTTGAGCGTTCTACTAGCATAACTTATTGGATGAGAATCTTGTTGTAATGTTGCCCCAATTGCATAAGCACTAGCATCGGTAATTAATTTAAATTTTTTATTAAAATCCGGATATTTCAATATTGGATCTTCTGTAATAATCTTTTTCAATTTTTCGAAAGCATTTATATAATTTGTATCTTTTACATTAATTTTAGCATTTTTCTTTAGAAAATTTGTTAAGGGTTGGGCGACCCTAGCATAATTTTTAATAAATTTTCGGTAATAACCGGTAATTCCTAAAAATGATTTTATTTGCTTTTGGGTTGTTGGCAACTTTAATTTTAAAATATCGTCTACCTTTTTGGGGTTTGGTTTTACACCATTGGGGGTTAGTATGTGCCCTAAGTATTCAGTTTGTTTGGCAAAAAATTTGCACTTATCTATTTGAATTTTAAGATTATATTCTTTTAGTTTATTCAAAATTTTTTTAATATTAACAATATGTTCCTGTAAAGACGTAGCAAAAATTAAAATATCGTCAAGGTAACAAACACAAATTTTGTTAATGAAATCTTTTAAGACCTTATTCATTAGGCGTTGAAAAGTAGCCGGAGCATTTTTCAACCCAAATGGCATTCGAACATATTCGTAATGACCAGACGGTGTGGAGAAGGCTGTCTTTGGACGATCTTCTTCTTTGACCAAGATTTGGTGAAATCCCTTAGCGAGATCTAAGGTGGTAAAATATTGGGCTTTTCCTAGTTTGTCCAATATATTTTCTATATTCGGTATAGGGAATTTATCCTCTACCGTTATCTCGTTCAGTTTTCTATAATCCACAACCAATCGCCATTTTTTCTTTCCTGAATTATCTGCCTTTTTTGGGACCACCCACAAAGGGCTATTATATGGAGAGTTACTTTCTTTAATTATTCCTTGCTTAAGCATATCAGTAATCTGTTTGGTAACTTCTTGCTCATGAATTTGTGGAAATCTGTAAATTTTGGAAAAGGTTGGTCTATTTGTCGTTGTGATAATTTGATGTTCAATTTCAGAGGTACAACTTAAGTTTTCCCCTTCCTTGTAAAATAAATTATCATAATTTTTTAACAGACTATGTAATTCTAAACTTTCCTCATCATTTAAGTCTTTACTCCCCCATGGATCTCTGCTTTATCGTGGCGGGGGGGTTTGCGTGCTCCAATGAATCCTAGGGCGCGTGTCGGCGGTAGTGTGCTACCGGTAGGTTTAACCATGCCGAATTGGTCTAGGAGGAGGTGTCTGACTAAAGGGGTCCAAAACACTCAAGCCAAGGTGTGCAAGCATCGTGCCGAGGGCTGCAGGGTATCAGGTGTATAAATGTGATATCGCTAACGATCTCCGTAGGGTACCAGGCCACCCCCTGCGGTAACTAGCCTTGCATCCGTAAGGGAGCTCTGCGGATGTCGACTTCTATTTCTCGCCTTACTCGTGGGTTCAAAATATGAATAATTTAAATAAGAATATAAAAACAAAAATTTCCGTTGAGGAGAAATCCTCCCAAAACTCAGTGTCGTCCAACCTTTCTGTACCTAACTCCCCGTCCCCGTCAACCTCATCCCAATACAAGTCCGTCCCTCCTTCGCCGTTAACGTCCATGGCATCCTTCAATGTTTCCTTACCCCCTTCCTCTCCTCAGTCAGTTGGGACCATTGGCTCTCGACTTGACTTCAGCCGGATACACCTGGACTCAGATGAATTTGAGGAAGATCTTCTGGGGGGGTCCGATGAGTTGAACGTGACGGTGATCCCGGCGGTGCCCGAAGGTGTGGAAGCAACTTCCGCTTCTTTGGAAAACACCGCTGGAATCACCGATAACGAGAAGGAAGTTCGCAGTGGTGCGGTTGCGGGTACTACTTCCAGTAACTCTGCGTTAGAATCTAACGCAGGGTTCCGTGTTGTGGTGAGCAAGCGCACCAAGGCGGACCAAATTCGCAACAATCGGAAGCTTTCCAGAAGAGCGATTAAATCGTTTGGATCCAGGAATCCGGAGGATCTTAATCCCGCAGAAAAGAGGAGACTCGACTGGGCGAGGACTTTTCTTGCTGAACACCCCGCTGGACCAAGTTCCGGCGTGGTATCCAATCCACCATTGGCAAAAGCTAATGTGGAAGGCGTTCGGAAGAAGAGAATTCGCTCAGCCGATGACGAAAAAGTCGAGCCTAAAAGACAGCGTAAGGTACCGGTAGCTACCTCAGAGAATCTGCACGTTGCGATCAGAGATCTTAGTGACCAGGATCACAAGATCTCACCAGAGCGTTGGTTGCTAGTTGAAGCTGCAATTACTGACCAGCTATTGCCAGACCCAGCAGGCTTCTCAGAAGTGGATTCGTTCACCATCATTGCACGAGGATGGTACAAGGGGGTGCGGACCATGATCTGCAAGAACGAGTCCACTCTTGGGAGGCTTGAATCCTATATCTCTCAAATCGGAGAGCTATGGGATGGGGCGAGGTTTGATGTGGTCACCAGGTCGACATTAATCAAGCCTCAAACCTGGGTTACTGTTCCTGCACCGGTATACGGGGACCAAAAGATCCTCGACCTGCTTCGTAAACAAAATGCAGGAATACCAATGGCTGGTCTGAAAATAGTCCAGAGGGATCCCCCGCAAAAAGGGTGGCAGCGCATTCTTCTTGCGTGGGATAAAGAAGCGGTCCCTATCCTAAGGGAGAGAAATTGGACGCTGTCCTTCGGTTGTGGCACCATCATTGTGAAGATGCCGCAAGTGGAGGCAGTAGAAGAAGTAACTGATCCTCAATGATGAAGGTTACCCAAGTTAATCTTCATCATTGCAAGGCTGCATCGGCAAATCTGCTTCGAGTATTGGTGGACAAGCAGATTGATGTAGCCCTGCTACAGGAACCTTGGATAAACAACAACCAAATCCAAGGTCTAAAAACACCAAACTATAGACTGTTTTACTCGGATACAGGTAAGAAAAGAACTTGCATCTTAGCTAAGAAAAATATTAACATGTTTCTATTGAGCAATTACAGCAATGGAGACCAGACCACAGTAAGATGCGAGGGGACTGAAGGTAGCAATCTTATCTTCACGTCTGCCTACTTCGCATCTGACTCGGAAGAATCACCACCACCAATTGGGTTCTCCAACTTGATTAGGATGGTGGAACAGAAGAATCTAGATATTGTTGTTGGATGTGATGCCAATGCACATCACTCCCAATGGGCCAGCACAGACATTAATGCAATCAGGACTACGTGAGTCTTTATTTGAGTTTCTTTGTACTACTAACCTACTAATCTGTAACAAAGGTGCAGAACCTACTTTTGTGATAAGAGGTAGAAAAGAAGTCTTAGACATTACTCTAATATCGAATTCAGCTAGATTTAAAGTTGACAATTGGTTAGTATCGGACCTAGAATCTTTTTCTGACCATAGAATAATTCTCTTTGATGTAACCATTGGCTTACACCAAGGAACCATGTTTAGGAATATTAGAAGAACCAACTGGGATAACTTCGTCGAAACAGTCGGTACGAACATTAACTCACTCATGGGGGGTGTGGTGCCCATCATGCTACAAAGGACCATGCCACTAATTGGTCCTTCCCTGGTGAGGATCTTTAAAAGTTGCTTATATCTGGGATACATCCCGGAACTATGGCAAGAAGTTAGGGTAACCTTTATTCCGAAGGCAGGTAATCCAAGTCATACCGCGCCGAAGGACTATAGACCCATTAGTCTTTCATCGTTTTTACTGAAAACTATGGAACGACTATTGGATTACCATCTCAGAACGATTTTAGAAAAGAAAGGATTTTCAAGTGCACAGCACGCTTATGTCAAGGGAAAATCGGTAGAGACTGCTCTGCATGAGGTGGTCTCTACGGTAGAAAAATCTCTCTTGTATAAAGAATACACCCTAGCAGCATTCTTGAATATTGAAGGTGCCTTCAATAATGTAAGAATGGATGCAACAGAAAAGTCGCTAGCAAGAATGGATGTAAATCCATTCGTAGCGCGATGGATCACATCAATGCTCAGGTTTAGAACAGTTAATTCTTCCTTGGGAACAGGGAAGATAAGAATTAGGACTACTAGAGGCACCCCTCAGGGTGGGGTTTTGTCCCCACTCTTATGGCTTCTGGTGGTAGATGAAATCCTTCAGGCACTACCTGGCCTTGGTGTAAAGGTAGTCGCCTATGCCGATGATATAGCTATATTTGATTGTGGAAAATTTCTAGAAACACTAAGCGAAATCCTTGAATACGGTCTTAAGGCTTTATGTAAATGGGCCGAGAAATGTGGATTAAACATTAATCCACAAAAAACAGAATTAGTTCTTTTAACAAGGAAAAGGGGTAAAGAATTCAGACATCCATGTCTGAATGGCGTACCGCTTCCCCTATCGGAAGGTGCCAAATACTTGGGACTGTTCCTACATCCGAAGTTAAATTGGAAACACACCATTGAAGATAGAGTAAAGAAGGCATCAAATGCCTACTTTGCTTGTAAAAAGATGATAGGGAAAACATGGGGTCTTAGTCCAAGAATTGTCCACTGGATGTATATGTCCATAATAAGACCAGTTCTTACTTATGGCTCGTTGGTCTGGTGGAATTCCCTAGAAATTAAGTCTAATGCCATGTCCATGACAAGATTAGAATGATTTGTATTGGGATCACAGGAGCAATCAGGACTACGGCCACTAGAGCTATAGAAATGATGCTTCATATACTTCCGATAGAAACTTATGTAAAATCCATAGCACTCAAGAGTGCTCTCAGACTTAGGGAATCTGGGTTATGGAAGAGTGGGAGCAAAGGGCACGGAAAAATACTGATGGACGCCATGGCGTCGAACCTACCCCATATTACAGATTATATTACTCCAACATACGACTTCGATCTATCGTATGAAATAGTTATACCAACGAGGGAGTTGTGGGCCCATAGTAGTGTCACGACAAACTCTGAGGTGGCTGTTTATACGGATGGATCGAAAATGGAAGAAGGAACGGGGGCGGGTATCCACTCTCTAGAAATAGGACTCGATGAATCATACCGGTTACCTGATAACTCGAGTATCTTTCAAGCGGAGATCTATGCTATTCAAAAAGCGGCTCAAAAGCTGCTTGAGCAAAACCTGAACCGGCAGAAGATATCCATCTATGTTGATAGCCAGGCGGCCATCAAGGCAATGGGATCTTTTGTCACTAAATCGAAACTAGTTAAAAAATGTCAAGGGTTCCTAAATCAATTGACACAAAGACACTCGGTTAGAATATGCTGGGTTTCAGGACACTGCGGAATTGAAGGTAATGAAAAAGCGGATTTACTTGCTCGACAAGGCGCGGCGCTATCCTTGGTCAATGTTGAGCCGCAAATTGACTGTCCAATTGAATTCGCGAAACGCTTAATTGAGGAAGAAGCGATCAGAATAGTTAACAACACTTGGGAACTATATCCTCAGTGTCGTCAAACCAAACTATGCTGGCCGCGGCTATCCAAGAAAAGATCGGAATTTGTCCTATCCATGAATAGAACTACCTGCAGAAAACTGATCGGTCTCATTACTGGTCATTGCTTGATCGGTACACATGGTACCTATTTAGGGTTTCCCATGGTTGACTTATGTCGCTGTGGAGACGAAACGAAAGAAGCCACACTAGAACATCTAGTGTGCTAATGTGACAGCCTTGCACGCATCAGGTACAAATACTTGGTCCGAGACACTTTAGATAACTTATCGACCCTTTCAACCATACCTCTATGGAGAACGGTTCTCTTCATAAAGGTAAGTAGAATTTTTGACAGGATTAGTGCTTAGTTTTGGACCACGCGCGGGGACCACAATGGATCCACCGAGATCTCTCGTGACGTGTGTTGACCAAAGTTCAACACACACCCCTTCTTAACCTAACCTAACCTAAGTCTTTAAAAAGTAATTGTTTTATTTCAGAATTTAATTCTACAGGTTCCAATTGATGAATTTCATCATGGTTATATGGGTAATCGTTAATAAAAGGTATTTTATTTCCATTTATTATTAATACTTCTTTATTCATGTCAATTATTGCTCCAATAGGCTTTAATAAATTCTGTCCAATTATTCCATCAAAATTTTTGTTATTTAATTTCATTAAATTCCATACAATTAAATTGTCGTCTTTAAATTCTTTTGGTAGATTTGTCATTATTTGTTTTTTCACTATACTAATTCCTGAATTTATTGCACCAAGATATAAAGGGTTGGATAAAGCTAGTCTTTTATATTGAGGGAGTTTATTTTCATTTAAAATTGTAGTACTAGAACCTGTATCTATTAAACATCTAATTTTGTCTTTTCCTATTGTACATTCTATTAGCGGTAAACTATTTTGTGAGGCGGTATTTGAAAATTTTCTTCATTTTGAACATGATCTACTTCCATTGGCTCAGGGTTAGAGGAAATTCTACGTTGGGGTTGGGGTAGTCTATTTTGGGAAGAATTTTGGTTTTGATATTGGTATCGGGGTTGGTTATTATGATTATCATAATTTCCAGGATTTCGGTTATAAGAAGTATTTGCGCTTCTTGTATTTTCAAAATTATTTCTATAATTAGCTGAACTGTTATTATAATTTTTATAGTCGCGATTATAATGAAAATTATTTCTATTTTCTAAATTCTTATTTTGAAAATTACTTCTATTTTGTGAATTATTTTTATTCATATTATTTTTGTTTTGAAAATTATTATTATTTAAATTACTTTTATTTTGAAAATTATTACTTGGTTTGTATTCTTTTATTAAATTTTCGGTTTCAAGAATATCAAAAGCTTCCCCTAAACTAGAAATATTTCTACTAATAATTACAGAGGATAGATATGGATCTATATTATTTTTAAATGTCTTTAGAATTAATTTTTCATTCATTTCAGGTTTAAATTCTACAGGTTTTCCATCATCAAATTCGTATTTCAAATTTAACTTATTTAATATATTACTTAAATTTAAGTAATAATTTCTTACACTTACATTCTTTAAATTAAATGCTTGGTGAAATAACTGGAAGTAGTTTTCCTTTGGGCTGTAGACTTTTATTAGTTCTGCTTTAACTGAACTCCAAGTAGGACTGGGCCCTAGAGATCTGACAACTTCAGCAGCAGGTCCTTGGATTTTGTTATGTATTATTTTCTTACCAAGATAATTCTTTAATTCTTCAACTGTGATAAGAGCAACCACTGCTTCCACCTCTTTTATGAAACTATCAAGTGATCTATTTCCATCACCAGTAAATTCTTTTATACACTGAACTTCCTTGATTAGTTGATCTTGTGTAAATTCAAACGGCATTTTTATATTTTTTTTTTTTTTTTTAGGTTTATTTTAGTTATGTACTGTTTATATTTATTATATTTATTATAATATATTTTTATTTAATTCAGTATTTGTATTTGTTATTTATTTGTAAAATTATATATAGTCACTTCGTTTTTTTTTTTTTTTTTAAATGTTTTAATTTATTACATTAATGGAATTCCTATACTTTAGATAGAAATCCTACCGACTGCGCCAATTATGAAATAGGTTTTTATTTCATATTTTTTATAAAAAATTGTAATAAAATTAAAAACACCAATTACTCTGTTTAAAAGTAAATTATTTTATTTGAAGTTTATTTAATGAGAATCAGAATTAGACTAGACTAAATTTATTGAATTAAAAACTTAAGAAATCTAGAGAATTATAATAAAAGCTGACATTACAAAACTTACAAAATATGATCTTTTATTTAGTGTACTCTGAACAGTAATTTAAAAGTAATATTAAATGCTGATTACTACAAAATATAAAAATATTATTTCTTATCTTCTAACTAAATGAATTGTGGGAACAGAAATAATAATAATATGATATTTAGTTGGCATTGAAAAATATGATTTTTGTGGGAAAATCATTTTAAGAATTTAGAATATAATATTTTAGAATATACTTTCTGTACTTGTACCTGTATTTGTATTGGTATGTGAGTTTGACGTAACTCGCGCGTAATTCGTATTGTAACTTGTTCCTGTTTTGTTGGTGTGTCCTGTGTTCCTGCGTCGAGTCCTGTGTTTCAGTTCTGGTTGCAGAGTGTTAGCAGTCCTGTCTGGAAGAATTCGTCGAAGGAATTCTGTTTTTTTTGTTATATATAAATTTTTTTTTGTTGAGTTAAAAATTTTGGTTTTTTTTTTGGTTTATCAGATTGGTGTAGAGTAGAGTTGGAATTGTATTTTTTTTTGTAAATATTTATTTTATTGTTAATATATTAATATATATATATAATTATTAGTCAGTTTTTTTGTAGTGTAGTGTCGCGATTTCAGGGTTTCGTGTTGGTCCAGACATGTCGGGAGCAGCAACGTCACCACTGAGTAAAAAAAAAAAAAATAAGGTATGTTCTTTTGGGTATTGATATTATTAAATTTTGTGATGGCAAGACAGAGTCAGGAATTAGGTTTTTTGTATTTATTAGAAAATTAGTTTATAATTAGTAATAGATATAGTTTTTGTGAGGGTTATATACAATAGGTGTTATTTAATTAAGTGTAGTATTAGTGTTTGTAAATTTTATTTATTTATTTTTACAAATAAATATTATTTAATTTACAATAGTTGTAGTTATTATTTAAATTTTTGTTTTTTTTTTGTTGTAAATAAATATTTTTAATTTATTTATTTATTCTTATACTATGATTGGTATTTATTAAGTAGAATTTAGAATTTTTTTTTGAATTTTCATATTTATTTCGTATGAAGTTTATTTTACATTAGTTATATTTTGTGTTAGGATTAATCATTATTTTTGCCATAATTTGATTTAATTATCCTCTTATTATAAGGAGAGTAATTAAAGCAAGATAAAATAAAAATGGTAAATTAAGTTAATGCCCGGCTAACTCAGTCGGTGGAGCATGAGACTGCTCAGGGTGTGGGACAGCCCCACGTTGATCTAAAGAAAAAAATAATAAATTTTTTTTTAAATATCCGTAACATCTGTGATATTTTTTTTTATGTTAGTGAGCGGCGATTTTTTTTTGTATTAGTTAGTATTAGTTATTTACAATTAAGTGTTTTAGTTTAGTAGCTATTTATTTATTAGAATAGTATTTACATTTAGTTGTTATTTATTTAATTTATTAGTTGTTAATTTTTTTGGTTTATACACTTATACACTTAATTGTTAATTTATTGTTAGTTAAATATAAGGGTTAAATTATTAGTTTTTTTTTGTTAATTATTTTTACAATTAATTGTTATTTATTTTGATTAGTATTAGGTGGGGTTGTTTTTTTTTTAGTCAGTTTAATAGTGTATTAATAGAATTAGAATAGATTATTATTATTATTATTAGTGATATTTTTAGAATTTTGTCAATTAGTGTTGATAGACCGTGTCTCCAGGAGGAAGCTGGGTGATTTCAGTCCGGTTCTGTAGTGTACTCTACAGAATCCAGTCTGTTTTGTGACACCCAGGAAATTCTAAAAATTAAAAAAATATTAAATTAGTAATATAATAACAATATATCAAAAAAATACTTCCTCTGCGTGAGCCGGTCTGTCAAGTGTGTCAAGTTTGATATTGTTTATTGTTAATTCTTATCGTTCAGGTGATGGGGTCATAGTTTGTAGTTTAGTTGTAGTTATCGTTAAGTTATTAACTTGTGGTGTCACATATAGATGTCGTGGTGGTGGGGAATTTTTAATAAATTTTTTTCGAATATCAAAGACAAATGATGATCTTGATTTGACCGGGGTCAAATCAAGGGTATCATCAGATCATCGAAAAGAAAAATTGAAAATTAAAATTTGGGGGAGTCGGATGTTGATCGCCGCGCTGGACACCGGGGTTAACTACGTTTAAGTTTTTTTTTGGTTCGTCTTTTTTATGTTTTTTTTTGTAAATAAAATTTTATGATTAAATAAAATTGTGATGAAAGAAACCTTTAAATACTGAAAAAAAAATAAAATAAAAATAATGATAAATGTATTTACATTGAAAAAAAAATAAATTTGAAAAAAAATTTTGGTGAAAAGAAACATAAAAAAAATTTTTTTGAAAAGACTGAAAAGAAAAAAACATATGGGAGGATTAAAGGAAGAAAAATTTAAATATTGTACTTTATAATAAAGAAAAATATGAAAATAATATCGGTTGAATAAATAATATAATAATTATGGTGTCCAGCGCGCGCGTAATTCGTATTGTAACTTGTTCCTGTTTTGTTGGTGTGTCCTGTGTTCCTGCGTCGAGTCCTGTGTTTCAGTTCTGGTTGCAGAGTGTTAGCAGTCCTGTCTGGAAGAATTCGTCGAGGGAATTCTGTTTTTTTTTGTTATATATAAATTTTTTTTTGTTGAGTAAAAAATTTTGATTTTTTTTTTGGTTTATCAGATTGGTGTAGAGTAGAGTTGGAATTGTAATTTTTTTTGTAAATATTTATTTTATTGTTAATTTATTAATATATATATATAATTATTAGTCATTTTTTTAGTGTAGTGTCGCGATTTCAGGGTTTCGTGTTGGTCCAGACATGTCGGGAGCAGCAACGTCACCACTGAGTAAAGAAAAAAAAAATAAGGTATGTTCTTTTGGGTATTGATATTATTAAATTTTGTGATGGCAAGACAGTTCAACAATATAGTAATTATATATATATATATATAAAATATAACCAAGAAAAAAAAATTGGAGCTGTAAAATATAACCAAAAAAAATTGGAGCTATAAAATATAACCAAGAAAAAAAAATTGGAAAATTGGAAAACAAATTTTTTATCTTTTTATTTGTATATTTAAAAAAAATTAATAAATAATAAGCAATATGAACCAAATGCATATTGCTTATTATTTATTAATTTTTTTTAAATATACAAATAAAAAGATAAAAAATTTGTTAAATTATAAAATTAAATTATTGGTGTTTGAATTATTTATTTAGTTATTTAGTGCCATAATTTTTCTTTATGAAAACATCGTTGGGTGAATTTTTTTTTGTGTACGAGATTTGTTGTTTTTGTTGCTCCTTTTTCTGAGGATTTTTGTGTAAAATTTTTTTTTGGTAGGCATGGCTGGCTAAGAGGCCTTATAGTATGTGAACCCGGAGTATGCAGAATTTTCCCTTCGCTATTTTCTTCGATCCATCGTTGGTTATGAGGTAACCAATGTGTTGGATTGAAGAGAATAATTGTTGGTGATATGATGGTTAGTAGGATCATTGGTCGACCCACACCCCACAGACTGTGCTAAGCCGGCAATAGGAGGAAATCCCAATGATCCTGGGAGCTGAAAGAGAAAAAAAATTGGTCTTGTTTTTTTTAGTGATTGAGGCTAGGTCACTCAGACCTGGCGCCCAACGCTTTCAGCTCCCGAACCCTTCTCCTCCGAACTTATCTTCAGATAACGAATCGAATAAATTTGATTTTGTTACAGTTGGCGCCCAAAGAATGGGACTTTTGTGAATTCGTGAGACGTTTGGTCACCCGAATTTTGTGAGTGAAATTACAACTCCATCGGAATTTTTGTGGTTCTCTGGGAATGAGTTCGGATGGAGTTGGTGTGACCGTCATATCAGCGACTTATTAGTCCTCTTTCGCCTTGGGTGTTTTCTGTCAGTTTCACCAAATGAAATTCTTGTGTCTTGTGTTATTTATTTTCGTTTTTTCGTACTGCTGATAGTTAGATTGCTTGACATGGTAGTCCATGTAGTATCCTATCAGTTTGTGTGTATTTCGTAAATCCGAGGTTAGATAATAATTAAGGTGGTCCTTAATTTGTCCCTCGGATATTTAGTTATTTATTCTTGAAGAAATATTATGGTTAGTGGGATTATTGTATTCTGTGTGGATTATAGTCTTAACCATAATATTGTCATCCTTGTGTTGTGTGAAACTATTTATGAATTTCTGGTGAAGCCAGAGGGAAGACATTTCAAGACGGAAGTATTCCTTTCTCCAAATCCTCTAACCTACTAATCCTTGGTCCTCCTCCTTGTCATCTCTTATTCCATCCTTAAATTCTGCCTACAAAGGGTCACTCGAATTTCCGAAAAAAATATTTAAAAAAAAATAGGTGTTTCATTTAGGTATTAAATTTAGAGTCAGGAATTAGGTTTTTTGTATTTATTAGAAAATTAGTTTATAATTAGTAATAGATATAGTTTTTGTGAGGGTTATATACAATAGGTGTTATTTAATTAAGTGTAGTATTAGTGTTTGTAAATTTTATTTATTTATTTTTACAAATAAATGTTATTTAATTTACAATAGTTGTAGTTATTATTTAAATTTTTGTTTTTTTTTTGTTGTAAATAAATATTTTTAATTTATTTATTTATTCTTATACTATGATTGGTATTTATTAAGTAGAATTTAGAATTTTTTTTTGAATTTTCATATTTATTTCGTATTAAGTTTATTTTACATTAGTTATATTTTGTGTTAGGATTAATCATTATTTTTGCCATAATTTGATTTAATTATCCTCTTATTATAAGGAGAGTAATTAAAGCAAGATAAAATAAAAATGGTAAATTAAGTTGATGCCCGGCTAACTCAGTCGGTGGAGCATAAGACTGCTCAGGGTGTGGGACAGCCCCACGTTGATCTAAAGAAAAAAATAATAAATTTTTTTTTAAATATCCGTAACATCTGTGATATTTTTTTTTATGTTAGTGAGCGGCGATTTTTTTTTTTGTATTAGTTAGTATTAGTTATTTACAATTAAGTGTTTTAGTTTAGTAGCTATTTATTTATTAGAATAGTATTTACATTTAGTTGTTATTTATTTAATTTATTAGTTGTTAATTTTTTTTGGTTTATACACTTATACACTTAATTGTTAATTTATTGTTAGTTAAATATAAGGGTTAAATTATTAGTTTTTTTTTGTTAATTATTTTTACAATTAATTGTTATTTATTTTGATTAGTATTAGGTGGGGTTGTTTTTTTTATTAGTCAGTTTAATAGTGTATTAATAGAATTAGAATAGATTATTATTATTATTATTAGTGATATTTTTAGAATTTTGTCAATTAGTGTTGATAGACCGTGTCTCCAGGAGGAAGCTGGGTGATTTCAGTCCGGTTCTGTAGTGTACTCTACAGAATCCAGTCTGTTTTGTGACACCCAGGAAATTCTAAAAATTAAAAAAATATTAAATTAGTAATATAATAACAATATATCAAAAAAATACTTCCTCTGCCCCACGTTGATCTAAAGAAAAAAAAAATAAAAATGCCGGTCTGTCAAGTGTGTCAAGTTTGATATTGTTTATTGTTAATTCTTATCGTTCAGGTGATGGGGTCATAGTTTGTAGTTTAGTTGTAGTTATCGTTAAGTTATTAACTTGTGGTGTCACATATAGATGTCGTGGTGGTGGGGAATTTTTAATAAATTTTTTTCGAATATCAAAGACAAATGATGATCTTGATTTGACCGGGGTCAAATCAAGGGTATCATCAGATGATCGAAAAGAAAAATTGAAAATTAAAATTTGGGGGAGTCGGATGTTGATCGCCGCGCTGGACACCGGGGTTAACTACGTTTAAGTTTTTTTTTGGTTCGTTTTTTTTATGTTTTTTTTTGTAAATAAAATTTTATGATTAAATAAAATTGTGATGAAAGAAACCTTTAAATACTGAAAAAAAAATAAAATAAAAATAATGATAAATGTATTTACATTGAAAAAAAAATAAATTTGAAAAAAAATTTTGGTGAAAAGAAACATATAAAAAAAAAATTTTTGAAAAGACTGAAAAGAAAAAAACATATGGGAGGATTAAAGGAAGAAAAATTTAAATATTGTACTTTATAATAAAGAAAAATATGAAAATAATATCGGTTGAATAAATAATATAATAATTATGGTGTCCAGCGCGCGCGTAATTCGTATTGTAACTTGTTCCTGTTTTGTTGGTGTGTCCTGTGTTCCTGCGTCGAGTCCTGTGTTTCAGTTCTGGTTGCAGAGTGTTAGCAGTCCTGTCTGGAAGAATTCGTCGAGGGAATTCTGTTTTTTTTTGTTATATATAAATTTTTTTTTGTTGAGTTAAAAATTTTGGTTTTTTTTTGGTTTATCAGATTGGTGTAGAGTAGAGTTGGAATTGTAATTTTTTTTGTAAATATTTATTTTATTGTTAATTTATTAATATATATATATAATTATTAGTCAGTTTTTTTGTAGTGTAGTGTCGCGATTTCAGGGTTTCGTGTTGGCCCAGACATGTCGGGAGCAGGAACGTCACCACTGAGTAAAGAAAAAAAAAATAAGGTATGTTCTTTTGGGTATTGATATTATTAAATTTTGTGATGGCAAGACAGTTCAACAATATAGTAATTATATATATATATATATAAAATATAACCAAGAAAAAAAAATTGGAGCTGTCATTTAGTTCATATTGCTTATTATTTATTAAATTTTTTTTAAATATACAAATAAAAAGATAAAAAATTTGTTAAATTATAAAATTAAATTATTGGTGTTTGAATTATTTATTTAGTTATTTAGTGCCATAATTTTTCTTTATGAAAACATCGTTAGGTGATTTTTTTTTTTGTGTACGAGATTTGTTGTTTTTGTTGCTCCTTTTTCTGAGGATTTTTGTGTAAAATTTTTTTTGGTAGGCATGGCTGGCTAAGAGGCCTTATAGTATGTGAACCCGGAGTATGCAGAATTTTCCCTTCGCTATTTTCTTCGATCCATCGTTGGTTATGAGGTAACCAATGTATTGGATTGAAGAGAATAATTGTTGGTGATATGATGGTTAGTAGGATCATTGGTCGACCCACACCCCACAGACTGTGCTAAGCCGGCAATAGGAGGAAATCCCAATGATCCTGGGAGCTGAAAGAGAAAAAAAATTGGTCTTGTTGTTTTTAGTGATTGAGGCTAGGTCACTCAGACCTGGCGCCCAACGCTTTCAGCTCCCGAACCCTTCTCCTCCGAACTTATCTTCAGATAACGAATCAATTAATTTTGATTTTGTTACACGATTACTGTTTGGTACTAAAAATGCTCCTGCAATTTGGCAAAGATATACTAGTCAATTATTAAATAACATTGATGGTGTGTGTGTAATTTACGATGATATTCGTATTCAAGGTGCAACATTTGATGAACATGTACCTTAGAGTATATAGAACAGGAGATGCTATAGTTAAAATAAAGTGAAGCATTTTTTTGTTGGGGGGTAAAGAGAAATATTTCATATATTTCTATATAAAATGTGCAAATTTTTGACAATCATTTGCAAATTTTTGACAAGTAATGCTCTAAAAATTCTCAAAAACTTGGTGACATAGCTTGTAGGGGCAAATTTATATTATAAGTTCTCCTGTTCTATATACTCAAAGGTATGTACAGTACTGGATAAACTACAAGGTGTTGGTTTGACACTTAATGAAGAAAAAAATGTAAGTTTTTTGAAACATCAATAGAATATTTAGGTTTCAAAATAAATGCAGAAGGTTTATCAAAAACAACAAATAAAATTAATGCTGTTATAAATGCACCTAGGCAAAAAAATATTAGTGAATTAAAAGGGTGGCTAGGTTTAGTTAATTATTATTGTAGATTTTTTAAAAATCTTGCAACTAAATTACATTCACTTTATTAATTATTAAAAAAAAATGTTGCGTTCAACTGGTCTGATGATTGCGAAAAATTTTTTAAATTAATAAAAACCGAAATAACATCAGATACAGTATTAGTATCATACAATACTTATCTTCCATTAATTCTTGCAACTGATGCCAGTTCATATGGCCTTGGAGCTGTTCTTGCGCACCAAATGCCAGATGGTAAAGAGAGACCAATTGCTTTTGCGTCACGTACATTATCATCAGCTGAGAAAAAAATTAGTCAGATTGATAAAGAAGCTACTACAATTTTCTGGGGTGTAAATCATTTATTCAATTATTGCTATGATAGAAAATTTAAATTAGTTACGGACCATAAGCCATTAGTTTCGATTTTTAATCCAGCTAAGACTTTACCAAATATAGTAGCTACTAGAATGTTACATTATGCACAATTCTTACAAGGTTTCAATTACGATATCGATTACAAAACGACTTATACACATGGTAATGCTGATGGTTTGTGAAATGATGAAATGATAATTATGTCGATGAATTGACAATGTATCAATTAGAACAAATTTCAGTTCTACCAATTACACATAAAGATATTGCCAAATTTACACAAATAAAAGATGAACTACGAGAAGTATACAACTGTGTGAATAATGGTTTAAAAATTGACATCCAAGGATTTGTTAATAAGGATCATGAATTTACATTAAATCAAGGATGTATTTTAAGAAGTTCCAGAGTCATAATTCCGAAAATGTTACGCAATAAAATAATGAATGAATTACATACTGGTCACATGGGTATTGTGAAAATGAAAGCTAATGAAAGCTTTAGCTAGGAATTACGTCTGGTGGCCAAAAATTGATGATGATATTGAACAAATAACTAAAAGTTGCAAATCGTGTCAAAGTGTACAAAAAGAAAATCAAAAATTTACGATACATCCATGGGAATTTCCATCTGCTCCGTGGAGGAGGTTACATATTGATTTTGCAGGACCGTTTATGAAAAAGTTTTTCTTAATTATTGTGGACGCTTATTCAAAATGGGTTGAAGTTTATCCAATGCATTCAATTACATCTACAAACACAATTAATAAAATACGAGATTGTAATTTTACAATTTAACAATTGTGAGTGACAATGGTACCAATTTCATTTCAAATGAATTTCAAACTTTTTTACGTTCTAATGGTATCAAACATAAATTATCTGCGCCATATCACCCATCGACAAACGGCCAAGCCGAAAGATATGTGCAAACAAGTAAAGAGGCTTTGCGAAAAGTTATGGATGATGCTCAAGATATAGATTTTAAACATACAAATTTCTTATTACAATATCGGAAAACACCACATGCTACTACTGGAATTGTATTGGATTTAGTTAGACCAAATACAGTAGAAGACACTAGAGAAAAACAAGCTCCTATTCAATATCGAGGTAATGAAAAAGGATTTGAAATCGGCGATACGGTAGCAGTTCGTAATTATAATGATAAGAGCAAAAGGTGGGTTTTTGGTAATATAGCACGTCGTGATGGTATAATGAATTATTATATTAGTATTAATGGTCAATTGTGGCCGTTCAACAAATACGTTCAACAAATATATCTAAAAATACAGATGATCAAACGATTGATATCTATTTAGATTTTTACTTGCCTAAAGAGAGGCCAGTGATTGCGATACCTGATGAAGTAGTAATGGTAAATACGGAACCATTAGTTATTTCTTATAATGCCACAGATGAATCAACTACCAATGAAGTTATTCCTAATGAAGTTGATGTGGTTCATAATACTGATGCTGTAACAGTATGATAATTTTGTCAAAAAAAAAAACTTACCACCTGCTAACTTTAAGGTAAGTCGGAGGAGGTAACTTCGGAGTTTTAGTGAAGTGGGCGCCAGGTCTAGGGTGACCAACAGCGCATCACAAATATAACGCTAGACCAAAATTTATGTACTAGAACTCCTTGGACCACTGGGATTTCCTCCTAAGTGTGCCAGCTCTGCTCAGCCAGTGGGGCGTGAGTCGACCAGTGATCCAAACGGCAATCAATTAAACAACATGGTGATACTTCCACAAAAATTTTCCAACCAAGAAAGTCACCATAAGGAAGAGGACACAGAAAGGAACAGAAATCCATCGTGATCCATCCTGGGAAATTATAAAAAATCAGCCAGCCATTTCCAAAAAAAAATTCAAAACCAACGCAGCCAACAGAGGGAACAACTCTCCAACAAAATAATAAAAATTTTGGAATTTTCTTAAAAAATTTAATTAAAATTCCAATTAAATTATAATTAATAAAACGATATCATTTGTATTTTTTTTTCTTAACAGGCGGTTGTTTTTTTGTTTTATTTTATTAAAATAAAAAAAAATTTAAGAACTATATTTATATATAATTAATAAAAATTTACAGATGTGGTGTACGCACTAAATTTTATTTTAATTAATGCAAAAACAAATCTTTTCTTTCTAATACTAATTACTACTCTAAATACTATAAATAACACAAAAAAAAATTCTACTCTACTTTACACGAAAAATAAGTTAACAAAAAAAAAACTCAGCAAAAGCTACAAAAAAAATTAAATAAATAGGACACCACCATTAAATAATAATTAAATAACAAAAAAATTACAGTACCTGGTAAAAACTGCCTCCTGTTCCGGACATGTCTGGACGGGAAACAGAAACCTGTACCTACAAATTTTCAAAAAAATTACACAAAAAAAAAACAAAATTCAAAATGCCGATGGACGCTGCCGCCTCTGCTCTGCCTCTACGTAAAGTTGACAAAACCAATAATTTTCGTTTTTCCTCTCTTATCAAGTTGGTTATTTCTGGGCTGGATCGGAACGGTGCAGTGAAATTCTTTATTTAAAAAAAAACCCCCGCGGTGTCGGAAAATTGGGTTCTTAATTTCAGGTTTTTTTTTCGGTTTTCCACTTAATTTCCTTCTTATTTTGAATTTTTAGATTATTTAGTTTTTAATTTATTTTTATAAAAAGGAGTTTCTAAACAATTTGTCCATATCATAAATTTCCACAATTCCGAAATTCTTTCTTTCCTCCTTAATTTCAACACTTTTAATATAATAATAAAATTATATTGTTTCTAAATTATTCCCAATTATTCTCGCCGCAGTTATCTAATTTTTTTTTTTTAAAAAAACTTTGCAAAAAAAAATACAAACAAAAATCTCCAAATACCAAACTTTAAAAAAAAATTATTGATTTAAAAATAATAAAAAAAAACAAAAAAACCCAAAATGTCCGACCGACTCCCAACAAAATTTTTTTCGACTCCCCGAAAAACAATCTAATTTTTCAAATTTTCTCAAATTCGAAAAACTCTATTGTTTCCTCGATCACGCGATCTCTTGACCTTCGGAATCAAAACATGGCCCACAAGGGCAACAAAGGTTGTCTATTGTTTTGATCCGAAAATCAAGAGACCGCAGCGCTGACGGGAATTTCGAATTACTATCAATATGGCTACCAACCTACAAAAAAAACTTTAATTCAGCCGTCTGCTGACAACTGGAATATGACAAGCCGGTATGTAAATAATATACGTCAAGTTGGACAGGACGTACACAAATAAATAGGTGATTTTTGTATATTTTATTATATTTTAATAAATATTAACTTATTTTTGGAAATAAATTAACACAAACAAAACACGGTGTCACAAAACAGACCTATCTGGAGCTTAGCGTTCCAGATAGGCCTGGAAAACACCGACTCGTCACACCCCAGATGTCTAATAAATAAATACTAACATAATTATAAATACTAACTTAAATAAATAACACCTAATAACTAATCCATAATAAATAACCTATACTAATTATACCATTACCTAATAAATACTCATGCACATAAAAAAATTTTTTTCACTAATAAATAACTAGTTAAATATAATCACCCATAACAAAAAAAATGAACTATCCTTACAACTAACTAATAATAATAAATTTAACTAACAATAAATAATAATAACCAACTAAAAATTAGCTGATGTATAATACTACTTACTCTAATTACCTAATGCATTAAGGTTGGTAGCCATGCCAATACTAATACGAAAAATTACTAATAACTAATACTGACTGAATAAATAGCAAAACTAATTCTACTTAACCAATATAAACTAATAAATACCAAATACTAAATATAAATATAACTAATACTACTTACATTTAAGTGTAAATGAACTAATCACTAATAAATAATAATAATTACAAAAAAAAAACAACTATACTAACCAATACTAACTACATTTAAGTGTAAATTAACTAATACTAACGAACCAATCATAATACTAACTAACAAAAAAAAATTTAAAAAAAATATAAATAAACAAACAAATAACAATGATTTCAGGTGGTAATTTTTTCTTAGTCAACGTGGGGCTGTCCCACACTCTGACCAGTCTCATGCTCTACTGACTGAGTTAGCCGGGCAATACTTATTTAAATTTTTTTTCTTTTTCTTTTTCTTCTTCTTTATAAATACAAACTTATTTACCACATCCAATTTTTTCAGCTCTGCAGCGAATTCAACCGAAGTAATCGAAATTGTCGATACCACGGCTGAATGCGCTGCGCGAGTTGCTAGAGGCATCCCTATCCAAATGACCGAAGATAATTTTGTGTTACTTATAAATGCCTTTGGTTTATTTGTCGGTGCAATTACAACCAATTTATCGCATTTTGCAGATAAATTTGGCTTTAATTCACTCTCTATATAGTGCTCTGTGCTTACGAACATTAAGTGTTGGCAATGCTTTTAATTCCCCAGGTTCGGCAATTGGAGCGGAATTCGTAGAATTTGTAATGGTAGGTTGAAAATTTAATAAATTTTCAAGTGCTGCGGAACTACCTTCTGATATCATTTTATGTTTTGAGTGAATTAAGGACCGTAACATTGGTACTGCTCCATTATCCCAAAGGAATTTTTGATCTTCTGGGAAACGTGCAGATAAATTCCATAATGTACCACATGCATTACTTACTACTGTTAAACTTTCTGCTTCCAGTTGTTGTAATAATATACCTAAACAATTACGTTGTCGTAAAATTTTGCGATAATCTTCCCTAGTAGCAATTTGACTAGACACATTCCTTAGAATTCCACTAGCAAATTCAATTATTTTCAAGGTTTTAGTAGGCCCTTCATCCGATAACAGGTCAACTAGAAATGTTACTGCACCTTCAACAAAACACAGCTCCACTTTATTTGTTTTATTATGCGCTGAGAAATTCCATAAAACAGATAATACTGCCTTTAAGAACATTTCATTATTAGTCTTCATGGCAGCTTTAGCCAAGGCTGTGACAATCCCCATTCCGCTTAATGCGGCTTTCATCTTATAATCAGATTTCCACGATCAGATTGCTCCACTAGAGCTTCGATAAATTCTTTATTTAAACAAAGTAATGCTTTATTGTTACCATTACCACATGTTAAATTAGTTAATACCATTAAGGCATAACGGCGTAAGGAATTGCAACATTGATCTTTTGGTTTAGGACCATGAGCTGCATGATCTAAATATACTAAACTTGAAATTGATTGTAATGCACCCAATTGACACATTAGAGGACGATTCTTTACGTCAAAACTAAATTTCATTAGACTCGAAATTGAGGCCAATGGATGACGATATAAATCCTCTGCAATAACTTCACAACCACCTTGTAGAAAGGCTTTTAAAGAGCAACAATAGTCCACTATTTGTTCCATTGAACTTAATATGGTTGCTTCGCGTCTGCCCGCCTCCTCATCTGGATTACCAGCTACAAAATTATGTAAAGCCATTGCCGCAGTAATTTTAACAAAAAAAAATTTTGTAACTAAATTAACAAAAAAACTATTCAAAACAAATCGCCATCGCAAAATTAATAAATTAATAAATAACAAATAGTGTAAATGATCGAGCAAAATATAAATAAATAATTCTAACTAATGTAACTAACAGAACAAAAAAACAACTAATAATTATAAATAGTGTAAAAATAAATAACTTTAATTGTAGATTGACTATCACTAAATTCGACTAAAAAAAAATAAATTAAATAAATAACAATAATTGTCAATGAAAAATATAACCGTACACCTAATATAACTAATATAACAAAAACTAATAATTATAAATAGTGTAAAGATAACTAACAACTAACAAATAATGGAAAAATAAATAACAAAAAAAAAATATAACTATACACAAAAAAAATTTCCAAAATTACTTATCCATAAATATAACCTAACCCTTTTATGTTTTTTCCCTATTTTTATAACTCCTTTCGTTTTCTCCGTCAGCGCTTCTCGATCGAGGAACCAACGGAACAACAAAAAATTTTCAAAAAAAAAAAAAAAATAAACAAAAAAAATACCGAACAAAAAAAAATCTCAGTAAAAAAACCATAATTCACAAATCCAAATAATTAAAAAAAAAATCCAAAATTTCAAAATACGTAATTTTTAAACACCCCAGAATGAATGCACTCAGGACTTCTTTTTAAAATGAACAGGCATGGGAAGGGGTAAGGTAGGAATATGGTATAAATGAGAAATATTCCCCAAACACTACAAAAAAAGCTGCCAATTTGGAAGAGTGCTTCATATACCCTTTTGATCTACCTAGGATTTAGTGAAAACGAAGAATTAAATAAAAATTATGATTTTTACAAAACTCCCAGTGTGGTACAATTTAAAATTACAATCAAGTTTTTATAAATAAGTACTCGAATTTGTAATACTATACATATATGTATATATACTAAATACTCGAAATGTAATATACATATGTTTTTATTCTATAAATTTCGAACTTTTTGCCCCTGTAAAATGAAGAGGGTTGAAGGTATGTGTCTCAATTTTGTATACAAGGTGTGTATTTTTGAGAAAATAATTTCTCATTTTTTCAATCCAGTCCCCCGCTGAGATGCTGCAGCCTCTTTCATAAACTTACCCCGTCACCCACAATAAAAGAGAAAGGGGTAAAAATTTCGAATGGTTTCGAAAGATACCAATCTATTATACCAAGCTTACAAGATATGATCATATCTGAAATGCGGCTTATTTTATAGTCATTTTAAGTTCCAAATATTAAATTTTCAAAAACTATATAATAATTTTTGAAATGTAACGTTTCTAAGTGATGTAACTTAGAGGGGGTTGCAGGTAGGGAAATAAATTTTTCGCACAAGATGTACAATAGTATATTTAAGAAATTAATTTCTCATTTTTTCAATCTACTCCCCCACTGAGGTGCTGCAGCCTCTTTCATAAACTTACCCCCTCATCCATAATAAGAGGGAAAGGGGTAAAAAAATTGAATAATTTTGAAAGAAACCAACTTATTATACCTAACTTTAAAAATATAAGACCCTATCTGTAATGTGACATATCTTATAACCATTTTAAATATCAAAAATTCAATTTTAATAGTCCCATAAAAATTCTTTCACCTGTAAAATGAAGGGGGGTAAAGGTACGAGGCTAATTTTTCTGCAGAATGTGTAACATAGTATATTTAAGAACATAGTTTCTCATTTTTGCTATTCATTTCCCCCATGAAGGGGTATAGCTTTTTCATACATAAGCCCCCTCACCCACTTAAAGAAGGTGAGGGTAAATTTTTTATATGAAATCTGCATCTATGTTAATGTTACAAGTAACAATGTTTTATATAAAACCAAACAGGTTTTATAGCCATTTCAAATTTCACAATTTTTGTTTTAATATTACTATAAAATAGGGGGGCGAGGACCTAGGGCTCCAAATTTTTACAATCTTCTTTATATGGCGTTTATACATATATCTGTGAAACGACGTAAAGATCCGACTATATTTAGGGGTATTTTTTTGAAGTGGACAAAATTGTGCATTTTGAAGATGGCGTTTGCGGGTAAAATGACATCATTATTCGGAGTCCTGATGTCATAAAGTACCGTTATGTAATGACGCCATCTTAAAAGCTCGGGCGCGTTATTCGGAAGTACAGCCTTAGTTGATATGTATAGGTACATAATGTGTATATGTACTCATATACATATGAATGTATATATCCCAGCAAACAAAAGCGAAGTAGTTACTAATACAAATAAACATTTTGCGTGCTTGTATATAACTCTGTGAGTAATACGTAAAAAAATTCATATACATATATATATAGAATCGTCATAGTAAACTAGTGATTTTTTGCCCAAGTCTCTATCTTTTTTCACCGGAAGAAAAGTACTTTTCCGGTGTAGTCTTGTAGTACTTGTAGAAGTAGTTATACGTTTGCTGGGATCCCAGCAAACAAAACCGAAGTAGTTACTAACCCAAATAAACATTTTTGCTTGCTTGCATATAACTCTGTGAGTAATACGTAAAAAAATTCATATCTATATATAGAATCGTCATAGAAACTAGTGAATTTTTGCCCAAGTCTCTATCTTTTTTCACTGGAAGAAAAGTACTTTTCCGGCGTAGTCTTGTAGTACTTGTAGAAGTAGTTCTACGTTTGCTGGGATATAATCACATAAATCATGAATTCCGTTCGGAAGATATTCCGTCGGAGATTTCTACTCCGACGGAGAAAAAAATGGAATTATGAAATACCTCGGAATCGTA
The DNA here is from genome assembly GCA_949752835.1 of Empis stercorea. NCBI lineage: Eukaryota > Metazoa > Arthropoda > Insecta > Diptera > Empididae > Empis > Empis stercorea. The sequence continues at coordinate 40,870,333 of OX457086.1, read as the reverse complement.
TAAAATTATTGCCATAGCAAACTCATTTTTCGGATTTTCGAAATCAGCTGAGTTACTTCAAATTCAAAAATTAAATATTTTTAAAATATTTTTTTTCATTTTTTTTCATACAGACTTGATGAAAATTATTTTAAAAGTATTAATTTCTGAATTTGTGTAATGAAAAATGTTTAAAATGAATACCGTTGGGTTTTTGTTGGAACTTATTGATGAAGAAAACTTAGAAAATTTTATACATTAAAAAGAAACATTTTAAGCCAATTTTTTCTATTAAAAGTTGACTTTAATTTCAATTTCCGCAACTTTTTTTTTTCGGAATTTTTTTGTATGAACTTGATATTTCGATCGTAATTTAAAATACAAATATACGAACGAAACGGATTCGAAAATGAATAATATTCCGAACGGAATTTAGAATTAGGAAGTCTCCGTCGGAGCTAAAATCGAACATTTCTCCGTTCCGAACGGAATTCATGATTTATGTGAATAAAAATAATAATATATGTATATATACATATATATATATATATATATATATATATATATTTATGTGCCGTTGATTATGAAAGTGGTCTAAGTCAAGAATCAAAAAAAATCATTTTTTGCTTATTTTGCGTAAAGAATACTCTAATATTGTGATCTGACGCACAATCATAAAGATTGCGTAGAAAGCGAACCGTTTTTTGATTCGTTTATCGAATCAAATCTTTAAATATCTCGAAACGCAAAATATATGACTTAGACCATTTTCATAATCACCGGCACATATATATATATATATATATATATATATATAATATATATTATATAAATTATATATATATATATATATATATATATATATATATATATTATGTAATGACGCCATCTTAAAAGCTCGGGCCCGTTATTCGGAACTACAGCCTTAGTTGATATATATATATATATATGTATATATATATATATATATATATATATATATATATATACATATATATATAATTTAATATACATTATATTGTATTAATATACCGTATATATTTTTAATATCGAGTAGTCTTTTTTAAAAAATCAAATTATCCTTTTTTAAATTTCAAATTAGTCTCTTTGCAAAATCAAATTCGTTTTTTTTAAATTTAATTTTGACATGATAAATTTGAATTTGACTTATTAAAGTGACTATTTAATTTGTTTGACTAGGTAATTTGATTTTACCAAAACACTGATTTGATTTTGCAAAAAGGCTAATTTGAAATTTAAAAAAGGATTATGAGATTTTTTAAAAATACCATTTTCTTTTTGAAAAGACTATTTGGACTCGAAAATATTATATGCTATATGGATATTCTATATCTATATAATATTTATATTATAAAATAAGTTTGTGTTGTATAGATACTATTCAGTTTCATTAAAGTATTCCCAAGTTATAAATTCTTTATCCATCCTTTTTTATCAATGGATAAAAATCCATGTACAATAATTAAAAAAGTAAATTTTAAATATGTTATGCATTGAACAATTAATAATATTAAATGTTATCTATTCTATATAACATTCTATGTAAACCAATTTTTTTTTTGTTAATATCTCAATATGTATTCCTTTTTAATTCTATAAATGCAACAATGCAAAAGAAATGTTGCAACAAAATAACACATAATTAGGTAAAAATTCAAAATACAATTGCTATGCAAATATTTTTTTAAATCAAAGAAAAGAGAAATATAGAAAAACGTCATAGCTCATACCTCATAAAACCTTTATTATGAATCATAAAAATTATTCTAACAAAATATATAAAAGAGACTTTAAAATGAGAATTCTCTCGACGAAATATATGTATGATTTGATTATCGAATATTCAAATAAAAAAATTTTAAAAAATTCCATATCATAGACACAAATTTGATTATTTTTCATACAAAATTTAAATAATATAAAAAAGTATTTAAAAGTTAATAAAATGTTGCTAAATGGCTTTTTAAAATTTCTTTAATGTATTTTTATATAATGGACACAAATTTTCAATATTTTTATCATTTTGAAAGATTTTATTAATCCTAATTTTCAAAATGGTACAAGTGGCGACATCTTCATTTCTATTTAAACAACTACCGTGTCACTACTATAGAGAATATAAATACAATGATAGTAGCCATCCTGAAGTCTAGCTCAGACCTACTGATGACATCAAAAAACTTCAGAATACACGGTCTTAAGAGAAATACTGGGAAATATATAGCACATTGTGTTTTATTTTTCAAATTTTTACAAATAAACTGTTTTTTAAATTCTTCTTTTTCCAATTTGACTTAAATAGATTATTATATTACTATAATTATTATGTTACTAAAAAAATATTTAACAAATATTTAAAATGAATTACTTAAACCGATTAATAAATTTTAACGAAATATTATAATTTTTATCTTGAAATAGGTTCCAACATTTCAACAAAGAGTTTATTCAATGTTACATTTTCCTCACGACACATTTTTGTCCAAAATTTTCTTATTATCTGATCGGCCTGCCGAAGAGATGGTAATAAAAGTAACAGTTGCTGCTGATGTGAAACAGCGGAATTGTGCCTAAAAAATAAAAAAATTGATCGGTAAAAAAGAAATACTAATTTTAGTAAACTAAATAATAATTGATTAATTTTTGATCATTCCTAAAAATACACCGCAAAAATGACAGGATATTTTGTACCTTTACCAAACTTGGAGAAAACACAATTGTTCGTTGTTTGGACAATAACAGTTCAGTAATCCCAGAAAGATTTTGGTGCGTGACGTGAGACCTATATACTTGAATTAGATGTGCGAATTTTGGCTGCACGATACCGCATGCTTTGACTGATAGTCAATTAGAAGAGCATATTTTTGTTCGTTCGCAAGTGCGGTTTTATGACATTTTTAAAATTGATGTCATATTTAAAGATTTGTGTTTGGATAAATTGAAAAATACGAATTAAAAAGGGAAAGTAAAAAGGAAATCAAGCTAACGGTTCGCTTGAACCGTTATATACATATGTATATATATACATATTGTTCGAAAATTATATTATTTTCAAGAAAAGCCAATCAATAATTCGAGGGTTTAGCTTGATAAAATTCAAGCTCAGGATTTAGTTAGATACAATTTCAATATTTTTTTTAAATTTAATTTTTTTATGTAAATTGAATAAAATATTTATATTACTTTTATATTTAACTTTATAAACTTTTAGCTCAATCTGATCAATCTAAACGCTTAGCTCAATCTGATCAATCTAAAACTATTTCTTATTTTAGTTCAGATCAATCTGATTGCTGTTTCTTATTTCAATTTCAGATTAGTCCGATTGATTTTTTTTATCGGAGAATTTTTTTCAGATTTTTCAGATTTATTATTGTTGGCTAACTTTGTGCTTGATTTATTTGTTGTGGCTAAACTATTATCAGATTACATCAATAATTTTTTTAATGAATTTTATTTTTAATTATTATATTCTTTGTAATATTTTTTGTAAGTAATATTTAATGAAAAAAATTAAAGTTATTGTTTAAATTGAAAAATAATTTCGTAAATTTGAGAATTCCAGAGTTGCCCACCAATTTTTTCATTTTATCCGGCAACATTGTAGCATTTTTTTATCTGAAAAATCTGGCTGTTTCTTATTTCAGTTGACAGATTAATTAAAAAAAAGATTTAAATAAGAAACATCACAAATTAGCTGTTGCAAAATTGTGGAATGTCAGGAAATGGAACATGCAGCACTCACTTTTGAGTTAAGATTGAGATTTAATTATATTCTATATTACTTATACCACAGATAATAAATATACAGCTGTAGCACGCTCATACAAAAATTTGGTGCCAATTTATTTTATTAACCGACAGCTATAAACCGACAAAAAGTTCTTTCTTAACCGACAGTATCTTGCTTACTTATTTTAGTCTTAACCGACGGCCATACACAGGAATATTTAAGAAAAAGCTTTTTGCGTTAGTCAAAATTATATCCTCTCTAGGTTAAAAACGATAAAACTGTCTCTGACATCGAGCTATTTAATTGCCAAGAACTATTTGCAAAAATATTATCGTATATTAAAAATATTAAAAATGTTGTCGTCCATATCTAAAAAGCTTAACCTTCTCTTCTTAAATATTTATTCCGAAGCAAATGGTAAACCAATGTTAAAGTTTATTAATACAAAATTACCTTATAATGTAAACACAATCATTGAGGGCACTTAGTATAGAATCTCTAAATTTCCTTAATAAAAATTGGTCTTCCAAACGAATATCACAATTGGATAATGCTAAAGCTTTTAGTAAATAATATTCTTCTTTCCTAGGAGATAACCTTTCTAATCGCTGAGTTATTTGTACACACTAAAATTTTATAAAATATAAATTTTATAAAAATAGATCCTCATGAATTTTGTTAACGTGTCTTACATGATTATATAACTTTGTAGCCCCACATTCTTTTGCTGAATGTTCGTCGAGCCAGAAATCTGCAGCAAAATATAATTTTCCTGTAAAAGGAACAGAACGATGTGCCACTTGTAAGGTTAAAATTTCAGCCCATGACACTTGTAATAGTTTCATTTGATCGTTAAGAGGTAGCTCTGTGAAACCAGGAATTTGTTTAGCCCAGCCAATTACACCAACTAAATCTCGGTCATATAAATTGCTTAAAATGCTTAACATTTCGTGGGCATCGGACGTTATCTTTTTTTCATCAAAAACACATGGTTTTAAATCGTTGCCATTATCTCGATTAAGTAAAGCTATATCGACATGTCCCACTGTTAGCGGTTCTGGTTCATAACTCGACAATATTTCCAACAATTTAATATCTTCTAATGTTGATGTAGATGTTTGATAAAGAACTTGCATCTGATATGGATTTGAGACCGGATTCCTTCTGTATTTTTGTCTGCCACCTCGTACTCTATCTAACCGAACACCTTCTTTCAACATACCCATCAAAAGACATTTTTGAAATCGGCACGCTTGACATGCTTTTCGTCGTCTTTTATTTATTTCACATTCATTACTTGCTGGGCATGTGTATTCAATATTTCCTACAATGAAATAATAAATTATATATTTGTATTCCAATCTAAGTATTTTTGTATACCTTGAATAGTTCTTTTAAAAAAGGCTTTACATGCCTCACAACTGGCAACTCCATAGTGAAATCCTGATGCAATATCACCACATACCAAACACAACCTCCTGCAATAATAATTATTTTAACAATATTTAATTATATTAAATATTAACGCGATTTTACCGTGGTAATTCTTCTTTAATTGAATTAAGTCCACTTGAATCACCACAAATTTCGCCTAAAGTTGTAGTTGTGGAACTACAAAATTGTCTCTCCGGTGATCCTGGAGAAGTCTTTAAATATGTAAAAATATATATTTCGATTTTGATTCTAAATACCCTTATGAAATTCATACCTGTGTATTACTAAATCCCAATGAACTAATTTGATTTCCAATCGATGGAGTTGGACTACAACATGATGTATCTATAATTTCCTGTTTAACACGATTAACTTGGCCTTCTGTCATTGTGGGGACCTTACAAACAAAATGTTGTTCAGTATTTATTGACAGATTTGTTAAATATATATTTTTCTTAAATAATTATGTTATGACTGCTGTATGGTATAATTATAATATATAGCTTTGATAAAATCATAACATAATGTTATAAATTAATTTCATTGTAAAGATAATTTGAAATAAAAGACTTCTCTTTGGAAAATGAAAAATGTAAATGATCGGACTTAATAGAATACATATCTACCATTGCTATTACAAACTACGATCAAAATATAAATTATATAGTCTTTGCTATGATGTTCCCTTACATAGTATTGAGTTTCAATTGGATTATACCTTTGTATATAAAATTATATAGTACTATCACTTGACTGATACATGTCTAAACATTACCTAGTTAAATTTCGCGTTCCTTAAATTTTGGTTTCACTTTCAATTCTCAACATGAAATGAAAACAAACTTATGCGCGAAAAAAGTAATTACCGAGACACCACTACCGAGAAAATACACACACGCAAATGCCGAGAGATACGATCTTACCAAACATACTGTATTTAAGAATTGAAAAATATTTTACCAGCTACAGAAATTGTCAATACATTGCAAAAGAGGACATTAATCAAATGTTGTTTTACTAGAAGCAAACATCGCTAGCAAACAAATTTATTTATTATTTTTATTTTCTACAGTAGAAAAAAAAATGCTTGTGCAAATAGTTGTACAAATGGTTGTAGAACAAGTTGTAACGTGTTTGGAGTGGTCTGGCGACAAGTCGTACGACTAGTTTTACAACCAAGTTGTATTGTGTTTGAGCAGCATTGAATTTTTATTAGAAGATCAATAAATCGCTTGCGGAGATTGTCCTCTTAAATTTTTTAGAATTTAATCGGCGTAGAACATTCTTTTTCCTACTTTGAAATCTGTATACTAAATATTGAGCTATTATTCGTGATTAGTTTTCTAAAGCATATACAACATTTTAACATCTTCAAAGTCTTAATTACCAATTACTAGGTTCAACGGTTTCAATGCAAGCTTTTTTCGTCGAATCATGCATATTTTGACAATTAATTTCTCTGGTAAACCTAATTTTTATGTTTATTTCTAAAGTAGTAATTATAATAGACTTATTGTGTGGCTTCCGATTGGGATTTATGAAAAATGTATGCCCAATCGAACACATTTTGAATTTTTGTCTATGCAAGTTGTGTGCTAAAAAATGTCTTTTTTTACGGATATATATTTGATAAATAGTTTATATGTTAGATCTAAGTTCACACTGGTAATCATCAATTGTAAAGTTGGAATTATAATAGACTTTGCAAAACTTTTGAAAAATATGACAGCTGAGTGATTGTACTGGAGCCCATAAGGCCTAACCATAATGGACTTAATGAAAATTAAGAAAACTTAAGATGGCGTACGGTACGGCTATATGAAAATACGCCAAACGACCGAAATAGACTTTACAAAAATTAGGGGGACTTTCGTTAACTTTTCAAAAATTTCGTTAACTTAATGATGTACGATTGCTATCGTACAAAACTTGAGAAAAATTAAGAGAATTGTTTTGCTGAAATTAAATCCATGGCATCCATGATGAAAATAAAAAAACACATAATTTACATAGTTTTGCTGAAATAAAATCCATGGCATCCATGATGAAAATAAAAAAACTCATAATTTACTTTACGTTTGTCACTTTCAAACTTTGATATTTGTGAAATATTTTTTTGTGTTTTCTTAATTTTTCATAAGTTCATTATGGCCAAAAGGTATTTGACAGCGAATTTCGATAACTTAATGAAAATATCGAGTTTTCTTAATTTTCATTAAGTCCATTATGGTTAGGCCTATACAAATAATTATAATACTTCATGCAAATTTCGTTAACTTTTTAGAACTGTTCGTTGAATTTTGTAAACTTTAGGGTAGTTATAAAGATTGCGTACACAATGGCGTTATCTAATGGCGAATTTTTATAAAGGATGGATATATATATTTATGAATAAGTGCGGATGGATATATATATATTTATGTATAAATGTCAAATTTCGAAATGTCAAATTTATTTTTTTATTTTAAAGCTAGGTATTTACTTAAAAAAAAAGTTGGCAAAATTGTGAGCAAAATATGATATTAAAAATATGTAAATATAATACAATCATACTGAGTACCATGTGTATATGACAAAGCAAAAACTAAGAAAATAATTTTGCCCATGGTAAAATTGTCTATATAAAATCATACTTTTTTGAACAGAGTACTAAGCTTTAGGTAAAAAAATGGTGAATTATGTTTTTTCAAATAAATTATTTACATTTTCAAGCAATATTTTTTAGGAATATCGAAAAGTTCCTATAATTTTTTTGAATGCCAACTAGATGCTATAAATTCTCAAACCAAAATTATGTTTTTGTTTCATTCTTTCGTTAGGCGAATTTTAGCATGCTATCTCGTTCTATGTTGCCTAAAAAATATAAGTTTCGTCATTGTCAAACCTTACATTATAATAGACTTTGCAAAACTTTGAAACTTGGAAAAACTTTCGATATAATTTTTCCAAATTTCAAAGTTTTGAAACGTCTATTATAACTAGTACTTTAATTCTACATATTAATTAATTCTATAATATTCATTAATATTGATATATAATAAATTCAATACCTTATCTTATTATGTACAAACTGGTGTAATTGCCATATAATTGGTTCAGTCCGTTTTATCATCTTTATGTAACGAATAAAAATTCATATTCGAACTTAATGTTTCAATGTATTTCATGTATTTTTTATTATACCATTATAAGTTGTAGTTATGTATGACAAAAAAATAATTCTGCAAAATTTTGGCCGTATAATTCTCCAAGAAGGCCTCTTTTGTTCTATTAGGTCAACTTAACGTTAATGACGAATTAAGTGGACATGACGAATTAAGTGGATCAAAAATAGAAATCGGGTCTAATTTAATAATGGATTTTTTAATGTTAATTTTAACTTATTAAAGACAAAATGAAAAATGGATTTATGTAAGGAGTAAATTTAGTTAGAAACAATATTTTTTAATTTTTTAAAATGTATTATGTATACATAAAATGGTTATTTTTAACCAAATAAATAAATAAATAAAAAATACGATAAACAAACCCCGGGTTTGTCAAAAGCACATTTCCTCAAAATCGCCACATGTAGAACTATGAGCTATTCTAAAACAATGGGAATTCCTATACGTGTATATTGTGCAGTTTTAGTAGTATTTTCAATGTACTATAATATTGTGCAGTTTTAGTAGTAAATATTGTGCAGTTTTAGTAGTAAATAGATGTTCAATATGGGCAATTTTCGAACTTGGAGGGGGAATAACTCAGAGGGGAAAAGAGATAGAAGAAAATTTTGTTCTACTGGACCTACTATTTTTTTTACTATCTATCTATGGTCAAAATTTTAATACTCTATCTTAATAGATGTAGAAGTTTGTGTAAACGGACGGACGGACAGACAGACGGACAGACAGAGTGAAACTAATATACACATTTCTTCCAATTTGGTTGGAAATGTGCTAAAAATATAAATGGATTTATGTATATAAATAATACTAACTAACTATACTAACAATAATTTATAACTGGGAATCAGAATAGTTAAAGGGATAAATTAATATTATTACAAACAATTCCTTGAGATTATTGACCTCATTAAGTAGCTTTATTATAGTTTAAATTCAATAAACTATTATTAAAAAAACAATAAAAGTATGAACATATGTAACTACAATTCGTAATCTTATTTATGGATTATACATACGTATATGTATACATATGTACATGTTATATTAATAGAATGATATAAGAAACATTTTTCTTAATAATTTAATAATTGTTTAATTATTATAGAAAAAGCATCTAAAAAATATGTCATACAGTCTAGTCAAGGCCACCACTATGCAGTTGTATAGGTTTGTATGTATAAATTTTTTTAGTAATTGTTGCTAAAAAAGAATATTGCGAATTTTTTTTATTTACGTGCCGTGTTAAAAATCCAATTATCCATGTTTATATTTGTATATTCATTATTTTTTTTTTCACAGTTCAACTTTAATGTAAATTTAATTTGTATTAATTTGTAAATAAAAACTATTCCTATTAATTATCAGATTCAAAAAGATAGTTAAAACAATCTGAACTATGTAAATTTATTTATCATAATAATTTATATATATAAATAGGCATATTCGAAGAAAAGAAAACATCTAAAAAATATAAATATGTACATATATCATAAAAATTGAGTATATTTGCTTAAAACAATTAGACAAGCACTAGTACGGAATATTTCTCTATTGAACAAGCATTTTATCCCACCTCACCGCTTAATATATACTAAACTAGCCACAAATAAAATTGTGTAACTTTTTTAAAATCCGAATTCAAATTGTAATATACGAATATAATGTTAATATTGATTTATTTTGTACATCAATAATTTTTATAAATTTATTTGTTTTGAAGTACCTATTTCCAACAGTAAGATATTGACGTGAACATTATGTTTAAACAAGAAAAAGGTTTTATATTTTAAAAAGTAATTAAATATAAAGTAATATGTGGGATATCTAAATATTTTAATATTATTTCTATTTCGTATATTTATTACAAAAAAATTTGTAAGAAATTTCTCAAATTCGGACATGACACTAATAATTATTATTGAAGAACTGAAGAATATTGAAACTCCTTTATAAATTACTTTATAAAGGAGTTTCAATAAATTATCCAACCCACCCGTGGGTATAAGGCATTGTCTTAACGATAGAAGTTTAATGCCTTTCATATTGCTAATTGGATCCAATAATTTTATATCGATTGTATCTTTATATGGATTGATGCCTTAAATGGCTATACACTACTCGCTCTTGTTCTGTGAATTTCTATTACTTTATTTAACTCCGTGCGTCAGTCATCTCCAGTCTTTCACCATGTATTCGACGACACCGACAAGTGACTAACTTTGCCATCGAACACCCTTAACTGTTGAACACCCTGAATAAAGTTACAATTGCTAACAAAAATAATGAGATATATTTTCTTATTTAAATTAAAACAAATTTTATATTCATGAATAAAAGTGTAATATAAAGAGAAACATGTATATGCAAATATGCATACATACATATCATGTAGTTTTATTTATTTTGGAAACTTCGTTATGGACCGTAATAAATACCGCAGTCTTGTTTTTTGTTTAACTATTTAAAATTTTGTTATTGTATGAAAGAGTATAGGAGAAAACATAGTAGATAATGACGCTAGCAATATAAAGTCAAGTTCAAGGCCAAAATTCTTTTAAATACTTTTATATATATGTATATATTTTTAATATGTATAATATAAATATATACAGAGCTATATATTTATATACATGTCAATATAAAAAAATAAAAACTGGTTGGCCAGCTAAAACCTTTGAATATAATATTGAATTCATGTAAAAATATATTTGTCCAAAATTTTTTGTTTAAAAATAATTTGCACTTCAAGTGCGAAAAAAAATAAGAATACGTATATAGAAGATGTGTATAATAATAATACATTTATTTAGTAGAAATTCATATAATCAAATGATACGTTGTACATATATATAAAACTTTTTTAAGTTTTATTTACTATTTACAAGTAACAAAAAATTCTATTTTATAAAATTATGTTATTATATAAAAATTTTTCATTTCTGGAAATTGATTTCCAAAATTACTACATTACAAATACTGGAAGATTGTATTTAAAAGCAAGAAATGACTATGTATATATTATTTACTGATCGGAAAAATGGCGACTTTTATAATTATTTTTTTCGTACAATTGCATGAATTGTTTTAAATAAGAGTTTAGAATAATTACCTTTTTATATTTTTATTTTTGTTAAAAACTTTGGATTTGGAAACATTTGACTTTTATTTAATGCACGAAACATCAAAAAATATTAGACATAATAAAAAGAACTTTGCATGAAATTCTGTGACAATTGAAACTCAAACTAAATTATTAAATGAAAACATCACGAATGTAAATTTTTGAATATGAAACAACTACGAAACCAGACGGAAAGAGAACATATCTATAATTTGCAGTTTCACTCCAAACTGAGTGCGTTTCGGAGGTCATCCATTCCACACAGTATATATTTTGACTTTCTTCGATATTAAAAATTGAAAGAAAGTATTCAAGCGATTTGTATTCTTTCGAGAATTTTGACGCATGTAAAGCCAAATAACAGTGTGTTCCCACTGAATTTTACATAGTTTTTTCGCATAGTTTTTTTGCATAATTTTTAGAATAGCGTTCCCATTGAAATTTTTAATAAAACTAAAAACTCAATTGTAGCCAACTTTATTTTGCAAATTCACTGATTCTATTTAGCGTATTTAAAGTTCCAGATTATTATTTAATTAAATAAAATATACTTTTTATTTTAATTTATATTGACTTTTATTAATATATTTAAAATTATTTGTCGCAACAATGAAATAAAAATACACAAATATTTCATATGAAATTAGCCACCAACTTCAAGCCTATTTTCTAATGAAAATTTTATGAAAAAGTTAAATTGATTTTAACTTTTTCTTATGCGAAAAAAACAGTACCAACTTGACGGATTTTTTTTTTCAAGTATTTTTTTCATACAATCCTGTAAAACTAAAAACTAAAAATTTTAATGGGAACGCTAGGTAATACATTGACATCACAATTCATTGGCTTTACTCTTTACATCTTACATACGTCAAAGCCAAAGGGGCTATTTGAAGTCCACTGGAATGTCAAATTTCTCTCCACTGGACTTTTTTTGCTATCACGAAGTCCAGTGGAACGGAATATATTTCCGAAATTAGATTCCAGTGGAATTTGCTATTCTGAATCTGAATCTGAAGTCCACTGGAATTATATATTAAGGTTATAGAAAAGATCATTTTTTCTCCGTCAGAAAATCGTGTGACGGAGATTTTTGAAAGTGTGCAAAATTAGTTGAATTAGTATTTTTAAATATTTTCACAATTTTGAAAAACATTAGAGTAAACTTATTTATTTTTATTTATTTATTTGGGTCTACTAATTAATTTACAGACTATTTGATTTTTTTTATTAATTACATATTTGTATATATATTTTATATATATACATACACATAAAAAAAAAAAAAGATTATTTTTATATAATATTATATAATATAGTTGATAATAATTTTGCTATTAAAAAAAAAAAATATATAATAATAATTTAACCAAAAATTAATATCACATTAACTAGTATTTAAACTAGTATTTAAAATAAACTAGTTTCATGCAAAGTTCTTTTTTATATAACATATATATCAAAAGAAGTGATGTTAAAAAACTAAAGCTGATAAATATAATAAAAATAATATCAGTAGAAGTGATATTATTAAAATTATTCTAAAATTAAACTATAAAAAGAAAAATCATAGTGAATTTATAAAAAAAAGGAACCAAATAACTTAAATTTACAATAAATAAATAATTTACAATAAAAGAATTCATTGGGAAATAAAGACTTAAAATAATAAAATAATAAATATTCGGGAAGTCTCAGTAAAAAAAAAAAAAAAAAAAATATTTCTTAAAATAATCCTGAAACAAAAATTAAACAAATATATAAAAATAAATTAATAATAAAATTGTGTAAAGTTCCTGAAAATAGAAAGCAGAATAAAAAAAACAGCACAACAATAGAAAGCAGAAATACAGAAAGCAGATTTTTTTTAAGAAGAAAGAAAACTTCAAGAAAGCAGTAGAAAACAACATAAGTAGAAGATTAAAATAAGGTATGAATGAGTATTTTGAATAATAATATAGAGGACGAATTAGAAAATATAACAAATTTAATAAATACCGTAAATTTAAATTGTAATAAAATTTCGGATAGTGATTTTTCTATTGACAATAATAATATTTCAAATTCAAATTCTGCGGATTCAAATAATATTGATAATAATTTATCAAATAAATTAGTACCTATTATTCAAAAAGACAATTTTAGTATCGTTGAAGAAAAAATGGAAGCATTAACTTTAAATATTGATCCGTTAAAATATTTGCAAAAAATACTTGAATTTTCTGGTGATTTTAGAGATCTACAAAATTTTGTGGACCTTATAGATAAAATTCATCCAGTTCTTTTAAGATATGATGCATTAGGACAAAGTATATTTTCTGATACAATAAAATCAAAATTAAAAGGTAGAGCAAGAGAAACTATAAAAATAAATAATCATGTCACTACTTGGTTAGATATAAAAGAAATATTAATTAATAATTTCGGAGATAGGTCTTCTTTAGAAGAATTAGTCGACCAATTACGGGGAACTTCATTCAAAACAAATTGTGTAGAATTTTATAATGAATTAAAGACGTATTTTGTCTTAAGAAGACTTAATGTAAAAACGAGACTTACATTAAGTAGCGATTTGCAAATTACTGAACAAACGATTGAAAATAATAAAAATTCGGCTTTAGTAATTTTTAAAAATAAAATGCCTGAACCAATGAAATCAATATTATACTGCAGAAATCCTGACAGTTTAGAAGCTGCTATGGATATTCTTTATGAAGCTGGTTATGCTTACAATAATCTACCAAATTCACACTACACGAAAAATCCAAATTCTAATTTTAAAATTAATAATAAAAACAATTTTGGAAATAAAAATCAGATTAATTATAACAACAAAAATCTAAATGTTAACAAAAATAATTGTTACAACTACAGAAATGATAATCCTTCTAGAAATTTTAATAACAGTCAAAATAATAATTATACAGGACAATATACTAACCAACCCAATTATTCTCAAAATCATTCCCAAAATCTAAGATATTCAAATAATTTTCCAAATAATTATAACCAACAACACCCAAGATCCCAAAAATTTCCTTCAAATCCTTTTAGAACAACTCCCTTTAGCTCACAGAATAACCAAAACCAACTTGCACCCCCAGAGCCTATGGATATAAATACAAATGAAATAGTAGAAACAAATTTTGCAAATTTCACTCTCGGAAATCCCGAAAATAAATTACCTTATATCATTATAAAAAGTAAAACAAGACAATTAAAATTTATAGTAGATTCAGGAGCAACACACTCCATAATAAATCCCGAAGTGGCATTTTAAAGTGAAATTGCAATTTGCAATAGTGTAGTATTTCATACATGGTCCGTTTCACGGCACTCCAACTTCAGAAAATGACATGCAATACTACATTATAAAACTGTCATTTTCATGAAATAGCAAAATAGTGATTTCATTAGTGTAAAATTAGTGTATTTTTTATTATAAGTTTTTTATTTTTATTTTTATAAATTTTGGAAGAAATGTAAGTAAAAATAATATTTAAAGCTGTTCATAAATTTTATTAGCAAATCCACCTGCTCTTTACTTACTTTTTCTACCCTACATAAATTTTTTATTATTTATATAGGTATTACAAAAATTGTTTAAATATTATTTTTACTTACATTTTTTCCAAAATTTATAAAAATAAAAATAAAAAACTTATAATAAAAAATACACTAATTTTACACTAATGAAATCACTATTTTGCTATTTCATGAAAATGACAGTTTTATAATGTAGTATTGCATGTCATTTTCTGAAGTTGGAATGCCGTGAAACGGACCATGTATGAAATACTAAACTATTGCAAATTGCAATTTCACTTTAAAATGCCACTTCCGGATTATACAGTGCTGAATCGCGAACATTATCAAACGATAAAATTTTCTTAAGAACAATAAATCAAGAAGTCCAAATAAAAGAAAAAGTAATTATTCCTTTATTCCAAGAGTTAGGATGTCCTTCGAAAAAAATTGAAATGTATGTATTTCCGTTTCATAAACATTACGATGGTTTGATCGGTAACAATAATTTGATACCTCTTAAAGCAAAACTTGATTATGAGACTCAGACTCTAAAAACTGTAGATAAAATTTTAAAATTATATTTTTTTAACGAAACGCAAAATTTTAATATTCAATTAAAAAATAGAGGTGACTTTGAAACCACTATTCCGGTTTTACAAAAAGAAGGCTTAGCTTACCTCAAAGAAAAGATGTCTTTAGATGGTCAAGTCAGCCTATATGAAGGAATTTATAATGTCGAAAATTATACAGTTAAAGCTAAATTACATAAAGTTAATAACGTGAACCAATTAATTAAATTCAGTCCATTTCAAACTGAAATCGTGGATGAACAAAATTTTAATATTATAGAATCGTCTGAAAATAAGATGATTAATGAACAAATACGTGTAGACCACCTTTTTCCGGAAGAAAAGAGAAAACTTTTAAATCTTGTTAATAAATATAAAAAAATATTTTACAAAGAAAATTCAAATTTAAGTTTCACTAATGCAATTAAACATAAAATTAGAACAGCAAATAATGTACCTATATTCGTAAAATCTTATAGATATCCTTACATACATAAACAAGAAATTGAACAACAGATAGAAGCAATGCTTAGAAATGGTATTATTCGACATAGCAACTCTCCATATTCAGCACCGATCTGGATTGTCCCAAAGAAGGCTGACGCCAGTGGTAAGACCAAATGGAGACTTGTCATCGATTATCGAAAATTGAACGAAATTACCATTGATGACAAATACCCAATACCGAATATAGACGATATATTAGGCAAATTGGGTAGATGCCAATACTTTACAACGTTACATCTTGCGAAGGGATTTCATCAGATTGAAATCGATGAGCATGATATTCATAAAACCGCGTTTAGTTTCGATAACGGGCATTATGAGTTTCTCCGTATGCCATTCGGTTTGAAAACAGCCCCTGCGACATTCCAACACCTTATGAATTAAGTTTTGATAGAGTATAGGGCATATTGTAACGTTGGATGGTATAAGACCCAACACAAAAAAATAGAATGCGTAAAAAAATTTCCACTACCAAAAACTCAAAAATTATCTGAATTCGACTATGAAATTAAATATAAAAAAGGTATAAATAATGGTAATGCAGATGCATTATCTCGCATTGAAATAAATACTACTGAACAAGTTGATAAAAAGAAATTTCTTATTAGTAAATCTCCATTGAATTTATTTAAAAACCAAATAATTATTTCAAAAATACGATCTGGTTCGTTAAAAACAAAAACTTTAAAAATCTTTGATAAAAATAGAAAGATTATATATTTAAAGCTGCTAAATGAAGACACAGCAATTACTTTACTTAAATCTCATTTTAATCCCAAAGCTTTAAATGCAATTTATGTAGAAGACTTAGAATTTGCGAAACATTAGAAAAAATATATTTTAAACACTTTTCAAATAACGGTCAATTGAAAATAATAAAATGTAATAAACTTCTTGAAGATATTAAAGATGAAGAAATATTATCGAATCTTCATAATAATCATCGTGGTATAACAGCATCTTCATAATAATCATCGTGGTATGAGCATCTTCATAATAATCATCGTGGTATAACAGAAGTATGCAAAGAGCTTCAATTAAAATATTTTCATCCGAAGATGCATAATCGGATTTAGAAAAATATGAAAGAAAACCAATTAAACATAAATTTCAGATAACTGAAACTCCGGATTGTCCTAATCATATTATACATGCTGATGTATTTTACACTTTAAATAAAAACATGTTTGTTACTTTCATAGATAAATTTAGTAAATATGCTCAAGCTATAAAAATAAACGCGAGAACTTGGACAGAATTTAAAAGAGTAATTCTTCAATATATATCGGTCGTAGGAAAAATAACAAAACTTATAGTTGACAATGAATTAGGATTGAAAGCAATACCGTTCTTGCAATTCATGAAAAATGAAAATATTGAAATACATTTTACTTCTAGTAGTAATCACACTTCTAATTCTGATATAGAAAGATTACATAACACAATTAATGAACATTTAAGATTATTAAGACACGACGATAATAGAAATACAGATACGGTCGAAGAAAAAATACTACAAATTATATCGTTCTATAACAATACGATCCATTCCACAACTAATCAAAAACCAATTAATTTTAATAACGGTAAAATAAGTAATGACCAATATAATGAAATTAAGGAAAGAATAATAAAAATTAAAGAAAAAGTAATTAATAATTTAAATCGCGATAAACAAGATATAGAAATTGAATCAGGTCCAACTTTTGGTGGTAAAAATCATGCAAAATTTAGAAAGATAGAAACAGAAAAAATCGACGAAAGTCATATAGTAGATAAAGCAAACGGATTAAAATATTACAAAACACATATAAATAAGAAGAAAAAATTCCAAAACAATAATTTTCCAACTATTAAGGAAAAACCACAAAAACAGAAAACTAAAAGAAGTTTTTCTATTCCAAGTACAGATGTCGCGAATAATATTCCTCATTGCTCTAACAATCCTTCCCTTTTGTCTATCCCAAATGATGGAAGTACAAAACGTGGACAATAATCATGGCTATATCACTGTTAATTTAGGCAATAAGAAGATAATTGCTAAATTTATAAAAATTATGCATTTAATAAATATTACTGAATATGAATATACTAAAGAATTAATATATAATAATATTAGAAGAATACGATACGAAAGCCCATCTCTTACAACCTATCTACTCTACAATCATTCATAATTTTAATCTTTTAGAAAGAAAACTTAATACATTAAAACCCCATATTAGAAAAACAAGAGGATTAGCTGATATATTAGGTAAAGGTTTGAAATTTATAGCAGGCACAATGGACCATGATGATGAAATAGAAATTAAAACTACACTAGATACACTAGTAAATAATAATAAAAACTTAATAACTCAAAATAATAAACAAATCTTCACCTAATCGTATTAATAACGAAATCTCTGAATCTATTCAAAATCTTACAAAACAAATTAATTTTCAACAAAAAACCATTTCTGAATATCTTAATAAATATATCCATGACACTGAAAATAAGATATCAAAACTAGAAGACGAAATAGAATATATGCAACGTATTTATGCTATGAATTATGATATAAATTTATTAAAAAATCATATAGATGATGTATAGCAAATAATATTAACTAGTAGACTCGGTATTCTCTCAAAAAATATTCTTACAGAAGAAGAATTATTTTTAATACCCAATTTAGAATCTTTTAGAGATATTAAAATTGTCGTCGCTTTTCATTTTGAACAAATTATAATTATTCTTTTAATACCTACGTATATAGAAAAACCATTTCTGAATATCTTAATAAATATATCCATGACACTGAAAATAAGATATCAAAACTAGAAGACGAAATAGAATATATGCAACGTATTTATGCTATGAATTATGATATAAATTTATTAAAAAATCATATAGATGATGTATAGCAAATAATATTAACTAGTAGACTCGGTATTCTCTCAAAAAATATTCTTACAGAAGAAGAATTATTTTTAATACCCAATTTAGAATCTTTTAGAGATATTAAAATTGTCGTCGCTTTTCATTTTGAACAAATTATAATTATTCTTTTAATACCTACGTATATAGAAAATTCATTATCAGAAATCTTAATAGAACCAATACCAAATAAAGAAAATAAAACTATATTATTGGAAGTATATTAGTAGATAATAAAAATAATATTATAAATCATATGTTATAAAATATTAGTAGATAATAAAAATAATATTTATAAATCATATGTAAAAGATAATTTAGAAAAATATCTTATTCGAAATAAAGATATGAATTGTATTTATAACATTATCAATTTTAAAGAAGCTCATTGTAAAATACAAGATTTTTTTCATAATGAAATAAAAGAAATAGTTACCGGTATAATAGTAACAAAAAACTTAGAAAAAACTAGAATTTTGCACAATTGTAATAATTTAAACATGAGGAAATAATTTAATAAAATATGAAAATTGTAAAGTAGAGATAAATGATGTATTTTACGAAAATTATAATATAAAAATTAAAGATAAAGTAATTTTACCTTATTATACAACTCAAATTAAAGAAAATAAAACAACAAAATTTATTAAACTAGAAGAAGTTCATATAAAAAATATAGACAATAATAGAAAACAGTTAAAAGAAATTGTAAACAAAAAATATCAAGATTTTGGCATTAATATAATAGTAAATTTTTGTGTTATACTAATTGTTTTAGTATTACTTATAATTCATTTTAGAAAATATTTTATATGCAAAAAAAAAGAAGTAATTGTAATTGAAACTTCGTCGGAGCCTCAGACTAACGGTGGGGGAATTATAAGTAGCAATATATCTACTAATAACAACATAATTTAAATATATTATAACGATATAAATATATTATATGCAGATGATTGGTCAAATTTATGATTGGTAAAAATGTAATTAATAAAAAAATATAAATTGTTTAGAAAAGGAAATATTTTATTACACGCGCATAAATTTCGTGATAAAAATAATTCATAATTGCAATGTAGACATATTGATTGGGAACGAAATAATTTAGTTTTCCCATTGCACTTATAAATTATTTTAAAATATAAAATATTGAAATATGATATTTAATTTATTCAAATGGATTTACACGCGCTACATTATTTTGTCAAATAATCATTTTAATAAATTCTTAAGAATTTATTCCAAATAAGAGAATGATAAAAATCAAGTAAAAAAAAAAATAAAATTATTCTGTATCGTAAGTCTGAAGCTACCGGTCGAATCAAAATTAAAATCGTTGTCGTCAAATTTATAATAAATAATTAAATAAGTTTTAAATAAAGTTATTTTGATTGGTTCTTAATAAATAAATATAAAAATTAATTAAATTAGTTTTTATATAAAAAACTAAGATTTTGTGTTTTTTTTATACATGAAAAATATCGAATCTAAAATTATAAATCTCAAAAAGTATAATTATTCTTTATTTTTTTTATAATTTTTAACATTACAAATACATTTATGCATTTTATAACTTAGATTATTATACTAAGAATGTCGTTTAGAGTTAAATTATTTCATCAATTTAAAATAAAATTATCAAAAATTGTGAACTGAAGTCTGAAGAACGTTTATAGAAAGTTTTCTCTTTGTGTCATGGAATTAAATACATAAAAGGGGAGGTTTTCAATAAATTTATTTGAATTAACACAAAATAAAAATTATAATTAAATTTAAATAATTCACAGTTGTGAAGTGTAAAATTCACACTTCACAACTGTTTTCGAAATTATTTTAACCAAGTTTGATATGGCAACACTTCCTGCTAATTCCACTGGACTTCGTGATAGCTAATTAATTTCAGCTGGAATTTTGTCGAACAGTCCTCTGGACATTCCAGTGGAGAATAGCCACTAATACCACCATGAATTCAATGTTATATTCAAATACCACAAATATTAATTGCAATAAGTAATTAAATATGACAATTGTCAATATTCTCGGAATAAAAAGTGATAAGGAATTTTTTTTTAATTTTTTAAATTTTTTTTTAAGACCGATCTCCAATGTGGGCGTCGGCGCAAAACTCGGTCTTTATTGGCTGGCCAATCATTTGACTTTCAAGAATTTGTCCCTACAAAAAGCATGAAAAAATAAACTATTTGGAAGGCATCATTATAAAACGAGGTCTCCATTATCCATAATGTTGTTCATAAATGGAAATGGAAACAATTAAGGCTAATGGAGACCACTCAACCATCAGCAATTCCGAAAATGGATAACTTTATGGCCGACCATTCATTTATGGATAAAGTGCCAGTCACAGTGGTTTGGATTCGAACCGCACATTCGAATTGATTCGAACCGGTCGTTTCGAAAAGAATTTATACAATATATTCGTTTCGTTTATATAAAAAAATATAATTTATCTTTATTTTTTGTATTAAAATAAATATTTGCTGCATTTATTATACAATACTCGATGCTTCTTAACATTTTCAATAAACTCCCCTATAATAATTCAAAAACTTTAAAATTCAAATGTATAATTTATATTTAAAGGTTATGTCATTCGACCCATCCGGCAAAGTAAAAATATTTTTGACTCTTTTCGAATGAATTCGTTTCGACACGTTCATTGTGACTTGCAATCCGGCATACCATATAAAATATATGGGGCTGTCAAAATCTGAAATTTTCGATTCGAACAACTGCCACTTTATGGACGCGTATGACAAAAAGACAATGGCGGAAAATGGTTTAATTTGTAAATTTGGTTTCATATTGTGGTTTATTTATTAATTGAGTTTCGTTCTGTATCCACAACATACTATATTACCAATACAAAACAATTTAACACGTTGAAAATCAAAATATAAAATGTGTATTATATTTTGATATAATAATATTTCAGTCCATGAATTATAGGCAGTGGTGTAGGCAGGATATATTATAGGCAGTGGTGTAGGCAGGATAATTATTAAAAAGGCAGCATATATTTGGAAGAAAAATTTCAAAAATAATTAATTGATTTATTTATATTACTTTTTAGGTATGTTATATTTATATTTTGTTGATTTTAACCTAAATTTTGCGTAGATACAACCTCATATAACAACAAGTTAGTGAAATAAAAAATACATTTTTAATTTTTTGATTGTAAATGTAATTATTATATGTAAAAATAATAACGTTTAATTAATTTTATTAAAAAATATAAAATATTTAACTTTTTTTTTTAAATATAAATAACATTTATAAAAAATGCGTTTTAGTTAAAAAAGAGCTTTTGTCACTGGCAATAACAATTTAAAGCCGTCACTGCAAAAAAAATCTCTTTTCCCCCACAAAAAAAGGGACACTTTTTTATAACTATTGCATCTCCTGTTTCTATACTCTAAGTTTGTAATTTGTTTTAATGTGTTTCATATTGTGGTTAATTTATTAATTGACTTTCGTACTGTATTCACAACATACTATATTACCCTACGAATAAGAAAATATGGAAGGAGCATAAGTAATAAAAATTGAAGCCAGTCTGGATATAGTAGTCTCTTTCTTTTCACCACCGAACTGTCAAAATTAATATATAGCAAATAAAAGCCGGACTAGGTTTTTTTTAATTCGGGAAGCAATTTTTAAGGAGAGAAAATTTATTTTTTTGGAAAAATACATATAAAGATCATCCTAAGGAATATTTTAGTTCGCACATTGATAATTATACAAATTGAAAGTAAAATAGAGTAATTTTGTTAGCTAGTTAATATTTTTAATTTATATTGAGACTCTTAAAATTAAAAAAATAATCCAGCCCTGTAAATCTAAAATCAGCTGTTATAATATTCTTCATATTATTAATTTGACAGTTCGGTGGTGAAAAGAAAGAGAACTATCGAAATAGTGGCTTCATAAACAATTTTTCAATAAATTAAAATGTTAATGTGTTAAAAAGAGAGGGAACATTTATACTCCTTCCATATATTCTTATTCGTAGATATTACCAATGCAAAACAATTTTACACGTTGAAAATCAAAATATAATACAAATTTCAATGATATTTCGAATAATATTCCAGTCCATGAAATGCCCAGTTGTTTTTGTGTGGAAATCCATAAATGGAAACTGCTATGGAAATGGAAATGGAAATGGAAATTATCATGGCTAGTGGAGTCCGCCAGTAATGAAGACGGCCTGTAAAATTTACACGTGTTCCGTTTCGTTTATTGCATGCAAGATATCATTTACACACGCATCTTTGGCTTTGCAGGCGATTTTTTCAGCCTTAAAGTTAAACTAAGGGAGATGGAGCGTACCGAAATTTTAACGCGATCTCCAAAAATCTCCAAATGTACATCGCGAAATCGTTGCGAAATAATTGCGAAAAAATATTGTGTAAAAAAATTTGACAATTGCTAAATTGGCGTTAAAATAATTTGAAAGCGTGTTGTTTACTTTTTAAAATAATATTTAAAAAAGTGTGTTGATTATTATATTACTGCTATTTAAATTTATTTATTTATTTAATAATAAGAACAGCATTCAATAATAATAATAATAATTTATAAATATATTAACCCTTACGAAAATTATTTAATAAAGATGTTTACACAATATTTAAAATTGAAACTTGTGATATATTTTTGAATTATGAATTTTATTAATGAAATTAATTAATTATGTTTATGTGTTTTTAAATTTAAAATCAAATTTTAATTATAGAAAAATAAATAAATTAATAAATTTAAAAATATGTATTTTATATATAGTACGTTCTCACCAGCTTGAAATTATGTAATTTTGATTATTATCGTAATTTTGACCAAAATTAAGTTCAAAATCATGTAATTTCCCATACATTAAGATGATTTTCAAATTACATCAAATATGGTAATTTTGTAGAAATCATGTCAGAATCGAATGTTCAAACCTATTAATCAATTTTTAACCAGAAAAATTTAACCCTGCAAATTTAATTCCTATCATGTTGTCATTTCTGTCATATTTTCTGTTATCAAGTCATACCTATAAGAAAAATAAGCGAATTCGCTTTTGGCGAACCGTATACGAACTGGATAAGTAACTAAAAAGGCGTAAACTATAATTTATGTATCTTATAATAATATTGTAAATTGTATCTTATAATAATATTGTGTTTAAATATAATAAAATAAATATTAATAAGTAATTTTGTGTTCTATATAATAAATTAAATAATAAAATTAATAAAAAATCTTATTAATAAGTAAGTGGTGAAATAATTATTTATAGTTGAATGTTAATGTTATTATTTATTGTTAAAAATTAAATTTTTTATATGAAATAAATGCTAAAAAAATAAAAATATGACTTTTCCGTATTTTTTATATCTAGAAATAAAATCTAGTTCGTAAACGTTCCGAATTTGGCGGTTCCAAAACGAATCGCTGCAGCGTTTCGTAAACGGACCGATTTTAGCGAACTCCTGGCGTTACGTTTTTTTTTCTACTGTTCTTATTCTAACATTTACGTTTCCGGTTCGCTTACGAACTGCCAAGGCGGTTCGTAAACGAACTCATATATGAACAAAAGACTTCGCCGGCGGTTCGTTTACGGTTCGCTTTTCTTAAAGAGATCATTGTATTTTCTGTCATGAACAATAAAAATATATAACAAATAATTTCAGAAAAAATATTATAAATCACTGATCGTAATTACATTTTAGGTAGTTTGCCAAAAAATATGTTTTTTGTTTTGTATGTATTTAACAAAAAATATGTATTTAACCAATATTTCTACGTGCCGATCCAATTCCATAAGTTAAAATAGTATTGAAATAACAGAAATAAGATAATAGACTTATTTGTTTTATTTTCATAAATAAATTAATTAATTTTAAATAATTAATTAAATTAATTAATTGCGACTTAATTGCGATCACTGTATAAATCATAAAATAATTAAAATGTCAAACGAAATTATCTCAAATCTGGTGTGAACAGTTCGACATAATTTCGAAATCATCAAGCGAAATTACATAATTTCGAGCTGGTGAGAACGTACTATTAACAGTATAATTAATGCTTAAAATAATTATTAACATATTTTTTTAACACTGAATTTTATTATAATTTTGATTGTGAATTGTGCTAAAAAGAACATTTTCATATAATTTAATATTCTTTAGCTCATAAAAATATTCATAATCTATTATTTATATCCTTAGAGTATAGAAACAGGAGATGCAATAATTATAAAAGAGTGTCCCTTTTTTGTGGGGGGGAAGAGATATTTTTTGCAGTGACGGCTTTAAATTGCTATTGCCAGTGGCAAAAGCTCTTTTTTTAACTAAAAAGAATTTTTTATCAATGTTATTTATATTTATTAAAAAAAGTTAAATATTTGATATTTTTTAATAAAATTATTTAAATGTTATTATTTGTACATATAATAATTACATTTACAATAAAAAAATTAAATATGTATTTTTTATTTCACGAATAGTTGTTGTTATATGAGGTTGTTTCTAACCATAATTTAGATTAAAATCAACAAAATATAAATATAACATACCTAAAAAGTAATATAAAAAAATCAATTAATTATTTTTGATATTGTTCTTCCAAATATATATTTTAATAATTATCCTGTCTACAGCACTGCCTAGAACAGTGTTTCCCAAACTTTTTTTATTGGCGACACTCTTTTTCTGTTCAGTTACTGTCGCGACACTCAGTAAATTTAGTATTTTAAAAATATCTTAAATGCCTAAAATTCAAGTAAGTTTAAAATATTATTCAACGCCAAAACAAAATCAATAGCTTTGTTACCAATCTCTGGCTCTGGACAAGTTTGTCTTACTTCAATTCAGAAGTTTTCTAAAGAAATCATATTTAGTCTGAATGTCAGTCTGAATGGTAATCAGTTGTTCTTGTTCTATCAATGGCCATTCAACACTTAATTTATTGTTTTCTGTTATATTTTAAATATTTCACGACGCACCTACAAATACTCGACGACACAGTTGTGTGTCGCGACGCATATTTTGGGAATCACTGGCCTAGAATATTGTAAAGCTTGAAAGCTTTAATAGAAAGCTTTTTTAATTACACTTTTTATTGCAAAACAGCTGTTACAAGGAGATTTTGACAACTAGCAGCTGTTACTAGGAGATTTTGACAACTAAATAGCTTATATAAAAAGGGAAACAGCTTGTAGGGGTAAAACTATACTATAGCATCTCCTGTTTATATACTCTAAGATAATATCTCAATTTTCTTCAATATAAATATCCATATAATTGCACGTTAATTATTATACTGAGCATTTTTTACTGTAAAACTTCAATTTGTTTTAATTTAAAAAAAAAATAAATTTTAAAATTTTTTACTTACATACCTATCACTTTTTTTGAATTTAACAAAAAAACTAAATGTCAAAATTCCGTCGTGAAATAATTTTCAAAACATTACTTCGCGCGAAATAATATGTAGAGACTTTTAGGCACCATCTATTAATGGCCCTTATTGTGAATGAAGAGGCGAGAGTCGATTCTGTATTGGTCGATTGTCGTGTGATTATGAATGGCGATTTTATTAGACAATGTCGATAAAATTGAGATTTGATGGCGATTACATTTTTATTCGCGACAGATAACGAATTAGGTGCATCATTTTCAATTAACTGATTAACTTGGGCTGATATATGGTAAGCACATTCAAATTAGTGGTCTGGATGAAATGATGAATGGCCATATTTTCATCTGGGATTTTCTCTGTACCTCTGGATGCATTAAAAATTCAATGCATTAAAGTACCTGTGGATGGATTGGGCTGATGTGTTATATCAGACATATTTCTTTATATATCATATGAAAGTTTATAGGATTAATAGTCAAATACTGAAATTTAATTAAAAGAAGCAAAAAATTAATCCATAATATTGTATTTTAAAACAAATCATGTAATGGAATTTATGAATTAAAATTTAATATATACTAAATAAACAAACATAAAATAAAATAATTTTTGTTTTAATTTCATCATTTTTAAATAATAAATCTTATTTAAGATTTATTATTTAAAAAATTTTAAAATACCATTTTTTTTTAAATTAATACAAATTTAATTTTTAATGCTCATTATAATAATAATTATAGTACAGTATAATAATTAAGGTGCAATTATATGGTAAATGATCAAGAATTTAATATGGATATTTAAAACGAACTATATATTATAGAAGGCTTAAGAAGTTAGAATTCGGGGTCCAAGATGTGACAGCAACGCTGGGGTAAACTGACAGTTGGCGGATATAAATTTTATGCTTAAGGCATGTACTATTTGGTGTAAAAATAGAACTCGTGACGTCACTCATTATTCTCAAATTTTTTATTGTATAATTTATCATTTTTATTGCATAATTTATTTATTTATTTATAATTTATAATTAATTATAATTTAAATAATATTTAATTTGTTCTTAGAAAGCAATAAAAAATTTTACAAGCCTGAATGACGTCACGACTTCCATTATTACACCAAATAGTACATGGCTTAAGCATAAAATTTATATCCGCCAACTGTCAGTTTACCCCAGGGTCACTGTCAGATGTTGGGGCCAATCATTTATATGAAAACATAACCTGTTTAGGCTTCTATAATATATAGAATATATTATACATTAAATAAATAAAGTAATTTTCTTTATATTTTCTTTTCAAATTTGAATAACTATTTTATTTATTTTTATTTATAAATTAACAAGAAAACCACAAAAAAAAACACGGTGTTAACAGATTATTATATATATATAATAAAATATCCTTTTTTTTTTCTTTACAAAAAAACTAATATTTTGTGTTAATTTTCATAAATTAATTTTTTTTCTATCTCAATAATATTATCTTAAATTTTTTTCCTAATATTTTATATTTTTTTTCACGCAATACTCTAAGTCTTATAGCACAATCCAAAATTGGTTTTTTTTTTTTTTCCCTTAAAATTCCATAAAAAATATAATTTAATTTTTCTCCACACAACGAAATTTTCCAAAAAAAATTCAAAAAAATATATTTTTTTTCAAAAAAACAAACAAAAAAAAACCCGACCGTCCGGCACGCACAATTCTCCACGACTCCCCTATTTAAAAAAAAAAAATCCAAATTTCGGCCATTCGATTAATTCTATTGTTCCCTCGATCGCGTGATCTCTTGACTTTCGGAACAAAACATGTCACACAAGGGCAACAACCCTTTAAGAAAAGCGAACCGTAAACGAACCGCTGGCGAAGTCATTTCTTCATACAAGACTTCGCCGGCGAACCGCTTTGACGATTCGCCAGCGGACCGTAAACGTAAATGTTGGAATAAGAAAATTGGAAAAAAAAACGAAGTGTTGTTTATGTATTAGTACGCCGCCTAGACTATGTTTAAGCGGTTCGCTGGCGAATCGCCAAGGCGGTTCTCTAGAGAATCGCCAATACGGTTCGTTTACGTACTGATTTTATCCATATAAATAAAAAATCTGGAATTTTTTTAATTCAAAATAAAAAAAACAAATATTTTTACTTTTTTGGTTTAAAATTTATATTATAAAAATAATTTATTATAAAATTTAGGATTTTAAAATTTAGGATGTACCTAATATTCTACATATTTCTAGGACTTTTAAAATTTTTAAATACATTTAAATTAATTTTAATATTTTAAAATACATTTTTATGTAATTAAATGGAACTGTATATCTCTGTACCTCTGGATGCATTAAAAATTCAATGCATTAAAGTACCTGTGGATGGATTGGGCTGATGTGTTATATCAGACATATTTCTTTATATATCATATGAAAGTTTATAGGATTAATAGTCAAATACTGAAATTTAATTAAAAGAAGCAAAAAATTAATCCATAATATTGTATTTTAAAACAAATCATGTAATGGAATTTATGAATTAAAATTTAATATATACTAAATAAACAAACATAAAATAAAATAATTTTTGTTTTAATTTCATCATTTTTAAATAATAAATCTTATTTAAGATTTATTATTTAAAAAATTTTAAAATACCATTTTTTTTTAAATTAATACAAATTTAATTTTTAATGCTCATTATAATAATAATTATAGTACAGTATAATAATTAAGGTGCAATTATATGGTAAATGATCAAGAATTTAATATGGATATTTAAAACGAACTATATATTATAGAAGGCTTAAGAAGTTAGAATTCGGGGTCCAAGATGTGACAGCAACGCTGGGGTAAACTGACAGTTGGCGGATATAAATTTTATGCTTAAGGCATGTACTATTTGGTGTAAAAATAGAACTCGTGACGTCACTCATTATTCTCAAATTTTTTATTGTATAATTTATCATTTTTATTGCATAATTAATTAATTATAATTTAAATAATATTTAATTTGTTCTTAGAAAGCAATAAAAAATTTTACAAGCCTGAATGACGTCACGACTTCCATTATTACACCAAATAGTACATGGCTTAAGCATAAAATTTATATCCGCCAACTGTCAGTTTACCCCAGGGTCACTGTCAGATGTTGGGGCCAATCATTTATATGAAAACATAACCTCTTTAGGCTTCTATAATATATAGTTCGTTGGATATTTATGTATATTGAAGAAGATTTAGATAAGATTGTGAATATTTGTATGAGCTAAAAAATATGAAATTACATCAAAAAATATTTTAATAATTATTTTAAACATTAATTATACTGATAACATACATATTTTTAAATTTATTAATTTATTTATTTTTCTATAATTTAAATTTGATTTTAAATTTAAAAACACATATGAACATAATTAATAAATTTCATAAATAAAATTCATGATATAATTCAAAAATATATCACAAGTTTCAATTTGAAATATTGTGCAAACATCCTTATTAAATAATTTAATTTTCGTAAGGGTTAATATTTTGATAAATTATTATTATTAAATACTATTCTTATTATTAAATAAATAAATAGTAACATGTATTAATAAATAATAATAATAGCATTAATAACCAGTGCAATTCATATATTTTGTTATAAAATTATTTAAATAAAAATAACATTTCATTCAAAAAATATATAAATAGTATAAACAAATTACTGTGCTGTATATTTTTTCTTTTTGGTGTTATTAATACTATTGTGGGAGAGTAAAACATATTTTCTTATATTTTGTCCCAATTCGGGTGATTTGAACAATCTAAAAAATTTTAAAAAGTCCAGATTGTAACAATATGAGTAATTTTGTCAAAAAAAATTACCACCTGTTAACTTTAAGTCGGAGGAGGTAACTTCGGAGTTCTGATGAAGTGGGCGCCAGGTCTAGGGTGACCAACAGCGCATCACAAATATTAAGATATAATATTTAAATTTTTTTTTTCCTTTAATAATTTAATTTCACAAAATATATCGGTGGTGAATAAATTTTAATTTTCAATATATATATAATTTTAATAATTTTTTTTTTATTATTTTTATGGGGTCAAAAGAAAACTTTAATACTTTAAATAAATTAATAAATATGTATAAATAATTGAAAAAAATAAATAAATGTAAATAATTAATAAATAACACGACCTTACTTTACTTAACTTATATTAAAATAAATAAATAATTTACAAAAAATACGAAGCAAAAGCTACTAATAATTTACTTGACACCCATAATAAATATTTAAATAACAAAAACAAATTGTACAGTACCTGGTGAATTACTGCTTCCTGCTCCAGACATATCAGGACGGAAACCAGCTACCGGGGTACCTACAAATCAAAAAACTACAAAAAAAATGTCACCACCACAGTACAAATTACAACAAAAAAAAAACAACGTTGCTGGATGAGTCGCTGCTGGGATGTCTCTCGAACGTTCGTGGATTCGGTGCTTCGGAATCTGATGTTTGATGTTTTCTGTGTTTTGTTTTATTGTTTATATGATTTAATTGTTGGTTGGGGAATACACTATTTTCTTCGGTTCTACTCCCCCTTTTTTTATCTAATATATACAAGTTTTATTTCCGACGCGGTTTAACAGATTATTATATATATAATAAAATTTCCTTTTTTTTTCTTTACAAAAAAAAACTAATATTTTGTGTTAATTTTCATAAATTAATTTGTTTTCTATCTCAATAATATTTTCTTAAATTTTTTTCCTCATATTTTATATTTTTTTTCACGCAATACTCTCAGTCTTATAGCACAATCCAAAATTGGTTTTTTTTTATTTTTCCTTAAAATTCCATAAAAAATATAATTTAATTTTTCTCCACACAACGAAATTTTCCAAAAAAAATTCATAAAATATATTTTTTTTCAAAAAAACAAATAAAAAAAACCCGACCGTCCGGCACGCACAATTCTCCACGACTCCCCTATTTTAAAAAAAAAAATCCAAATTTCGGCCATTCGATTAATTCTATTGTTCCCTCGATCGCGTGATCTCTTGACTTTCGGAACAAAACATGTCACACAAGGGCAACAAGGTTGTTTACTGTTTCCCGTTCCGAAAATCAAGAGACCGCAGCGCTGACGGGAATTTCGAACCACTACTACATAACTACCAACCTACAAACATTTTTATTCAGCCGTATGCTGACATCTGGAATATGACAAGCCGGTATATAACAATAAACGTCACGATGGACAAGACGATCATTAAAAAAATAAAGTAATTTTCTTTATATTTTCTTTTCAAATTTGAATAACTATTTTATTTATTTTTATTTATAAATTAACAAGAAAACCACAAAAAAAACACGGTGTTAACAGATTATTATATATATATAATAAAATTTCCTTTTTTTTTCCTTTACAAAAAAAACTAATATTTTGTGTTAATTTTCATAAATTAATTTTTTTTCTATCTCAATAATATTATCTTAAATTTTTTTCCTCATATTTTATATTTTTTTTCACGCAATACTCTAAGTCTTATAGCACAATCCAAAATTGGTTTTTTTGTTTTTTCCCTTAAAATTCCATAAAAAATATAATTTAATTTTTCTCCACACAACGAAATTTTCCAAAAAAAATTCAAAAAAATATATTTTTTTTCAAAAAAACAAACAAAAAAAACCCGACCGTCCGGCACGCACAATTCTCCACGACTCCCCTATTTTAAAAAAAAAATTCCAAATTTCGGCCATTCGATTAATTCTATTGTTCCCTCGATCGCGTGATCTCTTGACTTTCGGAACAAAACATGTCACACAAGGGCAACAACCCTTTAAGAAAAGCGAACCGTAAACGAACCGCTGGCGAAGTCATTTCTTCATACAAGACTTCGCCGGCGAACCGCTTTGACGATTCGCCAGCGGACCGTAAACGTAAATGTTGGAATAAGAAAATTGGAAAAAAAACGAAGTGTTGTTTATGTATTAGTACGCCGCCTAGACTATGTTTAAGCGGTTCGCTGGCGAATCGCCAAGGCGGTTCTCTAGAGAATCGCCAATACGGTTCGTTTACGTACTGATTTTATCCATATAAATAAAAAATCTGGAATTTTTTTAATTCAAAATAAAAAAAACAAATATTTTTACTTTTTTGGTTTAAAATTTATATTATAAAAATAATTTATTATAAAATTTAGGATTTTAAAATTTAGGATGTACCTAATATTCTACATATTTCTAGGACTTTTAAAATTTTTAAATACATTTAAATTAATTTTAATATTTTAAAATACATTTTTATGTAATTAAATGGAACTGTATATCACAGAAAGTTAACACATGACTTTTCTAGTTATAATTTGTTTAGACGAATTCAAAACATTTGCGAACTGGTTCAAAGAAAAGTCGAAGTTTTTTCTTACTTCAAAAAAATTGGTTTATTACCACAAAAAATATTGTATTTTATTTCAATTTAATAATTAATTATAAAAAATGTAAGAGCAAAAACTAGTTAAGATTCTAATTACAATTCAATTTAATTTACGTTAAATATTATAAAATCTATTATAAAAAAGTTTAATTTAAGTTTAACTACGAAAGTGGACTGTATTTTACTTGACTTTTCCTTGCGATTCTTCAACACCGAATCAACCAAAACTATTAGAAAATTACTCATTTAAGCGGAACTACAAACAATAGCATTTCTCTTTTCAATGCAACAATTATTGTATGCGTTTCATTTGTTACAATTGTATATGTAAATTAGAATAGACAAAATTTATATGTAAATAGAAATGTAATGTTCGTGTTTCGCTTAGCTGATTACAAATACAATTACTAAAATTCGGTGTAATACGTAATGTGTTATGGCGTGATTTAACATGCCGCCTCCTTTGAAAGGAGCTAGGTACTTTCAAAAACTTTCGCATGGCAGTGGTGCAACTTTGTTGATTGATCTTTTGATAGTTCCATGTTTTGTTCGGATGTTAATGACTCGTACATGTCCATCTTTACCATGTATGGTTTCTGTTATTCGACCTAACAACCAATGTTGGGGTGGCACGTTGTCTTCATGAACTATTACTAGCGTTCCCACCTTGATGTTCGGTGACGAAACATTCCACTTGTGACGGTGCTGTAGTTGACTGATGTATTCATCTCTCCAACGCTTCCAAAAGGTTTGCTGCAGCGAACGAATTTGCTGCCAACGATCGAGCAAATTAAATTTGATTTGTGTAACATCTGGTTCAGCTAAAGCATTTAGTGGAGATCCAATCAAAAAGTGACCTGGTGTCAGAGCTGATTCATCGTTTGGATCTGACGACATTGCCGTAATAGGTCTAGAGTTAAGCACTGCTTCGATTTGAGTAATGATTGTTGTTAATTCTTCGAATGTCAGTAAATTGTTGCCAACAGTTCTGACCAACAAGTGTTTCGCTGATTTCACCGCCGCTTCCCATAACCCACCGAAATGGGGTGAACGTGGCGGTATGTGATGAAACTCTACGTGCATCTTGGAACACCACCTAAAAATTTGATCAGTGGTTTCTTCTGAATGGAACAATTTTCTGAACTCCATCATTTCGTTCTTGGCTCCAACGAAATTAGTAGCATTGTCACAGTACAAATTTCTGCAAATTCCTCTTCGAGCGATGAATATTTTTATTGATGCTATGAAACTGTCAGCCGATAAGATGGACACCACTTCCAAATGAACTGCTTTTGTGGCAAAACATATGAAGACTGCAACATACGATTTTATTGGACAGCGACCTCTAATTCTTTGTGTGACATATATTGGACCACAGAAATCGACACCACAATTCCAGAATGGCCGGGATGGCCGTACGCGACTTGCAGGCAGATCACCCATTATTTGTTGAAGCAGCTTCGGTTTAGCTTTGAAACATCTGATGCAACCATGAACCACCTTTCGACCGATGCGTTTGACATCAATAATCCAGAACCGTTGTCGAGTGATGGAGACCAATGATTGAATGCCTGCATGAAAATTGTGAAAATGTAAGTATTGTATGTATATAGGAAAAAGCAAGAGGGTGATTTTTTGGGATGAAGACAGGGAATTTGGACATGTCAGGTTTTGGGATAAAGACAGGGAATTTGGACATGTCTGAATTTCTTAGTCGCCCTCCAACTTTTAACAGATGTATTTCCGCAGATTCGTCAATGAATGGATTCAGTGATTTTATGCTACTATGTTTAGAAATGTTAGCAGCCATATTCGATTGAGTTTTGTATTTTTCTAAAACACCTATTTCTTCTGCAAAATTTTTTCGTTGTATATACCAGACTAATCTCATAAATGTTTCATCCATTTCTCGTGCACTGACAGGTCCAAATATCAATTGTTGTTTGTCTAATTTTGAGCGCATATTTCTAACAAATCTGATGCAATAAGCGAAGACACGACAAAATTTGGAAAAATTGTTTACATATTTATGATGTTCCACCATATCCACATTGTCAAAAGTGCTTACAAATACACCCTTAACTTTACGCCTACCAGATGTAATATCTTTCGATGTACGTGCTTTCACCTTTGGCCAGAACTCTTCTGTTTTGTATAAATAGTCTGGGCCAGAAAACCATATTGACTGTAATAAATCATCTGCAAGTGCACCTCTCGAAATTATGTCTGCCGGGTTTGCTTTTGAATTGACATGTCGCCAAATTGTGTTCGTGGTTAGCTTCTGAATGTTTGATACACGATTTGCAATGTAAACTTCCCACGCTGATGGATGATCAGCGAGCCAATCTAGCACTATTTCTGAATCCGTCCACAAATATATTTTTCCAAAATTTCTATTCAATGATGTCGTGACACGATGTAGCAAGCAATATAGCGGCATTCAATTCTAACTTTGGCAAACTTTCAGTAGCCACTGGTGCAACCTTTGATTTCGCTCCGATGAGTCGAACAACAACCTGCCCATTTGAATCTATGCACCTAGCATACAAGCAGCAACCATATGCTCGTAGTGAAGCATCTGCAAACCCATGAAGCCCACACTGAACCATATTTGAAGAAAATATCCGCCGACTTGTTCGAGCTTTTTCCAAATTTATCAATTGTTTGCGATACATTTCCCATTGCATTCCTAGATCTTCAGGAACTGGTATATCCCATTCTAACTTCAAAATCCATAAACATTGCATGAAGATTTTTGCCAACACAATGACAGGATTAATCAATCCCAGTGGATCAAACAGCCGCGACAAATCAGACAAAACAGATCGTTTTGTTATTTTCGAATTATTGTTGTCAATAGAAGCAATGAAATGAAATTCATCTTCCTCTGGCTCCCAGATGATTCCTAACGCCTTTATAATGTCGATTTCGTTTATGCGCAATGGCGTCTCCCGCTCTTTCTCAGGAATTCCATTTAGAAAGACCGGATCGTTTGAAAACCATTTCCGAAGTTCCAAATTGGCTTGTTTTAAAATGCTATCGACCTGAAAATGCTATCGAACGTATTTCCAGCATTTCAGAACGAGTATCAGCACCACTAATAAGGTCGTCCACATAAAAATCACTTTTGATTGTGTGTGCTCCAATAGGAAAGTCGTTTATATTTTAATCTGCTAAGTAGTTCAAACAACGAGTAGCTAAATACGGTGCAGGTGAAGTTCCATACGTTACCGTGTTGAGTTTGAACACTTTCAATTCTTCATCAGGCCTTTCACTCCACAAAATACATTGAAAATATCGATCATCTGGGTGAACCAAGAACTGCCTATACATTTTCGAAATGTCAGCAGTAAGTGCGAAAGTATAAGAACGAAATCGAAGGATGATTGCGAACAAATCATCTTGTACAGTAGGTCCTACCATAAGAACATCATTCAACGAGGTATTTGATGATGTACGAGCCGAAGCATCGAAGACCACTCTCAATTTTGTGGTTGAACTGTCAGGCCTGATTACACATTGATGTGGCATTATATATCTGATCGATGATCGTTCACTCTCATGAACCAACTCCATATGTCCCAGCTCTTCATATTCACGCATAAATTCCACGTATTTCAACTTTAAATCTTCGTGATTCACCAGTCTTTTCTCCAAATTCAAAAATCTCCGCTGAGCCATTTTAAACGAATCACCCAATACGACTGGATCTTGATTAAATGGCAATCTTACCATCAAACGGCCATCATGTTGTTGTAATATGGTTTCATTGAAAAACTGCTCACATTGTAATTGTTCATCAGTAAAGTTATTGTTGATCTGAGTTACTTCTTCTATCTGCCAAAACTTCTGAAGAATTTCATTTAAACAATCGGTTTCATCATCTGATTTTGTGATAACTAGACTGTTGAGCAATCGTTGGCTTTCTTTCGGAGTGTAATTGCCTGATACAACCCAACCAAAAACAGTGTTTATCAATGTTGGCATTCCAGCACCCAATTTAAGTCTTCCTTCCAGGAGAAGATCAAAAAATATTTCAGCTCCGATGAGCATGTCAACCTTTTGTGGTTCACGCATCTGCCAACTTCAAATTATTTGGAATGCACCAATTTCTAGTATCCAATTTTACTTCTGGTTGTAGAGTAGTAATGGAAGGTAGAATCCATAGATCAATATTTGTTTTAAACTCAGTTGAAGCTGATTTTATTGTCGTTGACGTTTTATGACGTATTTTCGAATTAATGTCACCAATACCA
Organism: Empis stercorea; assembly: GCA_949752835.1. Taxonomy (NCBI): domain Eukaryota; kingdom Metazoa; phylum Arthropoda; class Insecta; order Diptera; family Empididae; genus Empis; species Empis stercorea. The sequence goes on along the minus strand of OX457086.1, from coordinate 40,833,229 downwards.
TTTATAATTTCATAAATTTTCTTCTTTTTCAAACCAAGGGTTTGTGCAGTATGTTGAGTGATGAAATTAAGTTGAGAGGCTGAATCCAACAGTACCCGAATTGGCACATAAATTCCCGAGTTATTCCTAATTTCGATCACTGCTGTTGCGAGAAGTACTCCATTTTCCTTTTCTGACGAAGTTTCGTTTACTATTAACGATGAATGTATAATTTTTTGATGAGTTGTTGGTTCTTGACCATGAATTATTTTTGTATCTACAGCTGCCGATGATTCAGTTGACTGTGACGGTGACCAATTGTTTGCGAAACGATGCAGCAAGGTATTGTGGGGTGCTTTGCACACTTTACATTTTGACGATTTACATTGTTTTACAGTATGTCCTGTAACTAAACAATTTAAACAAAGTTGTAATTCTTTGGCTTCGTTATATCGATTCATGACTGTGAGTTCTAGAAACTTCTTACATTGGTTTATGGTATGACAATTTTTCTTACAGTTAGAACATTTTGATTTGGAAACTGTCAAGCTTGTGTTTCTATTTGAGTTGTTGTTCACGCGTTTAAATGATTGTTCTTGTTGATGATTTAACTTATTTATGATATTTCTGTTCTATAAGTGTTGGCACCGTTTGCTTAAAAATGTTGAACATTCCAACCATGTTGGCAATGCTTCTAAATTCAACGAATCCTCCCATCTAGACAACGATTCGTTATCTAGCTTTGATACAACCAAATGTAACAGCAAGGCATTAAAAATATCTTTATCACTGCCCAAAGAGTATAAAGCTCTGACATGACCATCAATACTATCAACTAGGTGTCTCAATTGCGTAACGGAATTTTTAGTAACATTGGGCAGCTCAAAAATTTGTCGAATATGCGATTCAATTATAATGCATTTGTTGTCGTAGCGATCCTTAATCATTTGAAGTGCTTTAGTGTAGTTTGCTGCAACCACATCTAGTGATTTAATGACTAGTTTAACATCACCGACCAAACAATCTTCCAGATAGGTGAACTTGTCAATGGTTGACATAGTGGTATCACTGTCCACTCGTGATGTGAATTGCTGAATGAAGTTTTGGTATTCAGTATATTGTCCTGAAAATTTTGGCAATTTTAATTTATTTGGTGAAGCTGGTGATGGAATATAAATTGTGTGATTGTGATCATCATCTTCTTTAATTGATTGTGCTTTTTTTCTTTCCGAAATTAATGCTAAAATCTTAGTTTTCACTCCAATGTACGAATCTTCTAATTCACCTCGTTTCTGATCATCAGGTGCTAAAGCTTCAATCTGATTTTGATCGTGTAAAATTTGTTTAAAATATGCTTCTAACAACCCAAGCCTGCAATCTAATTCCGGTAGCGTTATTGTCGCTTCATTTCTGTCTATATGACTTTTTATACGCGTAATACTGCCTTTAGTTGTTGATCTACGACTTTTTAATTCGTCAAGTTCCGACATTGTTATTTATTTATTTACTGATTTATTGTTTAATTTCGCCAACAGGTTAAAGTTGATTAAAAAATGTTGAATGGCTATGTGAAGGTTTAATGAACGAAGCAAACCCCCAAAAAATTTGTACTTGTTCAATAAATGAACCGAAACTCAGAATTTTTGGAATAAAATTCGGACAAATCTTATATATATATTTTTTTTATATTTAATATATTTCCTTATTTAATAAGATTTGTGTTAGCACAGCTCAATTCTTATTTTTAAATTTGAATTTCATTAATTGTTAGTCGAATTTTAAATGTTTGCTAATTTCCGATTTTATGTCTCTCAGCACCACCAGAATAATCTGATGTTCAATGAATTAAAAATTTGGTTTAATGTTACAGCTACCTCACATTACCTTTCAACAGACCCAACAACTCGATACATTATTTTTTGTAGATTAATAAAATAAATTTTTTTTATTTCGATAAAATTCAATGACTATATTTTTTTTTATTAATTTGCGAAAGTTCAACGAAATCTTATGAATTTGCAAATTGATATTATTTTAAACGGCAACGCATTGAAAATCAATTGAATTTTAAATTTGATGAATTATTTTCCGAATGTAGTAATTTTCACCACAACCACGAGTCTGAGTTACGAAAAAACCAGTTCAAATAAATTTCCAATGAAAGCAGCAAATCATTTCCAAATGTCAATTATTATCCAATATAATAATTTTTAATACTCCATTTTCGATAAAACCAGCAAATTTACAAAGAAGTTACCCCCACCGACGGTAATTTTGTTTCAACTCGAGAAATTGTAATTATTCACACCAAGTTACCCCGATGTACGGCAACTCAACTGCAACAAACTTGCATGTGAAATTGTGCGTATATACCCAGCGGAAAATAGAGGAAGGCCTTCTAATGGAAGTTGCAAAGAAGCACTTGTTAAAACGTAAACATTCCGTGGATTGTATTTACGATGCATGCAAGATCGCTTCTTAGGAATGACTTTAGAAGCATTAAATTTTTTTATTTATTTAACTCGCATTTTCATAAGATTGAATAATTGTTTATTTATTTTTTATAAAAAACAAAGTTAACGGTAAAATAGTTTTTTATAAAACATAATAAAAAGTGAAGCAATTGTGTTTTTTTTTTAATTTGTGGAAAATTCGGCTGTTCAGTCAGATTTTAGATTTGCAAAAGTTAAGTCGTGATTTTTATTTCTTTTAGTGGAAAAATTATATTGTGAAATTAATATTGGTGAAATTTATTGATTATAGTGAAATTAATATTGGTGAAAGTTATTAAGTAAGTAAATTAATAATGTTTTAATTATTCTAAAATTCTAAATGCAGATCTTAAAAAAATAATAATAATAGTGGAAAAAAATTATATTTACATGAAACACAAAGTTGTTGTATTTTTTGTTGAAGTGTTTTTCCAATGAATATTATTATACTTATAATTGTGCAAATAAGATGAATTTTTTGTTTTCATTCTGAAGAATGCACCGTAATTTTTTTTTATATGGCAATGTTTAATTATGCACTCTACATTCGGCCTCTGTCATACATTCTATATGCAATCCACATTCTATATGCAAGAAAGAAAATTCATTATAGATTGGTTCTTAATCATGCATACTTCATGTAAAAACTATTTTAAAGTAAATTTAACAGTTCATAATTATTTTTTTACAGAAAAAAATTATAATTTTTTAAAGGATTTTTCTTATATTTTTTTAAATTAAAGTCGAAGTTTTTTTTTAATGAAAGTTTTTAATACATATAATTATTGCAAACAACATGATTTTATTTAAAAAAATATTGTTTCAATTGCACCGTAAATTTTTTGTATATGTCAATGTTTAATCATGCATTCTACATTCAGCCTCTGTCATACATTCTGTATGCATTCCTGGAATTCATTCTAGATTGGTTCTTAATCATGCATATTTCATTTAATAACTATTTTAAAGTAAATTTAACCATTGATAATTATTTTGTTTATGTTTTTTTGTTTTATTTTTAAAAAAAATTTTTTTACAGTAAATTTCCTTACTTTACCGATCGGTTTGAAAACTATATATAAAATGAGCAAGAAAATTTGTGGCGTTAGCAAAAGACATTTTAGACGGTTAGTGGCAAAGTAATCGGTTAATATTTATCTAGATCCAAGAATGGAAGACAATATTTGTAGTACAATGGAAATGCCTAATTCAAATAATATTTTAAGTGACAATAAATCTGAAAATGGCGATGACTTAGAACATATTTGTACACTGAGTAAAAAAACAACAAATATTGGTGATAGTATAGCAAATTGGGTTATTAAACATAAAATAAGACGGCTAGCCTCTGACGATCTTTTAGGTATATTAGCTAAAGAAGGCCTAAATGTACCAACGTCGACAAAAACTCTGCTGGGAACCGGCGCAGAGAAAATAAAAACGATTGCAATAACACCAGGAGTATATTACCATTTTGGGCTAGAACGAAGCATTAAATCGTTAGAGTTAATATTACCGAATTCTATTGAAACGCTTTCGATTGATGTTTGTGTAGATGGCTTACCGTTATTTAAAAGTTCAAGCCAGACATTGTGGCCAATATTGGGTGCGGTTTCAAACTGCAACGAAATCAAACCGTTTTTAATTGGAGCATACTTAGGGGCGAAGAAACCAGAAAGAATAACCGAATATTTAAATATGTTCGTTACAGAATATAAATCTTTATTAAACTCTGGTGTAGAAATAAATGGAAGGTGCAGAAATATAAATATTAGAATATTTATTTGTGATGCTCCCGCCAAAGCTTTTTTAACGGGCACTGTCGGCCACACTTCTTCAAATGGATGTCCAAAATGTACACAAAAGGGTAGAAAAATAAACAATAGATTAGCCTATAGTACTACAATAGCTTCACTAAGGACTGATTCACATTTTAAAGATCGTTCGGACAAACTTTTTCATAATACAGTTTTTCTAAAAAATATTCACCCGTTAGAAGAAATCAATATCAGTATGATCTCCCAATTTCCATTAGATGTAATGCATTTAATTGACCTGGGAGTTACAAAAAAAATATTATTATCAATCTGGAGCAATAATCATTTCAGGACAAAATTAACCAGCGTTGAAAAGCAAAATTTAGACCTGAAATTAATATCTATGAGAACTTGTATACCGAAAAATTTTGCAGAAAGCCTAGGAGCTTACATGAGTTGTCCAGATGGAAAGCTACCGAGTTTCGCCAATTAATATTATATACTGGCATCATTATATTTAAAGATGTACTTGACATAGACCTCTTTGAACATTTCCTGTTATTACATGGAGCTTACAGATTAATTTCTTGTCCCAAAAATTGTCAAAAAAATTTGAATTGCGTTCAGGATATGCTTCAAACATTTGTTCATAATTTTACATTCTTATATGGACAAGAAAAAGTCAGCTATAATGTTCATAATTTGTTACATTTGACAGATTGCGTCAAACTATATGGCAATGTGGACAGTTTCTCCGCGTATAAATTTGAAAATTATATGCAGAGTTTAAAAAATGACTGTCGGCAACCTTTAAATATATTACAACAATTACATAATCGTATTATGGAACGCAATTGTAAATGTGACAAAGAAATTCCGCACAAAACTGGACCACCAATATTAACAAATAAAAAAAACATATATCACATCATCACCTATCTTTCAAGCATGTTCTGCTTGAAAGATTCAGCACCAGATAATTTTTGCTATATTCAACCCTTAATTCCAATACAAATAAAAGGATTTTTCAAAAACAATGATGGAGAAGAATATATTATTGGTGTAAAATTTTCAGACGTACAAAACTATTTTGCGGAACCATTTGAGTCGATGCGCACATTAGGTATATCCTTTGCCACTAAGCTTTCTGCGAATGAAGAAATATTTCATATTACCGAAATTGCGTGCAAAATTGTGTGTTTTCCAACTCATACAGGTTTTACCTTTATACCGCTTTTGCATCTCTGTATTTCTTAAAGTAATTTTCTTATTTATAACGTCGAAAAGTGACAATGCATGCATTATATTTTTCTTTTTCTTTTTTTTTAGATATGTTGAAAGATAACACTGAAACTGAATGTATCTTTAGTGACAATTCCAGTATAAGTAATATTTTTGGTTAAATTTTAAATGGAATATATATATATATATATATATATATATATATATATATATATATATATATATATATATATATATTTTATCAAAATTCATTTTAGATGAAGCAACACAAGATACTGTGTGCCATGAAATATCAGCTAAAAGCTTAAACAATCCGACAGTTTCAGTTAATACTGCACAGGATTATGTGGATTTTTTTAAAATCAGTATGAATTTAATTTAACTCTATTTTTGTATTGTCATGTTAGATTAGTCTTTAGCGGAGTCTTTATTCACTGACCAGCATCAATTTTATCTGATTGGAGTCAAGGGCTTTGAGAGCCGCTTGGGGGTCTGAGATGATTGCAGTGGTTTTATTTGTATACTTCTTCGCAGGTTCTCTTACGTAAAGTTGCATTGTATGAACTTCCGTATGAAATACCGTTACTAGGGTTCCTAGGCTTTAGGATATTTTACACCTTAGCCTCCTACCCTAAACACCGGATCTTACTCCTTCATCCGTATTTGAACCGTCCGTGTGGCATTCCGATTCTGATGACGGAGTGTTTTCCCAGTTATTTCTGTCCGGAAATACTGGGAATTGGACGAAGTGAAACCAAGTTTAGCAAGACTTCCAACGTTGAGGTTGGTATAGTACCAAGTTTAGTAATAACTACTAATATCTACTTTAACTACTACAAATTCATGCCGCAGAAATTAAAATTATAACAAGTGTGGTTTTATACTACTACTTACTATCTTTCAGATGCGACATTAAAACTCAATTTTGGGGCTTAAGGCCGGCGCAGAATTGGGACTTTAATCGATAGCGTTAACTTTAACTTTTATATTTTGAATTTTGCCAAGTTTTTGCCGCCCAAAAAATTCTTTTTTCACCAATATTAAAATAGTCTAGCGCTGGCGTTCATTTTTCAACTTGTTGACAGCCAGCGCTGGCGTTTTTTTCGCCTAGCGTTAACTGCTGGTATTGTGTTCGCTTACATTGATTTCCGTATGTTGAAACTTTTTTAAGTTAACGCTATCGATTAAAGCCCCAATTCTGCGCCGGCCTTTATTGAATATTGGAAATCACATTTTGAAAATTAACATTTTATACATTTTATTATTCAGCACCTCTAGCGGTATAAATTTGAAATACAGTTACTGGCATCGTATTCTGCTCTTAAATACTTTTCCAACAAGTGGTTAAACTTCATTTTTAGTGCACATTTACTAAAGAAAATTAGTTTTATTCGCAAAACGTAGTTTTGGCAAAAAGTTTAATAGCGCCGCCTACCGGCCAAATTTTAAAATTCTATCAATTACATCTGGTTCTCAATAAATCAAGCTTTTTTAGTGTCTATCATAAACTTGTGTGTACGCAAGTGAAATAACTGGTTTTTATGTGAAATAACTGGTTTTTATTGTTTACATCGGACAGACGGACAGAAAAAAAGCCCTAAAAATAAAAAAAAATACAAATGAAAAAAACTAAAAAAGAAAAAAACTAAAACAGAAAAAAAAAGAAAAAAGAAAAAAACTACAAAAAGAAAAAAAAATCGCTTTTTGCTTTCCTGATCTCACGATTTTATTCCGTTAGGTTCTCCGTGTATTCTTGTGGACTTTTATTTTTTGTTTTAATAAACAGTCTCCTAATAACTTTTTTTTTAACTTTATTGAAATATATGAAAATCGTTTTTGTTTGTTATTTACATTTGTACAATTGTTTTTTTTCTTTAGTGTTCAATTTTAAGTTACAAAAAAATTTTTCAACTATAATTGTATAAATTTATTTTAAAAATTGCTTAATGAAAAGAAAAATTTATGTTAATTAAGGAAAAAATTTTTGAAAAAAAAACCTTATAAGTATTAAATATAATAAAAAGCTTACAGACTAAATAACTTAATGTCTCCTAATATATTGCTCTTATGTCGGAGATATTCTTATTCCACCATTGTATCTGCATCATTGCATTTTGTGCGTACTGGGTAGCTGTGATCGATTATTGCAATATAAGAGATAATGTGATCCTTTGGAAAATGGGGAGTGATCCCGGGCCTGATGTGCTTATGGTCCCAGAATAATCTAGAACCTCATTTCTGATTTTGTTAACGAATGTTGGTTTATTTCCCGAATTTGCTTGAATCATAATTTTTTCTATATTTTACAGCAAATGTACGACCAACGACATCAACACAATTCAAATTATCAGAAGAATATTCATATTCGTTAGATTTATCTAAGAAACATTTTCAATCAAACCTATACGATAATAATAGCACTGTATTAAAAAATAAAACTGCTTCACAAATAAGTAACAACTTAAATGAAGATAAAGAAAATGAAAGTATGTAATACTGATTATATTATTTTAAAATTTTTTAAAGACATGTACTTATGTTTTTACAGATAATGGCCTAACATCTAATGAATTATTGATGAAAACATCCAAGCGATTAGGTAAGTATACAACTAAGGTAATATGCAGTATTATTAAATTATGCCATTTAGTTAAATGTAACAAATTACTAAAAGTGTAATAAATATAATGCGACCATTAAAATTTATTACAGAAGAAAACAACCAGTTGATACTGCAGGAGTTAAATAAACTTAACAAAAGTTTACAACAACAGACAGTAATTTTGGAACGCATTTGTAATAAGCTATTTCCGCACAAACATGATTATGGAATATTCCCAATAAAATCTATAGAAGATTTAAATAAGATTGAGTTTAATATACAAAATACGTCAAAACAAGACTTGGTAAAAAATTTAAAACAAACTTAAACTTTTATATTTTAAATAATTTCCATTAATTGCAGATTTCATATATAAAAGAGTTAATTGGAAATGTGAAACCATCAAAATGTTTCCAACTACTTTTTAAAGATGATGTTTTAATTAAAATTAAACATTTCCTTTGGACTGGTTCAAAGGAAATGTTAGGAATTAAAAATTTCAAAATTTTTAATCCAATTCTTTTTGGTAAAATTTTTTTTAATTTTCTGTTATTAGAAGTATTAAATGTTTAATTTTATGTTTACAGAAGCAGTCAAAAATAAAAACTTCGGGTTTATTGATTTTGAAAAAGACATGAAAATTGGATTTCGTTTGTCTAAAAATCGTATATATAAAAATAAATATAATTTAAAAAAAAAATAAATTAAAAATTAATTATTTATTAAATTGGATGTACATAAATAAAGTTTGTTTTATTTTCCTAGTAAAACTTACTGTATTTAGAGCTAAAATTATACCGCTTTTAAAGGTAAAACTCACTTTTGCTTTTTCAGGTGAAAATAATATCATTTAACTTGAATTAAAGAATGCATTATTAGGAATAGAAACTGCATATATAACATTTACAAGTAAAATTAGGGTTTTTATAAATCAAATTAGTTTTTTGACAAATGAAATTAATGCTAAGTACATACTATATATTTTTATTAAATAAATAAAATTATATGGTATTGTACTAAGCATTAATTTCATTTGTCAAAAAACTAATTTGATTTATAAAAACCCTAATTTTACTTGTAAATACTATATATGCAGTTTCTATTCCTAATAATTCACTATGGATGCATTATACGAAATTGATACTGTATTGATTCTTAATATTGTATTGAAATATGCGTATATATATAATATTGCGTATATATATACTATTGTATATGCGTGTACTCTTTTCTCTCACCAACTTTATAATTTCATAAGGATTTTTGTATATATGTATCAAAAAATGTATTTCCATATACTCTAGAATATCAGCTGATAATTTTGTATGGATGCATACATATATCTAAATTTTAAATTATATAGACGAATTCTATATAATAGTTGAAGAATGATACAAATAATTTTTACATGTGTTTATATGGAAAATTGATGAATATATAGACGAATTCTATATAGATATGATGAAATATAAAAGTTGGCGTCTTTTTCCTCACGGTGATTTATATTTTTTTTTTTTATACGCAAATTCCACCAATAAAATAATATATAATATGATATGATGCAATTTAAAAAGTGGCGTGCTTTTTATAACTGTAATTTGTATATTTTTTATATTCGAATTTTAGCAAAAATTCTAATATTCCAGCACTTTTTTCTACAAATCTTCAAGTATTGAACTGCACTTTTATTAAAAATTTTTACCTGTTGTGGTTTTTATACTAAACCAATCTGCATCTCTTTTATTTTCCAGGTGCATCAATGGGAGATTTCTTCTATTCTTGAAGTACAGCCAACATTTTCAGCAACCACTTTAGCCACATACAATATTATATTTTTATATTTTTCTTTTTCAGATTTATTGTTTGCGGCACTGAATAATTTATATATTTTTTATACCGGCGTTTCAATGTCACTGTTTTTTTTTTTTAATTTTCACAGAATTATACACAATTTTTTCCCCGATTTTCACTTGATCCGGTTCGAAGGACCAAAAAATGTTTAGACGAATTCAAAACATTTGCGAACTGGTTCAAAGAAAAGTCGAAGTTTTTTCTTACTTCAAAAAAATTGGTTTATCACCACAAAAAATATTGTATTTTATTTCAATTTAATAATCAATTATAAAAAATGTAAGAGCAAAAACTAGTTAAGATTCTAATTACAATTCAATTTAATTTACGTTAAATATTATAAAATTTATTATAAAAAAGTTTAATTTAAGTTTAACTACGAAAGTGGACTGTATTTTACTTGACTTTTCCTTGCGATTCTTCAACACCGAATCAACCAAAACTATTAGAAAATTACTCATTTAAGCGGAACTACAAACAATAGCATTTCTCTTTTCAATGCAACAATTATTGTATGCGTTTCATTTGTTACAATTGTATATGTAAATTAGAATAGACAAAATTTATATGTAAATAGAAATGTAATGTTCGTAGTTTCGCTTAGCTGATTACAAATTCAATTACTAAAATTCGGTGTAAACCGTAATGTGTTATGGCGTGATTTAACATAATTATTGATTGCAAATTTATTTTAATTCTATTTAACTATAAATAGTAATAAAAATAATACACAGGATTTTAGTTCTAGCTGGCAATATTACTAAGGAACTGCATTACATATGAAATAAATTTTAATAAAAACAAAAAAATAATAAAAAAAACAGGATTTACATTCTACCTGTAAATAATACGAAAACTATTTTACATACTGATTAAACATACTGATTAAACTTTATTAAACAAAAAAAAAACAGGATTTAAATTATTCGACGGATTGAAATTTGTGACACCGTGTAAAATTTCTAATATATTTTCCTAAAAAGAAAATAAAAAAATTATTAAATTAAAATAATTTAAAGAAATACCTTGTTTAGTTGTTTACGTCTGCGTCCATCTTGATATTATTTGTATGCCGGCTTGTCACATCTCAGATGTCAGTTAGTAGACAGGCGCGGAGGTAAATTGGAGGTGGGTAGCCATGTTAGTAGTAAAGTGCCAGTCACAGTGATTTCGATTCGAACGGCACGTCCGAATCGAAAATTTCAAATTTTGACAGCCCTATATATTTTATATGGTATGCCGGATTGCAAGTCACAATGAACGTGTCGAAACGAATTCATTCGAAAAGAGTTAAAAATATTTTAACTTTGCCGGATGGGTCGAATGACATAACCTATAAATTATACATTTGAAATTTAAATTTTTTGAATTATTATGGGGGAGTTTATTGAAAATGTTAAGAAGCATCCAGTATTGTATAATAAATGCAGAAAATATTTATTTTAATACATAAAATAGAGATTAAACATATTTTTTTTATATAAACGGAACGAATACATTGTGACTATAATTTCTTTTCGAAACGAACGGCTCTTTTCGATTCTAACGTGCCGTTCGAATCGAAATCACTGTGACTGGCACTTAAGTCGAAATTCCCGTCAGCGCTGCGGTCTCTTGATTTTCGGAACAGAAAACAATAGACAACCTTTGTTGCCCTTCTGGGCCATGTTTTGATTCCGAAAGTCAAGAGATCGCGTGATCGAGGAAACAATAGTTTTTCGAAATGAAAAAAATTTGAAAAATTCATTGTTTCGGGGAGTCGGAAAAATTTGTGTTGCCGGACGGTCGGACATTTTTTTTGCTTGTATTTTTTGAATTAATTTTGGTTTGAAAGTTTTTTTTTGTATTTTTGGAGATTTTGATTTTGTATTTTTTTTTTTAAAGTTTTTTTTAAATTAAATAGCCGCGGCGGGGAAAAACAAAAAAAAATTAATTTTAAAGATCATAACTTTTAAAATAACAAATTTGTTGTTACGTATGTAGTGAAGAAAAAAAAACTTTAATTGAAGAAATAAAATAAATAAGAAAATAAAAATTAATTATTTATAATAATTAAATTTCCGCGTCCGGCACGGAAAAAAAAAAATAAAAAAAAAACAAAGAATAAAAATAAATAAATTAATGAAAATAATATAGGTACTATTAAAAATTAAAAATAGTCCATGGGTGGTGTAATACCCCAAAAAAAAAAAAAAAAATCCAGCATCGATCCCGCATCGCACCGATCCAGAGAAAAAAAAACAAATAAAAATTCCAGCAACTTAAAAGTGGAGGCAGAACGGCAGCGACGGCGTCAACGTTTAAAATTTTATTAAAAATTGTTTTTTTTTGTGGTGATTTTGATTGTTTTTTTTAAAATTTTTTTTTGTAATAAGTGTAGGTACCTTCGGTAGCTGGTTCCCGTCCAGACATGTCCGGAGGAGGAAGCGGCAGACCAGGTATGTGATAGTAATTTATATTTATTAATTTATTCATAAATGAGGTGTACGCGTTAGCTTTTGGTTATTTTTTGTGTAAATTAATAATTTTTGTATAATTATTTATTTATTTATTATTATCGAGTAAAGTAAGAAGTCTAAATTGTTGCTTTTGCTTAGTTTTTTTTGTTAAATTATTAGTTTTGTGGTAGAGTAATTTTTTTTGTTATTTATTAAAGTATGCATTCAGTTAGTTTATTAAAATTTAAATAGTTATTTATTAAAGTTGCGTACACCATAATAATTAAAAATTTACTAAAAGAATTATATCTATATATTAAAAACTAAATGTTATTCACCACCGATACAATTTGTGAAATTAAATTATTAAAGAAAAAAAAAATTTAAATATTATATCGTTTTTTTATTTATTATAATTTATATGGAATTTTATTTATTTTTTTGAAAATTCCAAAATTTTTTATTATTTTATTGGAGTGTGTTGGCACCGCTGGATTGCTGCTGCTGGGTTGTTTTTTTTTGATTTTTTTTTGTTGTTGAATTTTTTTTTTGATAATGGCTGGCTGATTTCTGAAATTTCCCAGGATGGATCGCTTTGGATTCTTGTCCTTTCTCTCCTAATTCCTTAAGCGATGGTGCTTCACTCTAAAGATTTTTTTTTGTGAAAATTTTTATTAGTGAAAGCATCATCGTATTGTTGTATTGATTGCCGTTTGGATCACTGGTCGACTCACGCCCCACAGGCTGAGCGTAGCTGACAAAACTTAGGAGGAAATCACAGTGGTCCAAGGAGTTCTAGTAATAGAAATTTTGGTCTAGCGTTTTTTTTTTGTGATGCGCTGTTGGTCACCCTAGACCTGGCGCCCACTTCACTAGAACTCCGAAGTTACCTCCTCCGACTTACCTTATAGCTAACAGGTGGTAATTTTTTTTTTTTAAACAAAATTACTCATCTTGTTACAAATTATTGTAAATTGTATTATTATTGTTTCCCTGTTCTCGTGCAGATGACTGTAGCTGTAGAGATGTGTTTATTGATGTTGTTGGAATGTTCACTTTTTTATAATAAATTTTTTTTTCATTTGTTGTTTTTTGTGTGCTAGTTAGTGGTCTTATATTTTTATCTATTTTTAAGAATTGCACATAATTTTCGCTCTCATCGTGCCCAAAAAATTCAGATACTGGAAACTCTGATAAATTTAAATTAAATACATATTAATTATGATATATTTATTTGCAGCAATATAAATATTACCTATTTGGGTTTCGTCGTCACTTCCTACAGCCATTTCTGAAAATGAAAATAAAAATAACATTATACATGTTGAAGTGGTATATACACATTTTTCATTTAATAGTCGTTTCCGAAATATACACTTCGCCTCCAAATGTACATTAAAAATGTACATTTGACATTTTGCACCGTCCGAAATGCTCATTTGTTATTAACTTCGCCACCTAATTTCAATAGAGCATATGAAGTGTGCATTCTTGCACACTCATTTTACCATGTTCATTTTAATTTTAACAATTGAAGTTTGAATTTTGAATTTTGAACTGCAAATAACAAAAATGGAAAAATTATGTAAGTATAATTATAAATATTTATTTTTTGATATAATACATAATTTTTTGTATTTTAACATACATTATTATTATTTTAATAATGTAATGTAATGTATATTGTAGATTATTAAAAAACATTAGTAAAACTTCGAATGAATTTAATATTTCTATTTCGACGTCCGTATTCATTTTAATTTAATTTTATATTTAAAAAAATTTTAACAAACACTTTTTTTATTACTTATGATTGCTGACACAACAAACGTCAAAAAAAAATTAGCCCTGCTAGTAAAAACCGATATTCTGAATATAATTACACGCATTTTTTGTTCATATACTTATTTATTTGCTATCGGGAAAACTAAAATGTTACATCAAATATTGCATTTCGGACACATAATTTTAAAAATATTACGGACACGGTAAAAATGTACATTAGGGCGAAAAAGAAATGTTACATAGAAATGTACATTTATCAAGTGAGGATTTCGGATCCACCTAATATTAATTTTATAATTTTATTTCGAATTTCTTTAATGTGAATTTTTTTTAAATCTAAAGAAAGTATTTCTTCAGTAATATTTGTATGAATACAAATATTTTTAATATCACTTCACTCACTTCAATTATTCTCGTTTTTAAATATTTATAATTTTATACTTACCACAAACTATTAAAAACACAAACTATTATTTTAAACACGTCTAATTGCAATGAATAACATAAAAATTTGTTTGTTTTATTTTTTACAAATGGCTACTGAAAAATAGTTTTTTTTATTACCCTTCTACCTAAACATGTTTTATGTGAATGTGTTGGTGAAAAGGCGGTTCAGAAGCGGTACGTTTTGGGTTCGCCAAAAGCGAATTCGGAAATTTTGCTTAAAGGGAAGGTTGTTTATTATTTTCCGTTCCGAAAATCAAGAGACCGCAGCTCTGACGGGATTTTCGAACCACTACTACATAACTACCAACCTACAAAAATTTTTATTCAGCCGTATGCTGACATCTGGAATATGACATACATTTTGTCAGGATGTAATAAAAGTATGTTTTTTTCATACCTTATACTTTCCTACACCACATATTTTTGACAGTCCCCACCATGGTGTGGTGTAGAAAAAAAATTTCTAAAAAGAAATTGGTATTAATTTATAATTGACAATTTCAAAGCGACAAAAGTGTTGAAATAAGATAATTATAGAATACTAGATTTAAATTATTTGTACTATTAAACATCTGACGTTTCTGAGTTAATTCACGTTTCTGACACTAACTGATGAATTCTGACACTAACTGATCACGTTTCTGACACTAACCCTAGTAAAAGTAAGTAATTCACCAGTTCCTCTTTTTTTGACACGAATCTTAAAACGAAATGAGTTAGTGTGAGAATTGAAAAAAAAAAAAAAAAAACTGGTGAATAGTTCTTGCAGGGTATGGTGTGTAAAATGACGGCTCCATCTCATTCATCTCTGAATCATCTCAATTATTCATAGTGAAATGAGAAACGAAAAATGTAGTTTGCCTTTATACATTAATAGATAGTGGGCAAAAGTCTCCACATATTATTTCGCTCGAAAAAATGTCATGAAAATTATTTCATGATGGAATTTTGACATTTGTTTGTTTTTTTTTAAATTAAAAAAAATTAATGGGTTAAAGTTAGTACGGAGATGGAGTGTAGCGAAATTTTAACGCAAACTCCAAAGATCTCCAAATTTCCATCGAGAACTCGTCATGAAATAATTGTGAAAAAATATTGTGTAGAAAAGTTAGACAATTGCTAAATTTCACATTTACAGTGTGTTGTTTACTTTTTAAAATAATTTTTAAAAGAGAGTGTTGATTATTATATTACTGATTTTTATATATTTTAAAATTGAAATGAATCTTAATGATGGTAGCAGCAGACGTGATAATAAAGTGGAAGAAATTGTAGCCACATCACATCTGCTGCATTTATGATAAATAAATAATAATGTTAATAAATGCCTGTTTTTTAACAATGCCCTGACAGAAGCATATCTTTGGTTTATACATAGCTCTATTCTATTCAAATTCAAATTTTGAAAATTGAGGTGCGTAATAAATCAGTTAGATGCTTTAGAAGTGTGTTTCTGCAGAAGAAAAGAGAATTAATAATTTTTTACTAGTTAGTGTCAATGCAATAAACATATTCAGAATTTTCACGATGATATTGATCAATTTTATGAAACACTAGTTGCTTATTTACGTAAATGAATGCCTCCATTGTAGTAAAATTACCTTTTACTATTATGTTCTTTTCAAATAAAACACTTTCTTAATATTTTAAAAAACTTTTTATTTATTACTATTATTTATTTATTTAACGTTGAATTATTTCTTTTAATGTTTAATATATAATTTAATTTACGTTCATTTTATTTTTAACTTTCAATTTAAATCTTCGATTTTTTAATTAATTACTTTATTGGTGTCTACTTGACACCCAAATTAAACTTAACTTTTACTTAATTATTTTATAATAATAATTTTAACTTTCATTTAATAATTTTTTCTCGACTTTTTAATTAATTAATTTAATTGGTGTCTACATGACACCCAAATTAAACTTCGTTTGTTTTAATTAGTTGCTGTCTTCTTGACACCCCAAAGTAAACTTAATTTGGTTACCAAAAAACAGCTATTTTATTTGGTTTTCCAAAATATCGCATGCGATATTTTGGTTAGCCAATCAACTCTTCAAAATTTTGTTCTAATTTAATTTTTAATTATTTTGCAAATTTAATTAATAATTTTATATTATTTCAAAATAATTTAGTTAGCTGTGTTTTGGTTGTGAATTGAAGTACTGGGTGCTTCAATTCACAACACCTTCTCTCTTTAGAAAAAATATAGGGATCGAAGTTTTTACTTCGAACACTATATTTTTAAAAATAATATTATTTTGAGTTTTTCCATTTTTAAAAAAAAAATTTATTTACTTATAGATAATAGATAATATAATAGATTTTTTCTTAATTGTATATTATATAATTAAAAAAATTTTGTTTTAAATTTATTTAAATATATTTTTTTTAATTATGTATAAGATTTAATAATGTTTTTTTTTTGTAATGATAAATATTTTACTTTACTATCATTTTAATAAATTTTCTCTTAATTTAAAATAATATGAAATTTTTGATTTTATTCTTTATTTATTTGTTTCTTCAAAAATTTTTATTTTATTATATTAAAAAATCAAATTCCTTTTTTTTTTTATTTTATTTTTTTTTATTTTAAAATTTGTAAAATTTATTTTGTATTAAAAATCAAATTTTAATTTAATATTTAATTGTATATAAAGTTTTTTTTTTCTTCAGATTTTTGAATAGAATTATGATTTAGGGAGATTGAAATTAAGGTTTTTATTTAAATTATTGGACATAGGTATTTTTAGTGGGAAATTAATAGGTAAATTTTAAAATATATTTGTAAATAAAAACTAGTGAGTTTAATATACTAAAAATTTATTAAAAAAATCGCTTTTTTATATGAATTTTGTGTAGGGATCCCTCCCCTTTTTTTTTGTGGAACTCTATATACGTATACAATATATATTTTTTTTTTTAAATTTCTTTAAGTCATTTTTATAAACCAAAACTAATGGTTTTCTTTCGTTTTTTAAAATTAAAATTAACTCTTTCTTTTATTTTTGGTATGTTTTGGGGGTCATTTTTTAGGGGTTTTATTTCAAAATTTTGAATAGGGTTCAATTTTACTTTTACGTTTTCAATTTCTACATTTTCCGTGGTTACATTAACTACACAAACAGTTACAGTATTATTTTTACTTTTTACCAAACAATTTCCTAAAAACACGCCTGGTTTTATTTGTTGCGCTTCACAAAAGAATTCTCCCTCTTCCGTTGTAGGGAGACTGATTGCCTTTTCCATGCGTGCTGGTACTATAATTTTCGTTGATTTTATTATTCCATTAATTTCCATTTTTTCACATTTAATATTATTAGATTCAGATACTTCTTTATTTTTATTTTCCATTGCATTGTCCATTTTATACACTTTAATTTCGTCTGCTATTACATTATTATTTAAACCAATAATTACTTCATTATTCATTACTTCTTCATTGATACTTTCAATATTTTCCAAATTTTTATCTTCTATGTCATAACTATTATTATATTCCTAATTATTTACGTCCTCATTTACTACTTCCTCTCCTTCTACATCATAATTATTAGTATATTCCTCATTACTAACCTCATCATTTACTGCTTCCTCTCCTTCTACGTCATAATTATCATTATATTCCTCATTACTAACTTCATCATTTACTTTCATAACTTCCGCATTCACTACAATAATATCCTCCTCCTTTAATTTACTACTATTTTCACTTAATATCTCCTTAGTTTCTTCAATAACTTCCTCTTTATTTTCTATTACTTCCATAACTCCATTATTTGCCTTAAAACTCTCCTGTACGTTATCATAAATTTCTCGTAATTGTTGTATCTTTACCGCGTTTAATTGATTTGAATCTTTAATACAATGCATATTTATTTTTTCATTTTGTTTTTGTGAAAATGGAATATAAAATTCCGAATTATTTGTTTTTGTTTTTGGAAATTGTAATTGTTTTTGGGGTTCTAAGATATTACAATTAGGGGACAAAAAATTGTTCCCTAAAATACCATCAACTGGTAACTTAATATCATTATCTGTAACTTGGAAATCGCATTTAAAATTTTGCCCTAATAAAAATTTATCCTCACAGGAACCTAAAGTGGAGCTCACATTGTTTATTGAACTTATTTGTACCTTATTATCTGTACATATTTGTGTTCCTTTTTTCAATGTTGAATTTTTTATTAAACTAACCTGAGCTCCTGTGTCTACTAATAACTTTACTTTGTCTGTTTTGGCTATATCTAAAGCCAATTGAACTATAGGCTCCTGTAAGGTGGTTGTGGGGCCTTCCGGCCAATGAGCTGGGCTTTTTTAGTTGGAATGAGAATGAGCTGGGCTTTTTTAGTTCATTCCATTCTCGTTTCCCGAGACTAACGCCATTCTAGATTCATAAGATTGACGTGCTTCGCAATTCAATATTTTACTGTTAAAACTCTTTGTGGGCTTGCGCCGTTATTCCCTGCACGTGGTTTTAAACAATTAGCGGATTCGTGTCCGTAAATTCCGCAATTGGTACAATGTTTTACTTCCTTATTTAAATGAAATTGCATTGTACAATCTCTACTTATGTGGCCTTGTTTACCACATTTGAAACATTTTATAAGAGGATTTGAATTAGGTCCTCTGTTAGCAATATTTGTATTCCTAATATTATTATGATTATTATTATTACTATTATAATTAGATTGGTAGTTATTTCCGTTAAACATACTACCATTATTATTGTTGAATCTATTAGGGGTCTTATTATAGTTATTGAACGGGGTTTTATTGTTATTAAAATTATTATTATTATTATTTGAAAATTGCTTATAATTATTACTAAAATTGTTGTTGTTGTTATTTAGATTTCTACTTCCAGCGTTGAAATTATTGCGCATGTTATTATTGTGTTGCTGGTTTTTATTAAAGTTATTATTATTGCTAAAATTTCTCTGACTATTGCCATTACTAAATTTGTTTTTGTTGGGTTGTTTGGCTTGTAGTCCATTTTCGTTTAATTTTTTCATCATCGTTGTAATTAATGTTAGCATTTGATCCCCTACGACTGCTTGATTGTTGCTTGATGTATTAGAACTTCCAATGCCGCCTAAATTTCGAGTTTCATTCAGATATTGTCGAGCTGCTCCTATAGAGACTCGTAAATTTTCCGGATTTTTAAATATTAGATATTGTTTTAACTCTGCTGATCGCAGTCCTCCCAAAAACACTCTCTTTGCTGTGATCTCCATCTCGTTTATCAATGCTCGTCCCTCGTTGTTATATCTCTCATTTACCCTGTTCCGATACGCGGCCAGTTTTTCGGATATTCGTTCTCCAAAAAGTTCTACAGTTTCCGTTTCATATTGGTACATTCCCATAATTTCCGAGGCTAAAGTAGCCATATCTTTACTTTCTATGAAAGGGTTTCTTAAAATATCCTTGTATTGTGTAAAATTTTCGACGTTGGCATATCTAAAGAGAGCGTTGGCCGCACCTGTTAATTTACTGGTAATTAAAATCCGTAAAAGTATGCTTTTTTGCTCATCCCTCGTTAATTCGTATGATTGGTGAGCCAACTCCAGAAAATTGTTTAGTTCGTTTTCAATGTCCAACCCTACACCTGAAAATGTTGGAACGTGTACCAAAAATGTCTTAATAATTTTTTCAACCGGTAAGAGCGCTGGTTCCAAATGGTAAGAGTTGTCATTCGTGAAATTTTCCGCGTTGTACTCATGTTGTACGGGTAACTGACGTGGTGGTGGAGGCGGAATAGGGGTCGAATTTAACCCTGATGGTCCTGGCCTATTCATCGTTCTGTTACTAAAGAAATGGGGGTCATTTATTGGATTCATTTTGTCGGATTTTTTAATATTTAAACTTCTTCTTTCCGTTTTAGTAATAATCACTTTATTTTTCCTTTTAGGTCTTCTTATTGGACCAATTCTATTATATTTTACCCCGGATCTTAATGTTCTAAAGCTTTTTCTGTTTTCCGACACTCTATCTTCCTGCACTTGGTGTAAAAAATCAGAAAAATTGTTTTTATTTAAAACTTCTAAATTTGGTTCTTCTTCTATATTTTCGATGTTTGTTTTAGTTTTTTCGTCCGAATCTTCAAATTCTGGACTTGAATTTAAAAATGAAAAAGTAGAAATTCGTTTCGAAAATTTTAAAATAGAAGGTTGGGGTTTTTGATTTTTGCGACATTAGTTTCCTTATTAAAAGAATTACAACAACAACAATGTATATATGCCCTTTTTTATATATATTATGATTTAGGGGTCATAATTTTATTAAATTTCAGTAAAATGTGAAAAAAAATTTTGTATACTTATTTTTTAGGGGTCGAATTATTTATTCTGAAAAAAAAATTTTAAGCTCGAAAAATTGTGTTTGTATTTTTCCTAAAAATTATTTTAAATTTTATCTTATTTAACGAAAATCATTCCAAATTAATAAAATTATTTAAAATAAAATACTCATTTTTATTTATTTTATTTTTATTCCTGAATATATGCAATAAAAAAAATTTTTTCGACATAAAAAAAATATAAATTCCCTAACTCCTAAAATTATGCAATAAAATTTGTATTTAATACCAAAAAAAAATTTTAATAAATTTTCATAATATGAATGCTTTTACAAAAAAACGCGCTTTGTTCTAATGAAACTTACGTACGTCATTTATAATATTAATATTAATATCAATTAAGTTGACAACAATATTTTATATAAAAATGATCAAACGTATTTTGAAAATATATATATATATCCCTTTATATATATGTATATATAATTTTCGTCATTACGAACAAACAAAAAAAAAATTAATGAAATTTTGATATAAAATGTAAATTTAGTACAATTATATTTTAGGGGTCGAAAAAAAAAAGAAATCCAATTCAATATAGTTATAAAATTTTATTAATACATATTTTTTTTTTTTAAATTTTATTATAAAAACCAATCCAAATTAAGACGATGAATATATAATTTTTTTTAAAAAATTTTTTTATTATTATAGGTACTTCTAAAATCTCACTTTTTTTTAAAAACCCAAAAATGTTTTATTTATCTCCTAAAGGTATGCAATGATTATAAAATATTTTGTTAAGTAAGTTTAATTGAAAAAAACAAAATATTTTGGTTGACTTTGTTTTGCAATGGTAAATTGAAATAGCGGTTAATTACCTTCATTATAAATTTTAAAAACAAAAAATTACGAAATTATTTATTTTCAACAAAGAAAATTCGCTAAATTTTAATTATAAGTATGTATGTATATATATTATTTTGTCATAAGAGGACAAAAAAAAATTTTAAAGTTATATAGGGTGAAAAGAAAAATATTGGGTAACAAAGAAAATTTGTATCCCATTTTTTTATTATTACATAGAAAAAAAACGCACAATTATTATAATGCAACGAAAAAAGAAATATGTATATACATATGTATATATGGTCGACTTATAGTAAAAAAACTTATATAATTGCACCATATGTATTAATGTGTGCTTTGTTGATATGCATTTATTTATAATATTTATTATATTTGTATCAAAAAAAATTAGGGTAACTATTGGGAAAGGTTAGGAAATTTGTTTAAAAAAGTTTATATACAATTTATTTTTATCCATAAAACTTTGTATATACTTTGTATGCTTTTCCTCAAATATTAAATAGTTAAAAATAATATAAATTAAATTACTTCAATGGCTTTGTAATTTTCGTTACTTCGAACTGCAGCTAAGGTTTATTTTTAAGGCAAAAATCATAAAATTGATCACAAGTTAAGTCTTTGTAGTTAAATTGCACCATTACCAAATTTTTAACTGACTCTGGTAACAGTCTATTCCTTTCGTTAGTATATTATGCTACAAACAGATCAACTTTTTATGAAACTTTTGATTTGAAATTATTCTATAAACAGAATATCAAATTATTTTCCAAAAAGATAAAAAAGAGGACAAAAGAGGTAATTCTGAAAAAAGTAAAGAGTACAAAAGTACAGAGCTCAAAAAGAGTACTTGTACTCTTAAAAGAGTACGGATGGTAAGCCTACACCTACTGAGACACAATTTGCGTTAAATTCTTGATTTGAAAAATGTAAATAATGGCCCCAGTCACTTTTTCCTAAATAATCCCATTCTAGAGTTACCATTGTAAAATGATGATTTTCTAGTGGAATAGGTAATGGATATAATTTAAAAATCTGAAATTGCTCCTTTTCGAGCCAAGGTATAATAATTATAATCCTAACTTGTCCGTCTTGTTGTGAAGTTTCTATAATTGTTATTTGATTCAATACTTGTATGGAATGTAAAGCATCATGACACATACCTTCTGTAATATTGTATACCAAATGAGATAGAACTGTTGAATCCAAAATTGCTGGGTGTAATTTGTGATTTTGTAATGCGTTTATTACTTCCCCTTGCTCTCTTATTAGATTTTGTACTTCGTTGAATTTATTCTGTGCCACTGCTATGGCTTGGTCCATTTCTAACTGGTACGAATTTGTTTTGATACCCATTCCCATTGCATTGTGTTCTGATAAAATTTTTGTTTCTATCAGTTGCATTTTTCTACCCATTTCTTCTTCGTGTTCCGTTAAATTTAATACCGATTCTTTAATGTAATCTAAATTTGAAGTTACTATAGCCGCGTTTTTTGTTATTAATTCGAGTCGTCTATCCCCTTCATTCTGTAGTTTCGTTCATATATTTCGTTCATATATTTTCTCCGAGTCCTCATTATCCATTGTACCGAATAATGTTTTTGAAAAACTTCCTATGAAATTTATGTAACCCCTTTTTACCCTTCGTGAGAAAAAATGGTTTGTTTTGTCTAATTCGTTTTGTAATTTTTTTGCGTATTTATTTAAATTTTTAAGCCACCAATTACAGTTTTGGTCCTGCTTAACTTTAATTTTTGTTAGTAAAATGCAAGTTTGGTTAATCATTTGTGTTAGTAATGTAGCGAATTACTCGATCTCCTCCCTTGGTGTAAGGTTAAACTTGGTAAATACTTCAATTTGTCCGCGATGTATAAGCATTTGTCCCTGATTTTCGAAAAGCCCTGCCGTTGAGTGCAATTTTCGTATTTCAATCTCGTTTGTTTTAGTTGCGGCGATAAATAATATTAACCAAATGACCTTCATTTTCACACCCTGTTATAAATAAAAATACTTTAATCTATTGTTTACTATTAACTTTCTTATGACAAAAACTAATTATTTTAAACTAATTAATTACTTTAACTAATTTCATATACCCTACTATTTTTTCTATATAAATTTATTTTCTTATTTGCTATTTGCTAAAAAAAATTTGACGAAACTGTTTATTTAATTATTATTACTCCTAAAAATATGTGCAAAAAAAATTATTTATTTCGCGTACTTATTAGCTAAGTCGCGGAAATCGTTAGAATCCCGACTAAAGAATCCTTGCTAAACATTTTGGTTAACTTAATGCGCTAAAAACTTAAACGATATATACATACTAGAAAATTTTTTTTTTTGTTTTTGTTTTTTATAATTATCTATTATGTTTTTTTTTTTTTTTATATATGATATTAGGTATTTATTCCCTAATTATTATTATTTTTTTGTGTAAAAAAAACATTTTGTAAAAAAAATGTTATTATTGCAACTATGCAGTTTTCGGATTTAATTATTTTGCAAGTACATTTAATCATTCTCATTGTAACTTTTGATCAGATTCGTAATAGTAAGAACAAAAAATTTAAAATAATGAGCGCAAACGGTAATGAGTATACTATCCCGCGTATGCCGAGCTGGGTAAGTTTTTTTTTATATAATAACTTTATTTATTTCTTTTCTTTTTTAAACTTTCTTGTTAATTGTTTTTTCTCTTTTTGTTTTTTTTATTATTATTTATTTAGTATCTATTTAGAGCGGCCGAGAGAAATGGTGTTGTTGTGGAAAACAACAGGAGCGTTCCGAACTTGGAATATTTCGGAGAAACGTTGGTTGAAACGTGGTGTCCTTCAACCAACGTTCCCATAGAACGCTTTTTGAGTGAGTACCATGCCCGGCGGATCGCTCTTTATTCCCGCCACGTCCCGCAGAGGTTGGACATGATTTCATATTTTAATGTGCCATAAGAAAAGTTAAATTTGTAAAAATTAAAATTGTAAAAAAAATTATTAGTAATGGAAAAATTGTATTGAACATATAAATTTGTGAAAAGCAAAAAAAATTAATTGTAAAAAAAAGTAATGAATATTAAATAAAAACATACTCGAAGGTTTTTAAAATATTGTAAAAAAAAGGTTTGAATAAAATGTTGAAAATGAAATTTAAAAAAACGAACTTTATTATGTTTTATTTTAAGTTAGAAATTCATTGTTTTATATATTCTTGCATTCTACTTGTTTCTGGTTTTTTACTATTGTTTTTTTTTTTTTTTTGATTGTAAAGAAAAAAGATATTGTCAGCGTGAAGCTCAAAAAAATCAAATATTGTTCCTTTGCTTACAGAAAAAAAATTAATTCCTAAAATTATTTCAATTACTTAAAAGATTATTACAACAAAAACAAACTACTCCTAAAAGTATAATTTAATCATTTTTAATTTATGCTGAAACCTTTTAGTGTATTTTAATCTAAGACACTACTATGAAAAGAAATCTTTACTAAATTCTCATTTATCAAAGTTTTAAACCTGCGTGAAGTATATTCCTAAACCTGCGCGGAATACTTAAATGATTCTATTTCGCAATAGGTGTCGTTGTGTGTATGTGTCAGTTATAATAAATGTGGTATGTTGAATTTATTTTGACATAAATGATTTAAGTCAAAATGAATTGTATATAGTGACGTGTTTTAAAAATATTTTTTTTTTTTTTTTGATTTATAAAGAATGAAAAATTTATAAATTATTAAAAAAACTTTTAAAAAAATGAAGATTTATAATTTTTTTTCAAAACTGGAGGAGATTGAAGGATTAGGTAAGTTCTTTGTGTGTGTTAAGTGTTATTTCATGTTTTTTTTGTTTTTAGGTTTAGGTTACCTAAAAACAAAAAAAAACATGAAATAGTGACGTGTTTTAAAATATTTTTTTTTTTTTTTTTTGATTTATAAAGAATGAAAAATTTATAAATTATTAAAAAAACTTTTAAAAAAATGAAGATTTATAATTTTTTTTTCAAACTGGAGGAGATTGAAGGATTAGGTAAGTTCTTTGTGTGTGTTAAGTGTTATTTCATGTTTTTTTTTGTTTTTAGGTTTAGGTTACCTAAAAACAAAAAAAAACATGAAATAACACTTAGGTTTAGGTTACCTAAAAACAAAAAAAAACATGAAATAACACTTAACACACACAAAGAACTTACCTAATCCTTCAATCTCCTCCAGTTTTGAAAAAAAATTATAAATCTTCATTTTTTTAAAAGTTTTTTTAATAATTTATAAATTTTTCATTCTTTATAAATCAAAAAAAAAAAAAAAATATTTTTAAAACACGTCACTATATACAATTCATTTTGACTTAAATCATTTATGTCAAAATAAATTCAACATACCACATTTATTATAACTGACACATACACACAACGACACCTATTGCGAAATAGAATCATTTAAGTATTCCGCGCAGGTTTAGGAATATACTTCACGCAGGTTTAAAACTTTGATAAATGAGAATTTAGCTACTGAAGCTGTCATAGGAATTAATTTGGTTTGGTACCTACTCGAAAATTTAGATAAGTATACTGTTTTTTTTTATATCATTGTTAAATAAGAATAATTCTTTGTATGTTTTTTCAGGTTTTCCGGAGAGAAAAAAAATGTGTCAACCGGGGTTTTTGGTGTTCCTTTTTTTGTGTTTTTAATTTTAATTAAATTATATATATACTAACTATGTATTTTGTTTTTTAGATACAGGAGCAAAAAAAATGGTATTCGACGTGGGAAAAAAAAAATTACTCGACGTAGGATAGGAAACTATGAAAATGCAGATTGTATATTATCTACGTGGGATTCCTTTGGGGTTAGTTAATTATACTACCCAAAAAAAAAACCGTGAGTTATTATTTTTTTTGACTGTCCTTATTAATATTAACCACCCTTTTTTTTTATATATATTTTTAACTAAAAACTTTAAATAAACCGAGTTTGTTTTATAAAAAAAATTTCATTGTTAACTTAAATTAAATGTAAATTGACCGTGGTGCAGTAAAGTAGATTGCTTTGTAAACTTGTTCGTTTACTCGGTATAAAAAAAACGAATTATCACACGGTACTCGGTATAAAAAAAACGAATTATCAGGTAAAATTTTGTAAACCTGATAGTTCATAACAAACAATTTTAAGTACTATTTTACTAATTTTATTAAATTAACCCTACCATTCTACTAAGTAGTATGTTTCTATATTTAAAATATTACTGCTACTTTAAGTATATTTTTTTGTCGCGATTTTTGAATTCTTAATATCAGAGTTGTAACAAACCTTGTTGCACTTCTTGAGTATGTCCAAGAAATATTTCAGAGTTGTAACAAACCTTTTGTTGCACTTCTTGAGTATGTCCAAGAAATACGTGGCTAGTTAGGCTCTGATGTTATTAAGAGAGCGGTTCGCGTTAGTTAATTAATTCTATAATTAATTCTAAATGTTTCTTGATTAAAAACTATTAGAAAAAAAATGAAAAAGTTATATAACTATATAAATGAATTTTAGTTTTCAACCATATAAATGAATTTTAGTTATTATTTTATATAATGTTTTTTTTTTTGCTTTATTTCTATTATTCGTGCCATAATTTTAAACGATTATTATGGACGCGTTTAATGTTTTTCCCTATTTTAATTTTTACGTTAACTGAGTCCATTACTTCAATTATTGTATATGGACCTGACCACCCACTGCTTAGTTTGTGGTTTTTTATTTGATTTTTTAGTAGGACTTTGTCCCCTATTCGAAATTCCGTTTCTGTTTTATTTTTGTCGTAGTACTCTTTCGATTTTATTTTCCCCGCGCTACCTTGTGAATTTTTTGCATTTTAGCTTTTACGACTTGACAATGGTCGTCAAAGTTATAAATTGGTTCAGGGTTTTGTTTAAAAGTAGTGGGCAGTGGTTCGCAAAAACTATAAAGAGCGAAAATGGGCGAGTATTTGCCCCCCATATGTGGTGTATGGTTATGGCAGAAAGCCGCTTCTCCTAGCCATTCGTCCCAACTTTGTACGTTTTCATTAATAATGGTTTTTAAGTATTCAACTAATGGCCCATGTCTTCTTTCCAAAGAACCGTTGGATTGCGGGTGCTATGCCGTGGTTTGTACTTTTTTTATTTTAAGCAGTTTACATAACCGCTGAATTAAATCACTCGTAAAATTTGTACCTTGGTCTGTAATTAGCCTACGTGGAATTACAGAATATTTAAGGATTATTTTCCTATAAAATGCATCCGCTACCGTTAAGGCTTCTTGATTTGGTAGTGGTATGCAGTCCAATATTTTAGTTAGGTCATCTTGGAAAGTCAAGATGTATTTGTTTCCTCTGTGCGTAACAGGGAAAGGACCTACAATGTCCATATATACTTTATCGAAAGGTTTGTATGCCGTGTCCGTAATTACCATAGGCATTTTTGTTATTCTTCCTCTTTTAACTCGTTGGCACTTGGTACATTTTTTAACAAATTTACTAATGTCGTAAAACATTTTTTTCCATTTGTAAAATTGCCGAATTCTATAGTATGTTTTGTATACCCCCATATGTCCTCCTAATGGGGAATCGTGATATTTTTTAATTACGGCTTCTATTTCATCTTTAGATGTTAGTGTTATTACTGGATTGCAATTTTCTGATATGCTAGATGAGTCACTCTCATAATCGACGTCCACGGTATTTTTTACTGGTTCCGTTGTTACCGTAGATAGATTCTCTTGTTTCGAAAATTCTTGTTTTTCATGTATTTCTTTTTGGGCTTTACACCTAGTTATTGCGTTTATCGTAACTTCTTTACTAGATTCTTCATTTTCTTCTATTATGGGAATGCGACTAAGTGCGTCCGCATTTGTGTTATTTTTTCCTGCCTTATACAGGATTTCAAAGTCATATTCAGCTAGACGGACCTTCCATCTATTAAGTCTTCCTTCCGAATCTCTCTTTTTATATTCACTTATCAAAGGTTTGTGATCCGTGTCCTAAAAGATAACTGCGGATATTTTTTATAGCCCAATATATGGCTAGCATTTCTTTTTCAATAGTCGCATAGTTCCGTTCCGCCTTTTTTAATACCCTACTAGCGTATGCAATTGGCTTGTCTGTTCCCACTTCACCTTGCGATAATGCAGCTCCCAGCGCATAATTGCATGCGTCAGTCGTCAAATTAAATGGATGATTAAAATCAGGATATGCTAGAAGAGGTGGTTGAATAAGTAGATTTTTAACCTGTTCAAAAGCTTCCTGATGTTTCGAAGTCCAATTGTAAGGTTGCGATTTGGTCGCCATTTTGTACAATATAGCCCCTTTTTTGGCTAATTCCGGCATACATGGCCGATAGTAATTTACTAGACCCAAAAAGGATTGTAATTCCTTGGTGGTGCGTGGAGCGGGATTTTCCTTTACACATTTTCTTTTTTCAGAATCAGGTAGAACTCCTTCCGAAGTGATTTGATGTTTGCATTTTTCCGGTTGCAGTTTTAAGTTATTTTCTCGTAATCGTTGGAAAATATACCTTAGCTTTTCGTCATGATCTTGTAAGTTTCTACCGTATATGACAATGTCGTCTAGGTAGACAAAACATTTTATTCCTTGTAATCCTGACAAAACATAATTCATTAACCGCTGGAAAGTGGCGGGTGCTCCTGTGAGTCCGAAAGGCATTCTTTTGAATTCAAAGTGCCCGTATGCTGTACTAAACTGTACTAAACACAATTTCTTATGGGGCGCCATTCTCCCAGGCCCGTTAGTTTCTCCTCCAACACTGATCTGTATCTGGACACATCAGTGTTCCGAATATTCCTAACGGGCACGGAAGCGATCCTTCTCCTATTGTATTTGTTCAATTCCGAACTTTATGTTTAATTGAAATTTACAATATTTAATAAGAATTAACAAATAATTTCATACCTAAAATTAAGTTGTTAAATTTAAACGATCTCATAGCTCTCAAATAATATTTTATCGAAATTGAATTAAATTCTAATTTAAATATATAATTTGATAAGTTAATCCAAGGTTAGCGATATGTTAATGCACAAATGCAAAAGAAATGCGAGAACTATGAGAATTAAGTAATTATCATAAATACATAAATTTTATTAAATGTGTTAAAATATCATAGTTTTATGCAAATGCATTTATTATATATATGAATGTATTTTTTGTTGTTCATATTCAACTGTGTGAAAAAATTATGTGGGCGAGAAAAATAAGTTCTTATAAAAGTTCCACATTATTTGGTCGACATAGCACATTCCTTAAATGAATTATTTTGACTTGAAGTATTAGAATGGGATAGGATAAAACAACATTTAATTTGGAATAAAAATTATTAGAAAACGTGAATTAAAATCGTTCGTATCGTTTTGTCCATCGGTAAAAATTCTAATATTTAAAGTCGATATAATCTTCAATATAAAAGACTTGTATTTATGATAAAAAATTTATATATATCGAATGTTAATATTTGGTGAAATGTAATTATCGTGGAAATAATAAATTGTTCAGAATTTAAATCATTATAATTTAAATTTTTATAAAATACTTGTATCGTGAATAAATTAAGTATCGGTATTTAAAGATAGTAACACTTCTTTGCACAATCAATTTGTATCCAGATTGTAATCAAATTGTCTATAATTAAATATGAAATAATATGGTTAATATTATAAAGACGATAGTTATGTGTTAATATTATTATTAAAGATGAAAATTTGAAATGATTAAAGTTGAACTTTGTGTTTTATTATTGATTAACATTTTGGCGACCGTGACAGGACACCAGTTATATTTCATATAACGGCATTAAACGAAATTAAATATATAAATACATATATATATTCATAGAATTGGTGTCTTTAATAATAAAATATAAATCAAATTTCATCCCAAATAAATAATCTATTATAAAATTGGTGTAATTTATTTTGAATTAAAATATCGGAACTTTCACAAACGTTGGTTTTTAAATATATTAACTAGCAATTATTATTCGTGCTATGAAAATTACAGTGTGTCTTAATAGAGAAATATATTGTGCCTAGTTTAATTGATACGTGATTAGAATTGGTTATAAATTAAATGGATTTACCATTTTGACTTCTTTGAAATTAAATAATATCTTAACTATTAAATAACGTTTAAATTTTGCTGAAAATAAATTTACATCAAACTTTATGAACATTTTTTCTTCAAATTTGTATTAATTATTCGTAAAATAATTAATATAAACTAGAAACTAGAAGTGAACTTTACCTTTGTGTATCTAGTTAAATTATCAGAAGTTAAAACGGTTTTAAATTAAATTTAATTTCATTGTGTGATAAAGTGATATAATCAATACAAAAAATGTCGCTTTCAGCAGAACTAATTGAGGATCAATTGAAAATTGGTCAAAAAATTCAAGAGGAATATAGAAACTTCAAGAAGGATGGATCATCTAGAAAAACAGAAACATACTGTAAAGAAAGGTTAGTACGAATTAAAGAATTAATTTCTCTTTTAGAAGCCAACCACGAAAATATTATTGAGAATTTAAAAGAATCTGGTGAAGAAAGTGATTATATAAAGGATTTTTATTTTGAAAATGTGATGAAAATTGGAAAGGCATATAAAACTGGGTTAGAAGATTTATTGCAACAACACGAATTAAATGAATCTAAATATAGGCAAGCTGAGCTAACACGTGCTGCCGAATTAAAGGATGTACAAGCTAGAGTATCAACAGCGACTGCAGAAATGGCAAGATTAGCTGCAGAAATCGAGTCCGAAGGAGTTGAACGCGAGGTGGCTACTACAGAACTTAGCGCTGACTGTCAAATTTCCACCATAAAGGGACAATTAGCTGCAATTTCGTCACTGAATCGGTTACTTCTGTAAAGGGACAATTAGCTGCAATTTCGTCACTGAATCGGTTACTTCGTTCACGAGCATATTGGGAACACCACTTATACACAATCGAACGCTATTGGAAGGATCTTCCAGCAACACACAATCGCATATTAGGATTTCCAAATTACTATGATTATGAAATTGAAATATTTCAAGAATTAGAAGATTTGTATCAATCAGTAGCAATTTCAATCAAAGAATATTTAGCAGTGAATTCATCTGACAGATTGGAATCAGCGCTTCAATTACCAAAAATAATATTGCCAGTTTTTGACGGTAGTTATCTGCAATGGAAGCCATTCCAGGATCTATTCACTCAACTTATCCATAACCGAGTAATGGCACCTGCGCAAAAATTCTTCTATTTGAGAGCAAATTTGAAGGGTGAACCGTACAATCTTGTAAAGCATTTATTAGCTACCGACGCTAATTATATGACAGCCTGGAACACCTTGGTTGAGCGATATGAGAATCCTCGTTTACTAATAACAGCTCAATTAAATCAATTATTATCTCAAATAACACTACAAACAGAATCAGCAGCTGGAATTAAACGCCTGCATGACATCAGCAAGGAATGCCTTCAAGGAATCAATAATTTGGGCATTGAAACTTCGAGTTGGGGGCCAATTATTTTACACATTCTAGTACAAAAATTGGATAAGGATACCAGAAGATGGTACGAACAATCTTTGGCTCTTCCACGAAAACTACAATCATTGGAAGAATTTTTCAAGTTTTTGGAATGCAGGTTCCAAACATTGGAATCTGCTGGCATGAAAGACGAAAGAAAAAAAAATGCAGTGCTAACTTCATTTAATTCCAGCTCATACAAATGTTCGGTCTGTAAATCATCAGATCACAAGATTTATAAATGCCCAGAATTTCTAAAATTAAATGCCGAAGATAGAGCAAAGACCTGCAGACAGTATCAATTATGCAATAATTCTTTAAAATATGGGCATCAGTCAAAAACATGTTCATCTAGAGGATGCCTCAAATGCAATGTAAAACACAACACGCTCCTACACCCAACAAAGGCTAGTTATCAATCAAATGCACGAGAATCAACCGCAAATTCAACAAGTGTACAAAGTAACAAGAAATCCACAGTAATGAGAGCATTTGGTTGTGAAACAAATACAAATACTCAGATTTTATTAGCAACAGCAGTCATAAATATCAGTATATCAGTATCGTCAGGAAATTTACTACCATGTAGAGCTCTACTAGATACTGGCTCTCAATTACATTTTATTTCAACTCGACTGGCTCAAGAACTAGGAGTTCAACGTCGAAGAGTCAATACGTCAATCAATGGTATAGGCACAGCGTTAACAATGGCAAAATATAACTAACATCACAATATCTTCAAGAATAACTTCCTATAAAACAGAATGTGAGGCACTAGTATTGAATAAAATCAGCGACTATCAACCTGGCGAATCTATTAATATATCTGGTTGGAATTTGCCTAACGGTATAAAACTAGCTGATCCTCATTTCTACAAATCACAACGAATTGATCTATTACTTGGTGCAGATCTGTCTTTTGAAATATTGGAAAAGGAACGCACAACACTAACAAAAGGTTTCCCAATATTGCAAATACAAAATTTGGTTGGATCGTAGCTGGAAAGTTTGAACAACGTCACGCCAACATCAAACATACTTGTCACGTTGTTTCAAGATCCCAACCGTCAATTGTCCAGCTAGAAAATCAGGTAAGAAGATTCTGGGAGGCTGAACATTTCGATACTCGACCCAAGCAAATGAGTAAGGAAGAGTTTATGTGTGAGCAGCATTTCTCTGAAAATGTATCAAGAACCGAGAATGGAACATTTGTAGTACGTTTATTATTTAAAGAGAAGCCTGAAACGTTGGGTTCGTCTAAGGAAATGGCATTTAAACGATTCAAAAACCTTGAGGCAAAATTGGCAAAAAATGAAATTTATAAAAAAGATTACACAGAATTTATTACCGAATACGATCAACTGGATCATATGGAACGACTTGACAATTTAAATAATTTACGTAACAGCTATTACCTGCCACATCATGGTGTTTGCAAACCTGATAGTACAACAACTAAACTCAGAGTCGTCTTTGACGCGTCTGTAAAGACGACTTCTGGAGTATCATTAAATCAAATATTAATGGTCGGTCCAACAGTCCAGTCAGATCTATTTTCAATAGTTCTTCGATTTAGGATTCACCAGTTTGTATTTACTGCCGATATAAGCAAAATGTACCGCCAAATATTGGTGGCTGAAGAAGATAGAAGGTTTCAGCTAATCTTATGGAGAGCAAATCAAGGGGCTCAAATACATACGTATCAACTTAAGACAGTTACCTACGGCACATCTGCTGCACCGTTCTTAGCAACACGATGCCTCGTAGAATTAGCAAGAATAAATAATTCAACCTATCCAGAAGCTGCTGAAATTTTAGCCCGTGATATGTATGTAGATGATTGTTTATCCGGCGCTGACACGGAGAGTGAAGCTAGAACCCGCCTACAACAATTAATAAAATTATTGAAATCAGGTAATTTTGAACTTCGCAAATTCTGTACTAACAAATTAGAAATTCTCAGAGACATACCAGAAGAGCATCGCGAAAAGGTTTTTACCTTTGAAAAAAAAGATGCTATTAAAACATTAGGACTTATTTGGTTGCCTCGCGAAGATGCATTTCAATTTAATTTTGTACCAGTAGAAAGAAAGCAAATAACAAAAAGAACCATCCTATCAGATATTGCAAGAATATTTGATCCTCTCGGTCTCATTGGACCAACAGTCGTATTGGGCAAACTATTCCTACAAGAGCTGTGGAAAAGAAAACTGGACTGGGACGTTCCAGTACCTACAGAAATGCAAACACAATGGAAAAGACTCATGAACCAATTCAACGATTTAAAAATATGCTCTATCAAAAGGTGCATACTTCTTCCTTCACCAACATCAATCGAGCTGCATGCATTTTCTGACAGCAGTGAAAGAGCCTATGGAACGTGCTGTTATTTACGATCAACAAACGCATTTGGCCAAGTGAATGTTAGTCTCATTTGTTCAAAATCACGCATTACTCCGTTGAATTTTACCACCATTGCAAAACTGGAATTGTGTGGAGCGTTACTCATGGCCGAACTTGTAGAACGCCTTCTTCAAATATTAACTATAAAAATAAAGTCTGTGATCTACTACACCGATTCAACCACTGTTCTTGCATGGCTGAACTCACCATCGTATACATGGAACACATATGTGGCTAACCGAGTAGCACGTATACAAGAACTAACAAGAATACAACATTGCCGCCACATTGCAGGTGCAAACAATCCTGCAGATCTACTTTCAAGAGGCTCATTTATAAGCAATCTTGCTCATTCATCCGTTTGGTTTGAGGGGCCGGAATTTTTAAGAGAATCAGTGACATTTATCTCTGATAAGTATGAAATTCCGATCGAAATTCCAGAGCGGAGGGCGCAGAAATCAGTGCTTACAGCATCTGCACGGATTCCAAGTCTAAGTTTTATTGACACAATAAATCACAAAAATTCCTTTAAATACAGTCAAAAACTAACATCTTATATTTTTAGGTTCTACAACAACTGCAGATCACCAAAGGAATTGCGTTCTACTGGTAATTTGGCAGTTTCAGAATTGGAAGCTGGCACATTGGGGTTGGTCAAGAGTGCTCAACAGAGTGCCTTCGCTCAACAGTTGAAAGGTTTGTCGTCTCACGAAGAAGTCGACAAGAGGGATCTATATGCATCATTAAGTATATTTTTGGATAAATCAAATGGTGTCATTAGGGTAGGGGGACGATTATGTAATTGCATGCTTCCGATGAATTCCAAGAACCAGATATTGTTGCCAAAGGGTCATACGCTGTCAAAACTAATATTAATTCACATGCATGTCAAACATATGCATGCAGCACCAAATGCATTAGTAGCTATTTCCCGTCAGAAATACTGGATTGTAGATGTCAAACGAATGGCCACAAATGTTGTACATAATTGTGTGAGGTGTTTCAAGGTGAAACCGCGAATGATACAACAACTTATGGGTCAACTACCACGTGACAGAGTTTGCCCAGCACGACCATTTCACACAACGGGAATTGATTTCTGCGGACCAGTATACGTTCATCACAAAATTCGAGGAAAACCTCCAGCCAAGGCATATATATCACTGTTTGTTTGTTTTAGCACAAAGGCAGTTCACCTAGAATTGGTGAGTGATTTGTCATCTCAAGCATTCTTGAATGCACTGAAGAGGTTCGTGGCACGCCGTGGCCTATGTGCAACAATATATTGTGACAATGGGACCAATTTCGTCGGAGGTAAAAGGGAACTGCAAGAATTAGCCACCCTAATTCAATCACAACAATTACAAAAAGAAATTTCAAGATTCTGCCAAGAAGAACAAATACAGTGGCAACACATTCCACCACGTGCTCCACACTTTGGTGGCCTGTGGGAGGCAGCAGTAAAGGCAGCTAAACTTCACTTGATTCGCTATACTGGTTTATCGCATTTGACTTCTGAAGAATTACAAACTGTGATTACTCAAATCGAGGCCATATTAAACTCAAGACCCATTACACCTATGTCTGCCGATCCCAACGACTTAGAGGCATTAACACCAGGACACTTTCTTATTGGTGCGCCGTTAACTTCACTTCCAGAACCCAACATAACAGATACAAATTTAAGCCGTTTAGATAAATTTAGGCAATTACAAAATATACATCAGTTGTTTTGGAAAAGATGGTCGTTGGAATATCTAAATCAATTGCAGACGAAGGGAAAATGGAAGAACAAAACCGAAAACATAAAGACTGGAGCAATGGTGTTAATAAAAGATGTGAACCTACCTCCATTGAAATGGCAACTAGGAAGAGTAACGTCAATTATAGAAGGACAAGATAATTTAGTCAGAGTAGTCAATGTGAAGACAGAAAATGGGAACCTAAAACGATCCATTCACCACATTTGTCCGTTGCCAACAGAAGAAATCGGAAGTGCAGAAGGACCATATCAAAGCAGTGATAATCAACAACAGAAAAAACCAGCTTCTGAACAAAGTGAATCAAATAATCGTAGGGTATTGCGGAGCGAGAAAAAATTAAATCTTCTGTCAACGGCATTGATGGTATTGCTAGTCGCATGTGGTTCATCAACTTCACGAGCCCAGGAAACATCCAAAAACATTAACATCACCATGTTTGATAACAAAGTGGGACTCTACTTCGAAGGTATCGGCGACGTAAAAACAATACATAGCAACTGGAATTTTATTACATAATTGACCACAATAACATTTTGCTTCATAAAATAAATGATCACAAGGCAAGGATGGTCAGATCTCCGTTTGACTTCATTGGATCAATTTCAAACAGCTTATTTGGAATATTAGATCAAGGCTATGCGAAATACATAGAAGGTGAAATTGTTCGAGTTAACTGTAATGAAAACCATTTATTGGAACTAATCAAAAGGCAAACTTCAATATCTGACAATACAATTAATGTTCTAAAAAGGACTACAGATGATATAAATGCACAATTTGCTCTGATGAAATCAATGCTTGACACAACCGATCATTTCATAAAAAATGAGGTCAAAAAAGAAGAACTAGAAAGAAGCTTTAGGTCACTCACAACGTATATGCTACTAATATTAACAAATTATGAAAACAGTCAAAAAAATATATTAGATGTTCTCCTAGACCTACACCACTCACGTGTAAATCCGCAGCTCATAACACCAGATCAGATGCAAGCTCAACTCTCAGTTGTTCGTACTAGTATTCCGTCTACACTCGCACTTCCGGCAACAGATTTGCTCCAGCTATACAAATTGATTGCTGTCCGCGCACGAATTGTTGAAAATGCCATCATTTTCAAAATGGAAATACCTTTGCCAAATAATGAATATTTTCAATTGTTTAACGTCATTCCGGTACCAATAATTCTTAACAATAACTCATTTATGGTGAAAACAAGCTCAAAATATTTGGCAATCACGTTATTAAGGGATAAATATTATCAATTGACAAATGAAGAACTGAGAACATGCTTACAAATTTAGTCATCAATATATCTATGCAAGCCAATGTCACCAATCTTCAATCAACAATCAAATATGAGCAAATGTGAAATAGCGTTATTATCACATAAAAGAGAGCCACTAATAGAATGCGAATTACGGGCTACAGTTACCCCGGAGCACTGGACAAAGCTAGCTAATCCAAACGTATGGATATTTTCTATAATAAAATCAACTGAACACACAGCTAATGTTATATGTGAAGGCACCGTTACAACAATTACTCTAAGGGGAAATGGCTTACTACAGCTACGATCACCATGTATGATGAAGATTAATTTTATGACGTTGCAAACTGATACCATCCGAACCAGCCACATTTTTTTATCGTTTACTCCAACACCAAATATAAGCATGTAGTAAAATTACCTTTTACTATTATGTTCTTTTCAAATAAAACACTTTCTTATTACCAAATAAAAACACTATTTTTATTATTTTAATAAACTTTTTATTTATTACTATTATTTATTTATTTAACGTTGAATTATTTCTTTTAATGTTTAATTTATAATTTAATTTATGTTCATTTTATTTTTAACTTTCAATTTAAATCTTCGATCTTTAATTCTTATGTAATTTAAACTTATTATATAAAACTTTATTAAATTTACTTTTTTTTAATAAAAATTCTAACTATTAATTTTAACAACTTTTAATGAATATTATTTTTAATTACTTAGTGTCTTCTTGACACTTCCAAAAAATTAATTAATTTAACTGGTGTCTATTCGACACCTCCAAGTAAACTTTATTTTAATTAGTTAGTGTCTTCTTAACACTTCCAAAAAAACTTAACTTTTACTACCAAAAAACAGCTATTTTATTTGGTTGAAGAGCTTTTTGGTTTTTTCGCATGCGATATTTTGGTTAGTCAATCAACTCTTCAAAATTTTGTTCTAATTTAATTTTTAATTATTTTGCAAATTTAATTAATAATTTTATATTATTTCAAAATAATTTTGTTAGCTGTTTTTTGGTTGTGAATTGAAGTACTGGGTGCTTCAATTCACAACACCTTCTCTCTTTAGAAAAAATATAGGGATCGAAGTTTTTACTTCGAACACTATATTTTTAAAAATAATATTATTTTGAATTTTTCCATTATAATTACATTATGATTGATAATCTTTTTTTATTAAAGATTTTTTTTTTTTTAAATTGTTTATTACTTAAAAATAATATAATAGATTTTTACTTAATTCTACAAATAATTTTATTTAGATATTTTTTTTTATTTTATTTTTTTTTATTTTAAAATTTGTAAAATTTATTTTGTATTAAAAATCAAATTTTAATTTAATATTTAATTGTATATAAATTTTTTTTTCTTCAGATTTTTGAATAGTATTATGATTTAGGGAGATTGAAATTAAGGGTTTTATTTAAATTATTGGACATAGGTACTTTTAGTGGGAAATTAATAGGTAAATTTTAAAATATATTTGTAAATAAAAACTAGTGAGTTTAATATACTAAAAATTTATTAAAAAATCGTTTTTTTATATGAATTTTTTGTGTAGGGATCCCTCCCCTTTCTTTTGTGGAACTCTATATACGTATACAATATATATTTTTTTTTAAATTTCTTTAAGTCATTTTTATAAACCAAAACTAATGGTTTTCTTTCGTTTTTTAAAATTAAAATTAACTCTTTCTTTTATTTTTGGTATGTTTTTTTTTTATATAGATGCATTTTTATGCATTTAAAATTTTTTTTTTAAAAACGTTTTCGTTTAGGGGTCCCTTTTTTTATCAAAAAAAACTTCATTCATTTTTTTTTTTTTAAAATACTTAGTTTAGGGGTCATAAAATTTTTTAAAATATGCTATAGTAATTTTTGTTAAATAATAGGTTAATTTTTTATTAGAGATACTTAATACTAAATATTATATTGAAATTATGAAGTCCATTTTTTAAGTCTATTATTATGGACTATTTTTGGTTTCCTACCCATTTTGATAGTGGAATTTACTTTGTCCGCTTTTATTATTTCATAAGGACCCAACCAAGGGACGCTTAGTTTGTGCAGCTTGGTTGGATTCATTATTAGTACTTGATCACCTACATTGAATTTTTCATCGTTTTTAGTCTTATCATAATAACCCTTGGCTTTTAGTTTGCCTTTACTTAAATTTTCCCTTACAGTTTGATGAATTTTTTGCATTCTATGCTTTAACGTTAAACAATAATCGTCGAAATTATATAATGGTTCCGGGGTCTTTTGTAAATTGCTAGGAAGTGGTTCACTAAATCCATATAGAGCGTAAAATTTATTTATTTCCTTATTTTGAGTTAAAAATAAAAATAATTAAAACACAAAACTTTATTTTCGGAAAAAATATATAATTAAATTTTTATATTACAAAACACGACTTAATTTCTCGGTGATACAAGTAAGACTAAAATCTAATTATGAATTATAATTTATTTAAATTTCAGAAATCAAACAGTTCCAAAAAAAAAATGCAATTGTCGACAAATAAATATTCTCACGCGAACAAATAATTATTTTAATTTTTCAGGTATTTTATGTAATATGATATTTAATAAATTTATTTTAATAAATTTATTTAATTTAGAGTTTAGGATTTCGTTTAAGAATTTATTTTAATTAATATATTTAATTTAGAGTTTAGGATTTCATAGTGATTAAAAAAATGAATTTTACGTGAGAACGGAAGTCGAGTTAGCAGAAATGATTTCATTTAACATTTCGTTGCTAGGGTAGATAACTCCCCCATCCTTAAGATTATTGTTCTCCTGGACAATATTTTGAATATTATTTTCTATATTTTTATTAACTGAAACTGTGTGATTTCTTTTTCTAAATCTTAGATATACAAAAATTATTACAAATATTATTACAAAAATAGTTATAAATGTTGTATTAGAGTAAATTACAATTGTTTTTCTTTTCTTTTCATAGATCATATCTTGTATTTCTTTATTATTTTTTGTTTGTTTAATATGTAACATTTCTAAATTTATTGTATTATTTATTTTTTTCATTATAGTGTAATTTGGTAGTATAATATCTTGTTTAAATTCCTTTTGTTTATTTGAAAATTTTATATTATTTATTTCAATAGTACAATTATTAAAAAATATTATATAATTTTTATTTAACATATATTCAACATTATTACAATTACTAATTAGCTTAAAGTTTTTTGCATTTTTTACTAAGATTATTCCTATATCTATTTCAATAAATTTAAAATTATTTTCAATATTTTTTGAACAATTATTATAAGAGTTATTTAGTAAATTTGAAAGACATTCTGTGATTGGTTTCAATTTATTTTTATACTTTTCTTTACCAAGATAATATGATCTATTTTCAAATGTAATGATATCAGAAATGTTTATATTGACTTCTTCCAATTTTGAATTTGGAATGGGAAAAAGCTTTTTTCGAATAGCTTTTTCTTTACACATTGCTGGAATTTCCAAAATGAATACTAGGTTATTATTATAATTTGCTAGAGAGCTTTTTAATTCCTGAATTTTAAAAATATCTATATTGTAAAAATCTATTTCCTCTGGCGTAAGAATAGACCTACTCATTATTTGATGTTTAGAAAAGATTACGTTTTCTTGTATCTTTTCAATTTCTTCATTAAGAAGATTTATATTTGATAATATTTGCAAAAAATGAAATTGTTTTATAAAATTTCTATTACTTATAGCGACTTCATTTAAAAGATTACTCAAAGCTATTCTACTTTTATTTAAATTAATCTGTAAATTTTTTATATTTGTATTAATAATATTATTGATTTTTATTTGATTGTGAGAGTTAGTTATAATATTATGATTATTTTCGTCTATTAGTTTTAAATGATTCTCTAATTCTATCCTATCATCTTCGTCCATTGTACCGAAGATCCATTTTAACATCGAGCCACCGAAATTAACTAAAGCTCTTTTGTGTCTAAAGGGAATCAAAGTTTTAAATGTATGTTTCATTTTATTGATTTGATTAAATAGGGTATTAATATTATTTTCATCTGCCGGTAAATTAAAAGTTTTATTTATTTGTGATTCTATCATATTAATTGTATATTCAATTTCATTTAAATTTATTATATGAATTATTTTATCATACCTCTCTATTATCTCAATATTTTCTTGTTGAATGACAGTATATCCAGCTTCGGTTTCTAGTTTTTCTACATTAATTAGTGCTTGGCACGGATTTATTAGAATTGAAGTTATTATTATCAATATTATCTGAAATATGTTTTTTAAAATTTCTTTTAATTCTAAAGGGATGAATATTTTTGTTTTTATTATCTATTAATTTATTGTTAATTTTAGAGTACGGAATTTTTTTATATTTTGGCTGTTCTTTATGTCTTACAGCTGCAGGATTTTCTACGAGAATCTCTTTATTATTGGGAATTTCAAAATCTTTCCTATTTTTATTTAATTTCGCTATATTTTTTTCTTTTCTTTCTTTAATTTTATTTCTTATAGTTTCAAAATCTAAAATTTTACCATTAACAAAATCAATTGGCCTAACATCTGTTGTTGAGTGAATTGTATTATTATAAGCTTCTGCGGCTTTAAGTATTTTAGTTTCTGTATCTAACTTAGATTCTGTAATATTAAATATTCTAATATGCTCATTTATTGTACCATGAACTCTTTCTATATCTGAATTACCTGTATGATTTCGAGGTGAAGTAAAATGAACTTCAATATTTTCTATTCTACAAAAATCTTTTAAATTTAATCTATCAAATTCGTTGTCAAATATGAATTTTTTTGGTTTACCAAATAGAGAATTTCTAAGTTTTAACGCTTGAACTATTGTTACACTATTCCTATCATTGAGTTTTAATATAGACAAATGTTTACTAAATTTATCTATTGTTGTTAAGAATATTTCTTTTTTTAGGTAAAAAATGTCGGCATGAACGATTTCATTCATTTCACTGCGAGTATCTGATATTTGGAATTTATATTGCATAGGATTTCTATCGTATTTGGCTAAATTACATGTGTCACAATTGTTTATATATTTATAAATAAAATCTTTCAAATTCGGAAAATAGTATAATTCCTTTATCTCATTAAAATTTTCTAAGATTCCTCTATGATTAGTTTGTTTATGAAACTCTTTAATTAATTTCAATAATTCTTCCTCATTATCGATATCTATTGCTATTTTAGAACATTTAATAAACTTGATTTTACGATCGTTACTGAACAAGGAAATTAATTTATTTTGTAAAATTACAAATTCGCTATCGTTTAATTCACAATAAATTGCTGTTATACCTTTTTTAATAAATCTTCGCAAAATATCATTTAAATAATTTTCATTCTTTAGATCTTCATTAGATATATATAATTTTCTATATTTCTTGTATTTCGTCATCAACTCAACTGATTTGTTTTTTACTAAATGGATCTGATTGAGATATTTATTGACGATATTTTCTACAATAGGAATATGGTCACCCAAATTTTCGATGCCACTATGAATTGTAGCCATATCACTTCCATTTTCAGAATTATTATTTTCTACATCTAAAACATTAATTTCGTTCTTGTCTACATCTACTCTACTTAAAAAATCAGCAACTTTATTATCTTTACCTTTTAGATATTCTACATCAAAATCAAATTCATTCAACTTAATTCTCCATCTTTGGAGTTTAGAATTTGGTTCTTTCAGTGAATTTAACCAAACTAAAGGCTTGTGGTCTGTTTTAACTATAAATTTAACTCCAAAAAGATATGGTCTAAAATATTTTGTAGACCATACGATGGCTAATAACTCCTTTTCGATTGTACTATATTTTATTTCGTGTTCGTTTAATGTCCGGCTTGCAAAGGATATAGGATGGCCATTTTGTGATAGAACGGCTCCAATGGCATACTGACTAGCATCAGTTGTCAAGGTGAATTTTTGCTTAAAATTGGGATATTTTAATATCGGATCTTTTGTAATTATTTCTTTGAGTTTTTGAAACGCTTCAATATATTTAACATTATTTGCATCAATTTTATTATTCTTTTTCAGACATTGGGTAAGAGGTTGTGCTATTTTAGCATAGTCCTTAATAAATTTTCGGTAGTAACCCGTTACTCCGAGAAAACTTTTTATCGATTTGCGTGACGTAGGAATTTTCAAATTTTAATTGCATTGGGGAGTCTTTGGAAATCCCAGTTTGTAATAATTCGAAAAAAGCTTCTTCCAGAGAATTAACATTTTTTATTCTTAAATACATTGAATCAGCACGAGGTAATTTATTTAAAAACTTTTCCAAAATACTTGTTTCATTATTACTAGGGTTAAATTCTATTGGAGATTCTGTATCTAATCTATATTTTAAATTTAACTTGTCTAATATATTAGATAATTCATTATAAAATTGACTTACATTCAAAAATCGAACTGCAT
This sequence comes from Empis stercorea, assembly GCA_949752835.1. Taxonomy (NCBI): domain Eukaryota; kingdom Metazoa; phylum Arthropoda; class Insecta; order Diptera; family Empididae; genus Empis; species Empis stercorea. The sequence goes on along the minus strand of OX457086.1, from coordinate 40,789,025 downwards.
CAGCTTTCTCTTTTAGTTTAAGATATGATTCTTGAATTCCGAAAGATTTCTTCAACTGGTTTTTGACATCTTCCCACGTTGCACTTGATAATCTCCTTATTGATGTTGCTGCTGGTCCTTGTATTTTGGTAAGAAAAATATTTAAAAGATACGATTTCAGCCCTTGATCTTGTGCCAATCCAGTAATTGCTTCTACTTCTTGTATAAAATGTGATAATTCAAAGGTATTATCACCTCTGAATACTGGAACAGCTCTTGCTTCGGTGATTAAATCTTTTGGTGAAAAACTATTTACTGCCATTATTTCGTTATTAATATTTAATTGAATTTCAGCAAGAATATTATTGTAGTCTTCTTCTACAATTGGTTCGAGTCTAACTTTTCGATTCACTTCTGAAGGTTTTGTATATGGTTTCATAAGATTTGCCAATAAATTCTTAAAAGAAAACTAGTTGACAGATTGGTGTTTCTTTTTGTTTTTTTAAACTTTCGTCAGTTCTCTAACTAATTCACAAAATAACTATTTACATCACAATTTTATTCACATATGTTTTATTTTATTATATAATTAAGTTTTTCGTTATAGTATTATAAAACTTAGATGTGTTATTGCGTAATTGAGTTATTAGTGTTCTTGATAACTTTTTTTTTATAAAATTTTAAAATTTTTTATTTTTTATTAAGTTTCGAACATTAATTAATAATTTATTTTGCGATTAATTATTTAACTAGCTTGGCAATCCTACCGACTGCGCCAAATTTATTTATTTCCTTATTTTGAGTTAAAAATAAAAATAATTAAAACACAAAACTTTATTTTCGGAAAAAATATATAATTAAATTTTTATATTACAAAACACGACTTAATTTCTCGGTGATACAAGTAAGACTAAAATCTAATTATGAATTATAATTTATTTAAATTTCAGAAATCAAACAGTTCCAAAAAAAAAATGCAATTGTCGACAAATAAATATTCTCACGTGAACAAATAATTATTTTAATTTTTCAGGTATTTTATGTAATATGATATTTAATAAATTTATTTTAATAAATTTATTTAATTTAGAGTTTAGGATTTCGTTTAAGAATTTATTTTAATTAATATATTTAATTTAGAGTTTAGGATTTCATAGTGATTAAAAAAATGAATTTTACGTGAGAACGGAAGTCGAGTTAGCAGAAATGATTTCATTTAACATTTCGTTGCTAGGGTAGATAACTCGTATAGTGGTGAAAATTTGCTTCCGCTATGTGGTGTATGGTTATGCGCAAATACTACTTCTGCTATCCAAGTGTCCCAGGTTTGTATATGTTCATTCACAAATATTTTCAAATATTCGGCCAATGGCCCATGCCGCCTTTCCAACGAACCATTTGTTTGCGGATGGTATGCAGTAGTTTGTAATTTCTCAATGTGTAATAATTTACATAGTTGTTGGAGCAATTTACCTGTAAAATTTGCACCTTGATCCGTTAATAATTCCTTGGGTATTATTGAGTATTTTAATATAATATTTCTATAAAAAACTTCCGCTACCGTCGTTGCTTCTCCGTTTGGAATTGGTATTGCATCAAAAAATTTCGTTAAGTCGTCCTGAAATGTAAGTATATATTTGTTTCCATTTGTGGTCATTGGAAAAGGACCCACGATATCTAAATATACTCTTTTAAAGGGTTTTTCTGCTGAAGGTGTTATTACTAACGGCATTTTGGTTACTTTACCTCTTTTGATTTTTTGGCATTTAGGACATTTCTTAATATATTCATAAATGTCGGACAGCATTTTTTTCCAGTAATAATATTGTCTAATTCTTCTGTATGTTTTGGTTATTCCCGCGTGCCCTCCTAATACCGAATCGTGGTATTCCTTTAATATCGTTCTAATTTCCTCTTTATCCTTCAGAATTATTTTGTTTGATATCTCTGGTACTATATCCTCCTCCTTATCCTTTTTTTGTTCTTTAGATACTGACTTATTTAAATTAGTTATTTCCTTCCTTTCCATTTCGACTTTATGGTCCTTTTTTATTACTTCATCTCCGATTTCGTTTTTCCTTGCACTAGCTCGAGTAATAGCGAAAGTATTTTTTGTAGTTTTGTTGTTACCGATTTCCCCTTCATCTTCTGGAATTCGACTTAGTGCATCAGCGTTAGTGTTTAACTTACCTGGCTTATATAAAATTTGGAAATTATATTCCGCTAAACGTGTTTTCCATCTATTAATTTTTCCTTTGGGGTCTTTTTTACGATATTCACTTATTAGTGGCTTATGATCCGTAAAAACTGTAAATTCCTGTCCTAGTAAGTAGCATCTAAAATTTTTCACTGCCCAATAAACTCCTAACATTTCCTTGTCGATAGTAGCGTAATTACGTTCCGCTTTGTTCAGTACCCTGCTAGCATATGCTATAGGCAGGTCTTTACCTACTTCGCCTTGCGATAATACCGCTCCCAAAGCATGATTGCTAGCGTCAGTAGTTAACAAAAACGGTTTAGTAAAGTCCGGATATTTCAGAATAGGTGGTGACGTCAGTAATTTCTTTATTTCTTCGAATGCTTTTTGATGTATGTCTGTCCATTGAAACTTTTTATTTTTTGTTGCCATTTGATATAGGGGTTCTCCTTTTTCCGCTAATAATGGCATACTTGCACGATAATAATTTACCAATCCCAAGAAGGATTGCAGCTCTTTAGTGGTTTTTGGAATGGGGTGAGTTGCCACACATTCCGTTTTTTCAGGATTAGGTAATATGCCTTCTGTTGTAATCCTATAACCTAAATAAACGACTTCCTTTTTTAAAAATCTGCATTTTTCAGGCTGAAGTTTTAAATTATTTTCCCTTAGTCTATTAAAAACAGCTCGAAGTTTTTCGTCGTGATCCCGTAGTGTTCTTCCATATATTACAATATCGTCTAAATAGACGAAACATTTGAATCCTTGTAATCCAGTTAGTATATGATTCATTAAACGCTGAAAGGTAGCAGGTGCCCCTGAGAGACCAAACGGCATTCTTTTAAATTCGTAATGCCCGAAAATTGTGCTAAATGCCGTTTTTTCTCTATCCTCAGGATCAACTGCCACCTGGTGGTAGCCACTTGCTAAATCCAACGTTGAGAAATATAGCGATCCCCCTAGTTGATCTATTATGTCCGCTATCCTTGGTAGGGGAAACGCGTCTCCCAATGTCACTTCGTTGATTTTTCTGAAATCTACTACCACCCTGTATCGTTTCTCTCCTTCAGGTCCAGCCTTTTTTGGCACTACTAATAGAGGGGAGTTCCAAGGGCTTCTGCTTGGTTGTATAATATCCTCCTCCAGTAAATTTTTTATTTCTTCATTAATTACTTTTTTATGACATTCTGCTAGCCGATATTGTCTACTATTGATGGGAACTTGTTCCGGGGTCGTCCGTATTTTATGTGTAATAACGTCTGTATGCGTTAACCTGTCGCCGGGCAAGTGAAATATGTCATTACATTCTTCACAAATTTTGTCGATTGTGTCCTGTTCCTCTAAGGTTAACGTAGAATTCTTTTTCAGCAAATTTTTTAATAAATCTATTCTTTCGTTTTCTAAATTGTTTCCTGCTTCCTCCTCATGATAACCATTGAATGAGTGTTCCTCCTCGAATAACCTATAAACATCCGCAATTGGTGCGCATTTACGTTTCCCACGTGGGTTTTTAACTTTTTCTTTGACTTTTGGTGTGGTTTGGGGGTCATTTTTTAGGGGTTTTATTTTAAAATTTTGAATAGGGGTCAATTTTAAATTTACGTTTTCGATTACTACATTTTCCGTGTTTACGTTAACTACACAAACAGTTACAGTATTATTTTTAACTTTTACCAGACAATTTCCTAAAAACACGCCTGGTTTTATTTGTTGAGCTTCACAAAAGAATTCTCCCTCTTCCGTTGTAGGGAGACTGATTGCCTTTTCCATGCGTGCTGGTACTATAATTTTCGTTGATTTTATTATTCCATTAATTTCCATTTTTTCACATTTAACATTATTAGATTCAAATTTATATTTTTCCGTTGGTACTTCTTCAATTTTATCCTCCATTGCAATATCAATATTATCCGTTTTAATTTCTTCTTCTATAACACTTTTATTTAAATCAATTACTTCATTTTTTATAAAAAATTCTTCATTAATATTTTCATCATTTACCATTTTCTCTCCTTCTACGTCATAATTAACTTCATCATTTACTATTTTATCTCCTTCTATGTCATTATTATTATTTTTCTCCTTATTATCTTCATCATTGACTTCAATAACTTCTGCATTAACTACAATAATATCCTCCTCTCCTAATTTCTCCTCCTTTAATTCACTACTATTTTCATTTAATAACTCCTTAGTTTCTACTATAACTTCTTTATTCTCTTTTACTTCCATAACTTCATTATTTACCTTAAAACTCTCCTGTACTTTTTCATAAATTTCTCGTAATTGCTGTATCTTCACCGCGTTTAATTTATTTGAATCTTTAATACAATACATATTTATTTTTTCGTTTTGTGTTTGTGAAAATGGAATATAAAATTCCGAATTATTTGTTTTTGTTTTTGGAAATTGTAATTGTTTTTGGGGTCCTAAAATATTACAATTAGGGGACAAAAAATTGTTCCCTAAAATACCATCAACTGGTAACTTAATATGATTATCTGTAACTTGGAAATCGCATTTAAAATTTTGCCCTAATAAAAATTTACCCTCACAGGAACCTAAAGTGGAGCTCACATTGTTTATTGAACTTATTTGTACCTTATTATCTGTACATATTGGTGTTCCTTTTTTCAATGTTGAATTTTTTATTAAACTAACCTGAGCTCCTGTGTCTACTAATAACTTTACTTTGTCTGTTTTGGCTATAACTAAAGCCAATTGAACTCTAGGCTCCTGTAAGGTGGTTGTTGTGCCCTCCGTATGGAATGAGCTGGGCTTTTTTAGTTCACTCCATTCTCGTTTCCCGAGACTAACGCCATTCGAGATTCGTAGGATTGACGTGCTTCACAATTTAATATTTTATGGCCTTCCGTTGCACACCATTCGCAAGTGGTTTCCGTGTTGGTTACTGTTAAAACTCTTTGTGAGCTTGCGCCGTTATTCCCTATACGTGGTTTTAAACAATTAGCGGATTCGTGTCCGTAAATTCCGCAATTGGTACAATGTTTTACTTCCTTATTTAAATGAAATTCCATTGCACAATCTCTACTTATGTGGCCTTGTCTACCACATTTGAAACATTTTATAAGAGGATTTGAATTAGGTCCTCTGTTAGCAATATTTGTATTCCTAATATTATTATGATTATTATTATTACTATTATAATTAGATTGGTAGTTATTTCCGTTAAACATACTACCATTATTATTGTTCAATCTATTAGGGGTCTTATTGTAATTATTGAACGGGGTCTTATTGTTATTAAAATTATTATTATTATTATTTTAAAATTGCTTATAATTATTACTAAAATTGTTGTTGTTGTTGTTATTTAGATTTCTACTTCCAGCGTTGAAATTATTGCGCATGTTATTATTGTGTTGCTGGTTTTTATTAAAGTTATTATTATTGCTAAAATTTCTCTGGTTATTGCCATTACTAAATTTGTTTTTGTTGGGTTGTTCTGCTTGTAGTCCATTTTCGTTTAATTTTTTCATCATCGTTGTAATTAATGTTAGCATTTGATCCCCTACGACTGCTTGATTGTTGCTTGATGTATTAGAACCTCCAATGCCGCCTAAATTTCGAGTTTCATTCAGATATTGTCGAGCTGCTCCTATAGAGACTCGTAAATTTTCCGGATTTTTAAATAATAGATATTGTTTTAACTCTGCTGATCGCAGTGCTCCCAAAAACACTCTCTTTGCTGTGATCTCCATCTCGTTTATCAATGCTCGTCCCTCGTTGTTATATCTCTCATTTACCCTGTTCCGATACGCGGCCAATTTTTCGGATATTCGTTCTCCAAAAAGTTCTACAGTTTCCGTTTCATATTGGTACATTCCCATAATTTCCGAGGCTAAAGTAGCCATATCTTTACTTTCTATGAAACGGTTTCTTAAAATATCCTTGTATTGTGTAAAATTTTCGATGTTGGCATATCTAAAGAGAGCGTTGGCACCTGTTAATTTACTGGTAATTAAAATCCGTAAAAGTATGCCTTTTTGCTCATCCCTCGTTAACTCGTATGATTGGTGAGCCAATTCCAGAAAATTGTTTAGTTCGTTTTCAATGTCCAACCCTATGCCTGAAAATGTTGGAACGTGTACCAAAAATGTCTTAATATTTTTTTCAACCGGTAAGAGCGTTGGTTCCAAATGGTAAGAGTTGTCATTAGTGAAATTTTCCGCGTTGTACTCATGTTGTACGGGTAACTGACGTGGTGGTGGAGGCGGAATAGGGGTCGAATTTAACCCTGATGGTCCTGGCCTATTCATTGTTATGTTGCTAAAGAAATGAGGGTCATTTACTGGATTCATTTCGTTGGATTTTTTAATATTTAAACTTCTTCTTTCCGTTCTAGTAATAATCACTTTATTTTTCCTTGCTTTTTTAGGTCATCTTATTGGACCAATTCTATTATATTTTACCCCGGATCTTAATGTTCTAAAGCTTTTCCTGTTTTCCGACACTCTGTCTTCCTGCACTTGGTGTAAAAAATCAGAAAAATTGTTTTTATTTAATACTTCTAAATTTGGTTCTTCTTCTATATTTTCGATGTTTGTTTTAGTTTTTTCGTCCGAATCTTCAAATTCTGGACTTGAATTTAGAAATGAAAAAGTAGAAATTCGCTTCGAAAATTTTAAAATAGATTGCGCTAAAGTTGGGGTTTTTGATTTTTGCGACATCAGTTTCCTTATTAAAAAAAATTACAACAACAACAATGTAAATACGCCCTTTTTTATATTATGATTTAGGGGTCATATTTTTATTAAATTTCAGTAAAAAGTGAAAAAAAAATTTTATATATTTAATTTTTAGGGGTCGAATTTTTTATTCTGAAAAAAAAAATTTTAAGCTCGAAAAATTGTGTTTGTATTTTTCCTAAAAATTATTTTTAATTTAAATTTTATCTTATTTAATGAAAATCATTCCAATTTAATTATTTAAAATAAAATACTCATTTTTATTTATTTTATTTTTATTCCTGAATATATGCAATAAAATTTTTTTTTTCGACATAAAAAAAATATAAATTCCCTAACTCCTAAATTATGCACTAAAATTTTTATTCAATACCGAAAAAAATTGTTACTAAATTTTCATAATATGAATGCTTTTACAAAAAAAAACGCGCTTTGTTCTAATGAAACTTACGTACGTCATTTAAAATATTAATATTAATATCAATTAAGTTGACAACAATATTTTATATAAAAATGATCAAACGTATTTTGAAAATATATATATATATATATATCCCTTTATATATATGTATATATAATTTTCGTCATTACGAACATACAAAAAAAAAATTAATGAAATTTTGATATAAAATGTAAATTTAGTATAATTATATTTTAGGGGTCGAAAAAAAAAGAAATCCAATTCAATATAGTTATAAAATTTTATTAATACATATTTTTTTTTTTTTAAATTTTATTATAAAAACCAATCCAAATTAAGACGATGAATATATAATTTTTTTTTTAAAAATTTTTTATTATTATAGGTACTTCTAAAAGTTCACTTTTTTTTAAAAACCCAAAAATGTTTTATTTATCTCCTAAAGGTATGCAATGATTATAAAATATTTTGTTAAGTAAGTTTAATTGAAAAAACAAAATATTTTGGTTGACTTTGTTTTGCAATGGTAAATTGAAAATGCGGTTAATTACCTTCATTATAAATTTTAAAAACAAAAAATTACGAAATTATTTATTTTCAACAAAGAAAATTTGCTAATTTTAATTATAAGTATGTATGTATATATATTATTTTGTCATAAGAGGACAAAAAAAATTTTAAAGTTATATAGGGTAAAAAGAAAAATATTGGGTAACAAAGAAAATTTGTATCCCAATTTTTTATTATTACATAGAAAAAACTTTATATCAGGTTACTTGATTTTATAAAGCCCTGAGTTAACTTAATACAAACTGTACATTTGTATTGTCTTTACACAGTTTTAGTATAAAATCAACTAACCCTAGTATATTTGGTAATTAAATTCAACACATAATGCCTTTCATTGTTTTTATTACCTTATATATTTTTATACACTACCAAGTATAAAATTTCAATGCTAATAAAAATTTAGGCAACAGAAAAAAAACTTTATATAATTGCTGAAAACGCACAATTATTATAATGCAACGAAAAAAGAAATATGTATATACATATGTATATATGGTCGACTTATAGTAAAAAAAAACTTATATAATTGCACCATATGTATTAATGTGTACTTTGTTGATATGCATTTATTTATAATATTTATTATATTTGTATAAATAAAATTAGGGTAACTATTGGGAAAGGTTAGGAAATTTGTTTAACAAAAAAAATTATATACAATTTATATATATCCATAAAACTTTGTTTACAAGTTTTGTTGGATTTTACGAAAAAAAAATATGACTTTTTTTTTATATTTATATGCAGTATATAGGAATTTGATTTTTTGTATAACTTTTTTGAACAAAATTTGGCAAAAAATTTTTTTTTTGATAATTATTTAAGATTTAATTTGATACATTTTGAATCCGATTTTTTTGATAATTAATTAAACAATCAATTTGAATTTTTAGAAATTTAATTTGAAAAAAAAATGTTTCTATGATTTTAAAAACTTCCTTCTTTTTTATAAATAAATATAATAATTTTCCTTAAGATTTTTTGACTTACATAGTAAATTTGTTGATTTTATTCTTCTGTTGTTGTTTTTGTTTTTCACTGCCTTCGTTGATACTGCTACTGTTGTTTGTTGATACTGCTACTGTTGTTTGTTGATACTGCTACTGTTGTTTGTTGATACTGCTACTGTTGTTTGCTCTGTTGTTATTTGATCTGATTTTTTTTTTATTTTCACTTTTTGTATTTAAAATGTATATTTTTTTTAACAAAAAAAAATTTAATTTTTGTGTAGTTTTTTTAAAAAAAAAAAAAATCGAAACGTTTTACCGCACACAAGTTTTTTTTGGATAGGAAACGTAGTTCCTATCCTGTCCGCAGCGCCAATGTAGTAAAATTACCTTTTACTATTATGTTCTTTTCAAATAAAACACTTTCTTATTACCAAATAAAAACACTATTTTTATTATTTTAATAAACTTTTTATTTATTACTATTATTTATTTATTTAACGTTGAATTATTTCTTTTAATGTTTAATTTATAATTTAATTTATGTTCATTTTATTTTTAACTTTCAATTTAAATCTTCGATCTTTAATTCTTATGTAATTTAAACTTATTATATAAAACTTTATTAAATTTACTTTTTTTTAATAAAAATTCTAACTATTAATTTTAACAACTTTTAATGAATATTATTTTTAATTACTTAGTGTCTTCTTGACACTTCCAAAAAATTAATTAATTTAACTGGTGTCTATTCGACACCTCCAAGTAAACTTTATTTTAATTAGTTAGTGTCTTCTTGACACTTCCAAAAAAACTTAACTTTTACTACCAAAAAACAGCTATTTTATTTGGTTGAAGAGCTTTTTGGTTTTCCAAAATATCGCATGCAATATTTTGGTTAGCCAATCAACTCTTCGAAATTTTGTTCTAATTTAATTTTTAATTATTTTGCAAATTTAATTAATAATTTTATATTATTTCAAAATAATTTAGTTAGCTGTTTTTTGGTTGTGAATTGAAGTACTGGGTGCTTCAATTCACAACAAGCATATGGAACATCCCCAATTTGATTGACGAACCTATCAACTCATCTAGTAAATTAGTTGAAATTAAAACAAACGAAATAGATAACCTTTCAACAAAAATAAAACAACTACAAGAAGGTGAATCAGCTACGACTTTTAATTACCATGACGTTCATCATTAGGGAATCAGCTACTTCATCATTTTGGTAATAGTGATACTGCTTATCACATACGTTTGGCGCAGAAAACGACAACAAGCTACTCAACGACCAACCCCCAGGCCTAGGACAACTTCACGAAATCCAGTTAGATCCAGTTCCATCTTCAAAATACATGAATCGCCAGCTTTGTGAGATGTTCAAATATATCAATCTATCGTTAATCTTGTTTGCAACAAATTTATATAATTAATTCAAATAATATTTTATCGAAATTGAATTAAATTCTAATTTAAATATATAATTTGATAAGTTAATCCAAGGTTAGCGATATGTTAATGCACAAATGCAAAAGAAATGCGAGAACTATGAGAATTAAGTAATTATCATAAATACATAAATTTTATTAAATGTGTTAAAATATCATAGTTTTATGCAAATGCATTTATTATATATATGAATGTATTTTTTGTTGTTCATATTCAACTGTGTGAAAAAATTATGTGGGCGAGAAAAATAAGTTCTTATAAAAGTTCCACATTATTTGGTCGACATAGCACATTCCTTAAATGAATTATTTTGACTTGAAGTATTAGAATGGGATAGGATAAAACAAAATTTAATTTGGAATAAAAATTATTAGTAAACGTGAATTAAAATCGTTCGTATCGTTTTGTCCATCGGTAAAAATTCTAATATTTAAAGTCGATATAATCTTCAATATAAAAGACTTGTATTTATGATAAAAAATTTATATATATCGAATGTTAATATTTGGTGAAATGTAATTATCGTGGAAATAATAAATTGTTCAGAATTTAAATCATTATAATTTAAATTTTTATAAAATACTTGTATCGTGAATAAATTAAGTATCGGTATTTAAAGATAGTAACACTTCTTTGCACAATCAAATTGTATACAGATTGTAATCAAATTGTCTATAATTAAATATGAAATAATATGGTTAATATTATAAAGACGATAGTTATGTGTTAATATTATTATTAAAGATGAAAATTTGAAATGATTAAAGTTGAACTTTGTGTTTTATTATTGATTAACAGTATTCGACTGTGAAGGTTAACGCGTTGTGGTCTGACATAGTAATGTCAGGGTTAATCTTCCAGTCTACTACTCTGTCCCGGATATCCATACTACATAGCATGATATCTATCACCTCCTTCCTTCTGCTATTGAAGAAAGTTGGTGTATCACCTCTGTTTAGGATTTCTAGACGTCTACCAGCGATAAATTCTAAAAGCTTTTCGCCCCTCGAATTTGTATCGCTACTGCCCCATACCGTGTTGTGTGCGTTGGCGTCACAGCCCAGTACAAGTTTCTCACCTTTTGATTCACAGTGCTCCACTAACCCATTCAGCTTTTGAGAGACTGGTCCCTCTGGAGCATCATAGGGGAGGTAGGCGGAACACAGTGTGAAACTGCCTCCACCCGCCCCCACGAGTAGCACCGTAAGATCAGGTGAACTCAGTTGATGAAGGAACAGACACTTTATACCTTTCCTGATCAAGATGCATGCACGAGGCTTGTCTCCCGATCTGTCAAAGTACAAAGTTCCATTCTTAACCGATAGGCCCACGATCCTATTTTTAAAGAACCATGGCTCCTGTATCAGTGCAACATCAATCTGTTTTTCATCCCAGTGCCGGCATAGCATCACAGATGCCGCCTTACTGTGATGCAAAATCAGTTGTTGGATGTGTTTCACTATTAATTCATTTTGTATTTGTACGCTAATATTTTTTTAACCATGCATTCATTATTCAAATACTTTTTAGGTTACAATGAAACTCTTTTCTCAAAATTTATAGACGCTCAGACCGTCATGAAATTTTGACATAAGAGTTAAACTTTCGGCGCATGGAAAAGGTGAATTTGAATGTCAAATATTTCGAATTTGCTTTTCAAAATTTGGAATTTTTAACTATTTTTAACCAATTTAGACATGACCTAAAGAGTGGGAAAACCCTTTGACTATATAATATATGGACTGCTAATCGATTATAATTTCCTTTGTTGTCAAAGAAAAAAATTCTATTAGGACTGGTAGCGCATAGCACCAGAGATGGCCAATAAAAGAACTAAGTTATGGAATTCTGAATTAAATCCAGTAGAATTCTCAAGTAAAATCTATGGAATTCTCATAAATGATTTAGTTGTTTTATTGGCCGTTAAAAAGGCGAGCGTCGCCACGGGCAATTCGGAATAGTTAGTTCTTTTTTTTCGCCATCTCTGCTGCTATGCGCATAGTCGGTGATGCTGTTGTGTTGTGATCTGTCTTGTATGAAATTATAATCACCTTAATATTATTTATCTCTCGTTTGGCCTGATCGTCCTCTTACTTCTTCCTTTCAATTTAATGAGTAACTTTGACTACTAATAATTTAAAATAAAACAAGACTAATTTCTGTTTTAACCTTAAAGTTCTATTATTGTTTTTCTTCACTATTGGCTTAACCTGTTTAGTAAAAGACTTCAATATTTGAACTCCCCGAAATACCAATTTTCAGCCGTTTATATATTCTAATGTTGCTTCTTCAGCAATATTAGAATATTTCAATAAATATAATTAATTAATATTTCTTATTAATTAAAGGTAAAATTGTGCAACAACAATTCATACATTAATTATGTTGCTATTGCCCATTGTGCTGATGACGCATTATACTTTATTATTATTATTAGGAAAGCTTATGTGCTTTCGTTTATTTACTTTAGGTTTATTTACCTTTTATTTATATTTTTGTTTTCTATATTTATTATAGAAAACAAAAATATTGGTATACAATAATATTTATAGTACGATGACGTATTTTATTATTTTTGTTTTCATTATATATTACAATGCGCTATCGATACAATGCGTTTTTAGGCAATGACGACATAATTGCATGAAATGTTGTCACACAACACCTCCCTCTTCCAAGATAAAAATATCTATATTTTTTAATTTAATGGGATTTCAGAGTTTTCAAATATGAGTATCCAAATTTAGAACATTCTTTATTTAAAAACATTATAAAACGTATAAAACAATTTTGATCTTAATCTAGTTACATTTTTTTTTTTTTATATTATAATTTTACATTGTCAAATAATTTGATTTTATATAATATTTAAAAACCATTTGTAATATACATATAATTTAATAATTTCATAATTTTAATTCAATAATTTATTTTTTACATAATATAATATTGTTTCTCAAATCATTCAATTATTTAATTTCATTCTTTTCATACTTTGTTTTAAAAACCGAATTATGCACTCTCAACCATTTGTTAAGAAAATTCACCTATCTTTAAGAGATTAGGCTCGGTCGTTTCCCTAACATTTTCTTCTATTTTGCTTTTATACATTTTAACAATTTTAATTTTTATACTTTTTTCAAATAACTTTTCAATTCTTTTTACATCAATTTTACATTTAATTTCAATAATTGTTATAATTCAATTTTTATAACCATGTTACATTTCATTTTAATAATTTTATATATACGATATTTATACACAATTAACATAATTCGAGCTCTCCCTTTTTTTATTTATTTTTTCTCAAAGATTTAATTTTAAAAAGTTTATTTTTTACAATTTTTCAACTTAATTCTAGTTTAACATATTAAAAATTCAATTTATCTTAAATATTGTTTTTTTTTTAACATTTTTATATATATATGTATTCATAAATTTTCTTATAGTATACAAATTTTTCAAGTTACAATTTTAATACAATTTTGATGGTATAATTTTATTTTCACAAATTTTCAAGAAAATTTCTTATAATTTATGTTAATTTAATATTTATAATTTTATTATTTATTTATTTTTTTTTTCTATAATTTTATATATATTTTTTATTTTATTTTTATATTATGTATACATAATGTATACCTCCCATTTTTTTTTTTTTTTAAATTAAATTTTCAATTTAATTTTACATAAAAATTTTTCTTTTAATATCATAAATAGTTTATTCTAAATTTAATTGTTTATTTGTTCAAAATTTTTGGTTTTTTTATAATAGAGTTTAAAAAATTTTATTTTATTATCTTCTCTTTTTTTTTTATTTTTTTACCTAATTTTGCTAAAAAAATTTTTTTTTAAATTTGAAGTGTCTCGCAAAAAAATACAATTATGCTATTATGCATTTTTTGGAATTTAATAATTTTTGTAATTGCGTTAATAAAATCATCCTTTCTGTGGTTTTTAACGAATAAAGTCAAGAATTTTTTTTTTTTTTTTTTTAAATTTTAATATTGTAAAATGTTCACTAATAATAATCAACCAAGAAATATTACTACTACGCCTCAATGGGTAAGAAATTATTATTTTTAAAATTATTTTAAATTTTTATGATCAATTTTTATTTATTTTTAGTATGTTTCAACGGTCCACACTGGGGGGGATGCCTCGTCCAGTGCGACGTTATTAATATGCAGTCCGAGGGATTCCGGGAGTCGCTGGTGGAAACGTGGCGACCTTCCACCGGCGTTTCGCTAAACGAATTCTTAGGGAATTATGGCTCTCATCGGGGTTTGTATCACGCCGTATATCCCCCTAAACGGGTGGATATAATTTCGTATTCCGATGGAAATATTTTAAAAAATAATTATATAAAGTTTTTTATTAATTAAAAAAATTTTTTTATTTATTTACAGCTAGGAAAGGTGTATTATAAAAAAATGTCATCGAGATATACTGGAGGTGTATTATAAAAAAGTTAAAAGGAAATGTAGAATTATTTTTAGAAAAAAAAAAATATTAGAATTATTTTGAAAAAAATTGTAGAATTATTTTTTCGTAAAAAAAAAGAATTTATTATTGTAAACCAAATTTAGAAAAAAAACTTATTATAAAAATTTTGTTAAGGCCCTGGTCCATTAGTCTTGTTAAAAGTTGTGATGACTTTTTAAAAGTCGTCACCACTTTTTTCTAGCAAAAAAGAAAAGAGATAACATGTATACAGTACAGAGAGAGATAAAAATTCCCACTCTTTAACAAAATTTCGAAATATTTATGACATTTCGAATTTATTTTTTTATTTGAAAATAATTTTCAAACTGTACACACAACATAGAAAATTAAATTTATTTTTATATTTGTGATTTCTAGGTCTAGTTAGGATTAAATTAGACACAATTAATTTTTATATATAAAGTATGTACCTTTTTTAATTGAAATATTTTGAAAATTCATTATTATTATTAAAAATAAACTTTATTGAAAAAATATAAAATTTAAAATAATAGATTGCCATTCAAAAAATGTAGAATTTTTTCAAAAAATTATGACAAATATTTTAAAGTATATGTCAAACGCCAACTTTTATTAAAAAAAGTTGTTAATTATCAACTTTTTTTCGAATGCAACCACTTTTTTCGAATACAACAACTTTTTTTCGAATACAACCACTTTTTTGTTGGATTCGACGACTTTTTTTTCGGATACAACCACTTTTTTTCGATAAAAAAGTCGTTGTTCCCTCTTTTTTGTATCTTGCATTACTTCTTCTAGAAAAAAGTGGTGACGACTTTTAAAAAAGACTAATGGACCTGGGCCTTAATTATAAGAATTAGGCTAATGATTTTAATTTATTAATTTACCTAGCGTTCCCATTGAAATTTTTAGTGTTTAGTTTTACAGGATTGTGTGGAAAAAAAACTTGACGGCAAAAAAATCCGTCAAGGTGGTACTGTTTTTTTGCATAAGCAAAAGTTAAAATCAATTTAACTTTTTCAAAAAAATTTCATAAGAAAATAGGCTTGAAGTTGGTGGCGAATTTCATATGAAATATTTATGTAGTTTTATTTCATTTTTGCCACAATTTATTTTGAATATATTAATAAAAGTCAATATAAATTAAAATAGAAAGTATATTTTATTTAATTCAATAACAACTTGGAACTTTAAATACACTAAATAATATCAGTCAATTTGCAAAATAAAGTTGGCTACAATTGAGTTTTCTAATTTTATAAAAAATAAAGTAAATTAAAAATGCAAATTTTTGATATTCGAAGGGCCACTTTTTTGGATATATCCTCAGCTTCAGTACATAAATTTCAGGCCTCAATAATAAGCCGTTTGGGAAATATAGGGTGTTAAAAAAACTAAAAAAAAGTTGTATGAAGATAGCGGTATTTTTATATAACAATGAATCAGATTTTATATAATATTTATGTTAATTTCACAAAAATGATAAAAGATTTTACTATCTTATAGCTTTTACAAGACGATAAAATTTTTGATTGGTTTAAAAGTTATTACATGTTCAATATTGGCAATTTTCGAACTTGAAGGCGGTATAACTCGAAGGGGGAAAGGGATAGAAGAAAATTTTATTATACTGGAATTATTCTATTATTCTATATATATGGTCAAAATTTTGTTACTCTATTTTAACAGATGTAGAAGTTTCTGTAAACGAATGTACAGACAGACGGTTAGACAGAGTGAAACTAATGTACACATTTCTTCCCAATTTGGTTGGAAATGTGCTAAAAAAAATGAGTATTAGTATTTTTAATAAAACTGTATATTATTATTCACAAAATGCTTCTTTATTTAAAAAATATTTCATAAACATAAACTTTAATTATATATTTATTTATTTTAAGATTAATAATATAATTTTAATTAATTATATTTAACAATTCAATTCTTTGAATACAAAAATTTTTATAAAAAAATCTGTATTGGCGTGCAATATCACTAAGTTATTTCCTAAAAGAGACGATTTTTTAAAATTTTAAAAGATTTTTTTTAAATTATTAACTTTTCTAAGTTAAACTTTAACTTATGTTTCAAGAAATAGTTAAACATTAATCTCCAATTAAATTTATATTTTTTATAATATAATAATAAATCACGTTTATAAAACTCAAAGCTAATGCTAATGTTTTTACGTTTATAAAACTCAAAGCTAATGTGATTTAAAAAAAATTATCAGCTGATAAATTCAATTGTGATTGAAATTAAAAAAAAATTGTTGCCGATGTGCAGTGAATAGTTTTTTGCAATGCAATATACCTGTCTACAAAAAACAGGGCTATTATCTGGAATTTATTATTATCTGGAAGACACCATAAGGAAATGTTTAAAATTTCAAAAACTTCGTTTTTTAGCAACTGGTTATTCCCAACGAATTAGAATATATGGCATAAATGTTCCCTCTATTTTTAACACATCAAAATTTTAATATATTGAAAAATTGTTTATGAAGCCACGATTTCGATAGTTCTCTTTCTTTTCACCACCGAGCTCTCAAATTAATAATATATATTATTATAACAACTAATTTTAGATTTACAGGGCTGGCTTTTTTTTTATTTTAAGAGTCTTAATATAAATTAGTTTATTACAACAACAATATGTTGTGCAATTTTTTAACAGATTTCATCATAATTTTGAGATGAAAAATAAGTAGATTGAGGTATTAACTATTTTAAAGCGAATATAGACACTAATTATTACAAAATATTTCGGAGAAAATATTACAAAATTACTCTATTTTACTTTTCCATTTATATAATTATCGTTGCGCGACATAAAATATTGCTTAGGATGACCTTTAATTGTATTTTTCCGAAAAAATAAATTTTATCCCCTTAAAAATTGCTGCCGAATTAAAAAAAACCTGTGCGGCTCTTATTAATTTTGACAGCTCGGTGGTAAAAAGAGAGAGACTACTACATTCAAGCTGGCTTCAATTCTTATTACTTATGCTCCTTACATATATTTCTAATTCGTTGGGTTACTCAACAACTTTCATGATATATTTAAATTGTAATTAATGTGCTATACAAATCTGAAGTTTAGGTTTTTTTTATAATACATAAATAGTCTTCTGTCATAAACACAAAACTATAAGATTTAATTAAATACTTATTACAAATAAACTTAACCCAACTGAAAAATGCCCATTAGAAATTCAACAATACCGGCCAATAGTGTTAAAATAAAAGCAAATTCATTTGGTTTTCCCATTGTAAATTGAACTGTTACAAGTGCTACAAGACTAGTAGGACCGATTAAGACTTTTTCAACTGTACCAAATATTAAGTACACAAATGGTCCTTAAATTATCAAAATTTACAATTTTTATTTTTATTATTATTTAAATTTAAACACCTATAAAAGCAGAACATAATCCATAATGCGAAGGCAATCCAGCAAGTAAAGCACATGCTATACTTTCAGGAATAATGGTTAGTCCTAGCGTTATTCCAGCAATTAAATCATTTAAAGCAAATCTCAAATTATATGAAAAAATCCAATTTAAAATATGGAATCTATTTCGAAACCATGTTATCAGTTTTCTTTTACGCGATTTATAAATTTGTAGATTTACTGTAGGTTTATGAATGAAATTAGTTTCTAATTCAATTTGAGTAGATTCCATTATGGCAGTGCCTTGTTCCATACAAATATTTTTGTTGTTATTGCAGAACAGCCAGTAAAATGAAACACTTTTTTAACTTTAATAATTTTTTAAAAATTTTACTAAGTAATACTAATTACTAATTGATCAGAAATATATACATAATGTATGTTTTTTTAGATAGAGCTCATTACTATTTGCGAGTAGAATAAGATGTGGATATGTAGATTGTAAATTTAATTAGAATATCTTGTCCAATTCAAGTGACATTTTTTTATATTTACTCTAATAAAAGCTCAAATAAGCTAATTTATTATTTATATTTACAATCTCCGGAAAATTTAGTTATCATTTAAGATATTTTCGCTTAATTATATGTGTTCGTAACAGCAATATGAAACTTGTCAATGAATTTGCATATGTATAAAACTTAAGATTACTTTTAGTTAGCCGTAAACATTCTTGGTAGGTAACTATTGATTGGAAAATTAAACAAAATTTTTGATAGAATATGTTAAATTATGAATTAATCAAATAAATTATGGAATTTTAGAACGCCTCGAGATCTTATTATTTTGGCTCAACAACCCGATATGGGCCTAGGCCTATGCCCTATTAGAGGTTTTCCCGAAATTTTAATGCAATTTATTGTAAACTTTGTATTTAAATAGTCTCATTTTTTTTTACTTATTTTATTAATCTAATACATATACATCATGATGTGTACAAAAACATTGAACAAATGTGAACACGTCTGTCAATATCCATAAATTAATTTTAATTTTTAACAAAATATTAATTATTATAAATGCATATAAGCTTTCATGCATAAATTCTTATTTTTTTATCAAAAAATAATATATTTACACACATCTAAAATTTTAATATCTACATGTAGAGATTTTTGAATTGTTATCGGTAGTTATAAGTTATATATAAGTATATAAAAATCTCTCAAAATGCTATAAGAATTATTTTTTTGTGAAACTGTTATGTACGCCATATTTTGAATATTTAAATTTTACTTTTCAAATTGCTAAATATAATAAGAAATATCCATATTTTGAACTAATTTACATCTTAATACGATATTCTTTTATTAAAAATGTTCATAAGTTAAAAAGTTAACAAATGATATGATACATTTACTTATGTGAATTATGTAAAACCTTGAAGATAGTGCGCTGAGTATATTATTTATTTTATGATATGATACATGTATTGGTATGTAGGTATATATATAGTACGTGTACGGATATATAATATATATATATATATATATATATATATATAATATATATATATATATAATATATATATATATATATATATATATATATATATATATAAATTTATATAATATATATCTATTTAGTTCATCAGCCCTGTATAGCAGCACGGATTCTACATTGTACCGTACTGGGCAGAAAGGACACCTTGGCAATAGTATCAGCTGATATAGTAATAGTATTGGTTCGTCGGTGTGAACAAACTGAAAGTGGCTTTAAAAGTTTCCATGTTCAATAGTTAAGTAGTTATAATTTCACATTTTATATACCTTTATGACGGACTTTTTTGAAACACCCTATTTCTAAGTATACTAATCATTATTAAGGGCCGAATTTAAAGTCCTTTATTATTTATCAATCGACTGCTCTGATAGTAATTTATTGATTGTCAAAATATTTAGAGATTTGTATAACTTTTGACTCTAAATTAAATTCTGGTCTGCATGTAAACAATATCCAATTAATGATCCAATCAAAACATTTATCTTCTAAAACATTATATGTATCAATATTTAAATTTATTATAAATCTTTGATATCCAGTTCGGGAAATACTTTTACCTTAGAACTTAGATAATAGAATATAAGGATGGGAAAATATATATAAACTTATCATTTAAGATTTCTGTAATTTTGCTTTTAATTGAACATAATGTGATATGAAATAATATACATATCCAATATTTCAATTATGTAGCACCTAAAAATATGCAAAAGATTCGTTCTTTGCAAGATTTTATATAAAGCATTTTGATTAAAGGCCCTGCTCCATTAGTCTTGTTAAAAGTTGTGATGACTTTTTAAAAGTCGTCACCACTTTTTTCTAGCAAAAAAGAAAAGAGATAACATGTAAAATTATACAGTACAGAGAGAGATAAAAATTCCAACTCTTTAACAAAATTTCGAAATATTTTTGACATTTCGAATTTTTTTTTTATTTGAAAATAATTTTCAAATTGTACACACAACACAGAAAATTGAATTTGTTTTTATATTTGTGATTTCTAGGTCTAGTTATTTATTTATTTATTTATTTACCAAACAAGGTACATTTCATTACATTAAATTACATTAAATATCTTAGTTACAGTGCATTGTAAGTAACAGTGTCTTATAAAATAGTTTTTTATATGTATAATAATTTAGAGATATTGTATATTACATAACTATATAAAATAATAGTTAAGATTGAAGTAAAAATATTGGACTATACTTAATATTATTATCAAAAGGAAATAATTTTTTCATTATTTGGTATTCTTAAAATTAAAATTAAAATTAATATAATTAATTAACAATATGCGTATGATAAGTAATGTTAAAGGATGTAAGGGATGGGATTATATTATGATATTGCGAAGTCTGGATTTGTACACTAATTTAGATATTGTTGGCGAAAAGCAGGAGCTGTAATAATTGAAAACCATACAACATCTATTGATAGGTTCATTTTTACCATATTCCGTACGATGAGCAGAAACCTTAAGTAAGGATGTGTGTCTTGTTTGTCTTACGTCATTGTTAAATTTTATCCCGTTGGATATAAAACTAACATTAATGTTATTATTCAAGACATCGAAAGTGAAACAAGATATTAGTAGGTCACGTCTAGAAGAGAGTGAAGTCAATTCAAGTAATTTAAGTTTAGAAAGGTACGGCGGTAAATTGTTGTTAGCATTAAATTAGACACAATTAATTTTTATATATAAAGTATGTACCTTTTTTAATTGAAATATTTTGAAAATTCATTATTATTATTAAAAATAAACTTTATTGAAAAAATATAAAATTTAAAAAAATAGATTGCCATTCAAAAAATGTAGAATTTTTTCAAAAAATTATGACAAATATTTTAAAGTATATGTCAAACGCCAACTTTTATTAAAAAAAGTTGTTAATTATCAACTTTTTTTCGAATACAACAACTTTTTTTCGAATACAACCACTTTTTTGTTGGATTCGACGACTTTTTTGTTGGATTCGCCGACTTTTTTGTTGGATACAACCACTTTTTTTCGATAAAAAGTCGTTGTTCCCTCTCTATCGCACGCATACTTTTTTGTATCTTGCATCACTTCTTCTAGAAAAAATTGGTGACGACTTTTAAAAAAGACTAATGGACCTGGGCCTTTAATAATTTGTTAAAAACAAAATTAATTTGAATAAAATTTTAATAAAAATATAAAAAACTAAATCTGCTATGTTTTATTAAATTATTTCCACTCATATATTTTTGCATTCCACTTGTTGATTTTCTTAAACATTTATAGCTTGATGTTCATAAAAAAATTTGTGTCTTGAATAGTCTTATAGACAAAAAAAATTCCTATTCCTCTCTTCAATTTTACTATTAATTCCTAAATTTATGTTGATAAAAAAAATTCTTATTTATTTTTTACTACTCGTAAAAGTATAATTTAACATAATTAATACTAAAACCCCTTTTAATCTAAGACACTTAGTTGGTAATAATCTTTACTAATACTAAAAAAAATATTTGCTAAACTTTATTGTAGTTAAGTTTCACACCTTTACTAAACCTGCGCTAAAGACTTTACTAAACCTGCGCTAAAGACTTAACGATACTATCGTGTAATAGATGTCGTATAGTAAATTAAATTTTAGTTATAAAGTAAATTATCCGTAATTTGGATTATATTATTTTGTATATAAAAAAATTTTTTTGTGTTTTGAAAAAAAATTTTTTTTTGTGTTTTGAAAAATGTTTTTTGAAAATATATGTTTTTTGTGTTTTGAAAAATGTTTTTTTTTTAATATAATACAATGTAGGTTCATTATTTTGATTTATTCTCTAAATGATAACACTTCGGGTGTTACATATTCATCCATTGTGTTATCCCTTTGTTGGATCATTCTAATTGATTTATTTAACTTGGAACTAGGTTTTGCCATTTTGGTTCTGGGTAATTTTGGGGTTTTTGGTGGAGATGGTGGGTTATTCCGGGGTGGTCGAACTGTGACCTCTTCCGTTGGTATTATAGGTGTGGATATTGTTGGTCTATTTCGTCTTTCTCCCAATTCTATATCTCTAATGTTATTTTCCTTTGATTTCTTACTTTTGAGTTTGGTGACAATTATATATATTACTAAAATAGTTATTACTAAACTTAAAACTACTGAATTTGCGATTGAGGTTAACTTAAATGTATCCCAATTTGCTTGATTTTGTTTGGCCCTTCGTATGTCCCCATGAAGTTCTGTTAATGATTGACTTCTCTTTGCAAATTCTTTATTAAGTTCTTCTGGATTTATTGGTTTAATTACTTTTGATATAGGTGTCATTGTTATTACGGAAATTTCATGTTAATTTTCCTTAAGCTCTATTTCACTTATATTAGAAAATTTAAAATTATTTTCCAAATTGAATTCTTCATTTTTTGTATTTTCGTAGGGTAACTCTAATTGTTCTAGTAAGAAAGTACATTTCTCTGTTAGAGTTAGAATACCGGTTTCTTTTAGTACAATTTTGTGAGCTTGTGCTGCACAGATAGCTACTAAAGTGATTTTATGTGGGAACATGTATAACCACGTATTTTTTGTTTTCATTGGGACAATGTGATTTCCTATCTCCCTCAGTGCGTTATATTGACATAACTCGTACTTTTCATTGTTCAGTAATTCCATTTTTAGAAATTGCTTTATGACGCAGTGTGGTTGTGATAAATCCAAAATTTTTGGTTGTAGTTGCTTACAAATTTGTAAAACTTTATTTTCATCTGTATCTATTTGTTGACAAGCTGTCTTTTTCTGTTCGTTGGTGTAGTGTAGAAAGTGCCCCGCCGAATTATTAGCTAAGTAATCACATTCTGGTCTTAATATTATTATGTTTTCCTTGCTTTTCCTTGGTATGGGATATATTTTATATAATGTATATTCATTTTTTTGTAGAATGCTAATTTTAATGGTGACTCCTAACTCCCCATTCTTATGTTTTAAATTTACTCTCGCTAGTTGGTTTAGTACTGCGCTGATGAATATAGAAGTGGATGTCCTGTTTCCAGAGTTAGATTTCTTGTTAGAATTGTTAATAGTTGTGAGTCTATAAGTAATGGATGTATTTTATGTTGTTGTAACGAAATTATTATGGATTCTTGTTCTAATAAATAATCGTATAATCGTTCTAATTCAGCCAATGCAAATATAACTATTCGATTAATTTCCAACTCTGCCCACAAATCCCTGTTATCTGCTTTTAAAATGAGTAAATTTGTGTTTACTGAGTCAGTTAACTTAATAATTTTGTTTCTCCAATATGATATTTCGTCCTTCCATAATTTACAACTTTTATTATTTTGAGAGTTGAAAACAGTGCTGCAGGTACTGCTTAGTTTATTTGATAATTTGTTTATGAATTCCTCTATTTCGTCCTCCCTCGTTATTGTGAATTTAGAATAAATTGTGATTTCGTTCTTGTATTCTATGGTATTTCCTAAATTTTCGAAAACAATTTCTGTGTTTTCAAGTTCCATCATACTCCAGGGTGTGGTTAGTACGAGGTTGATTAGCGTAGAAAAATATAATATTAGATACAATGTATAGTAATTTTCCTTTATTTTATGTCCTGCGTTTCCTTCCTGATAAATTTTGGTACTGAAAATAATATGATGAAAAATTTCTTTAGTGGTTGAAATTTTGATTTTTAGGTGTGTTTTGTTTTCTAGTCATAAAGGGGTAGGCTGATGCCATAGTTTAAGTCGGTTATTATGTATTCGTCGTGTTTTACCCTTAACCCTTATAATCGTTGTATTTTCGTTTGAATTTTCTAATACTTCAAATGGGCCTAACCAAGTTAAACTAAGCTTGTTTAATTTTTGTGGGTTTAGAAATAGTACTTTATCACCTGTTTTATATGTCGAAGTTTTTTCGTTTTTATCATAATACAATTTTGCCTTATTTTTACTATTAATTAAGTTTTCCCGTGCTAATTGTCTGATCCTCTGAAGTTTGAATTTGATGACGTTACTGATGTCGTCTGAATTATATAGAGGCTCAGTTTTCCGGCTTACAAATTTTGGTAATGGATCGCAAAAACCATATAGAACAAAAAAAGGTGAAAATTTGGTTCCTTCGTGCGGTGTGTGATTATGGGTAAAGGCTGCTTCTGCTAGCCATTCATCCCAAGTTTGCACATTTTTATCCACTATCATCTTGAAATATTCTACTAATGGTCCATGTCGTCTTTCCAATGATCCGTTTGACTGAGGGTGGTAAGCGGTCGTTTCCAATTTTTTAATTTTCAATATTTTGCAAAGATTTCTGAAAACTTGGCTAGTGAAGTTGGTACCTTGATCGGTAATTAATTTTTTTGGTATTGCGGAGTATTTTAATATGATTCTATCATAAAATGCTCTGGCTACTGTTGCGGCCTCCATGTTGGGCAGAGCTACACAATCCAGTAGTTTAGTCAAATCGTCTTGAAAGCTTAAAATGTATTTATTCCCTGTATTCGAAATTGGAAATGGTCCAACGATATCTAGGTATACTTTATGAAATGGACGTTTAGCGGTATCTGTAATCATCATAGACATTTTTGTAACCCTTCCTCTTTTAGTTTTTTGACATTTTGGACATGACTCGATATACTTCCTTACTGTTTTGAGCATTTTCTTCCAAACATAGTGTCTCTTTAGTTGATTATATGTTTTTTGTTGTATTGTTTTTTGGATTTCTTCTTTGTCTATTAATTCCATTCTTTTTGACCATTTTTCAGTTGGTTTTTCCACATCATCTTCATCCTCTTCGTCAGTGTTAGAATCTTCTTCAATAGTTTTATCCATATCATTGTCCGCTAATTTCGCATTTTGAGCTCTAGTTATTACATTTATTTGATTTGATTCCGTATCGTTTTCTCTATACGAAATCCGACTTAGTACGTCCGCGTTACTATTTTGTTTTCCTGGTTTATATTCGATAGTAAATTTATATTCCGAAAGCCTAATTTTCCAACGGTTTAGTGGTCCTTCAGGATTTCTTTTATTGTACTCACTAATTAATGGTTTATGATCTGTGAAAACTCCTTCCCAATAGGTATGACCGAAAATTTTTTATTGCCCAATATATTGCTAGCATTTCCTGTTCAATTGTCGCATAATTTTTCTCTGATTTTCCTAATACTCTACTAGCGTAGGCAATTGGTTTATCTTCTCCAGTCTGAGTTTGTGATAAAACCGCTCCGAGTGCTTGATTACTAGCATCCGTAGTTAAATTAAAATCCGTTTTGAAATCCAGATACATGAGTAATGGTGGTTCGACCAATAATTTTTTTATTTTTTCAAATGCTATTTGGTGTTCCGAAGTCCAATTAAATTTTTGGGATTTTGTTGCCATTTTATACAGAGATGCCCCAATGTCGGCGAGTTTGGGCATACTAGGTCTGTAATAGTTTACTAGCCCTAAAAATGATTGAAGTTTCTTTGTGGTACTAGGTACGGGCATTACTCCTTCTGATGTTATTTTATGGCCCAAATATACTACTTCTTTTTTTAAAAATTTACATTAATTTCAGATTATTTTCCCTCAACCTTTGGAACACACATCGCAGTTTTTCATCGTGATCTATTAAATATTGCCCGTATATAACTATGTTATCGAGATATTCGAAACATTTGAACCCCTGAAGTCCCGTTAAGACGCAATTCATCATTCGTTGGAATGTGGCCGGTGCTCCGGTTAGTCCGAATGGCATTCGCTTGAACTCGAAGTGGCCATAGGCAGTACTGAATGCAGTTTTCTCTCTGTCTGTAGGTTCCATTTGTACGTGGTGATAGCCACTAGCAAGATCCAAGGTTGTGAAATATTTTGAACCTCCTAATTGATCCAAAATTTCTTCAATACGGGGAAGTGGAAAGGTATCGCCTATCGTTACTTCATTTAATTTTCGAAAATCTATTACTACTCGATGTCTTTTTTCTCCGTTAGGCCCCGCCTTTTTTGGCACAACAAGTAATGGTGCATTCCAAGGGCTATTACTAGGCTGTATTATATCTTCCGTTAATAATTTACCGATTTCTTCGTTTATTACTTCCCTATGGCATTCAGGTAAACGATATTGACGACTGTTTATAGGTTTAGTATCTGCTTTAACCGAGATTGAATGGGTTATATTTTCAACGCAGCTTCATTTATCTCCGGGTAGGTGAAAAATGTCGTGACATTCTTCACATATCCTTTCTAGTGTTTCTATTTCTGCGGTGCTTAGATCCTGTGAATTGCACAAAACGTCCTTTAATTTCTTAATCCTTTCTTTTACTCCCATATTGTCCGTTTTCTCTTGATTGAATAGATATCTTACATAATAAACTGGTTTATTTTGCGTTTTATGCTCATCGTTACCCCAATTTGTTAATGGGTGTACATTATAAGAATTTAGCGAGTGAACTGTTGGTTCGAAATTTGGAACTATTTGTTCCTGATTTGTTGTATTTACCACCGGGACGGCAATTTTCCCATTTCGTACTTTGCTGATGCAATTCCGTAAGAATATTCCATTTTCCAAATTTTTCCCTATGTTTAATAACTCTCCCTGTTCTTTAACAGCTACTTCTATAATTTTCTCTGATCTCGCGGGTATTTTAATTTCATTTTCTTTCAACTTTGATCTTCCACCTTTTCCTTGGGAGTTTTCAAGATCCGCAGCGCAGTTGTCTGCTCCTGAAAATTTTCCCTTGGATTGTAGTTTTTCATTTTCTTTGGTTAAAATTGGTTTGTCCTCATTGCCTGGAAAAGGTTCCAGATCCGCTGCTCTATGGTCAGCTCCTGATTTTTCCGGTTTTGAGTTTCCACCAATTTCAAACTCTTCGTTAATTCTATTACAATTTCCCCTTTTAATTTCATCCTTATTTCTCATAATTTCGAGACGAACTCCTTTTTTAAGTTCACTATTTTCTTTTACTTTATCATTATTAATTTCCTCATTTTCAACTTCATTATATCTCTCTATTTCATTATTTCTCTCTAATTTTCTATTATTCATTTCTTCATTTTCAACTTTGTCGTTACTCTTCGTTTTGTACATTTTAACTTCTTCAAACTTTCTATTTACTTCAATATTACTCTGGTTCGTAAAGGGAATTGAAAATTCATTTTTATTGACTTTTGTTTTGGGAAAATGTAAAGTCCTTTGTGGTCCTAAAACATTACAGTTCTCTGCTAAAAAATCGTTTCCTAGAATTCCATCCGCGGGGAGTTCGCAATTACTACCTACTACTTGGAACTCGCATTTCATTTCTTCTGGTGTTAAAAATTTTCCAAAGCACTTGCCCAAGGTTGCACTTTGGTTATGTATTGTATTTATTACTATATTTTCATTTACATCTATAGGTACCTCCTTAGCTATTTTTTCCTTTTTAATTAAACTTATTTGAGCCCTTGTATCTACCAATAATGTGACTTTTTTTGTGTTTGAAATATCCAAAGGCATAGTCACTAAGGGGTCTAAGCGGAGGTTACCGTTTTTTACACCCTTTCCTTCGTTATTTGGGGATGAGAATTGGGATTTTACCTCATCCCTTGCTCGTTTCCCTGCTTCGATTGGTAGTATTGCCGTGCTGGACATGTTAATTCTGTACGTCCTTCTCTTTGACACCACTCACAGTGTCCTAATCGGAATCTGTTAACTCTTTGTTGAGTTGTGGCTTCCTGTGCTTTTGATTTATTAAACGGACAATTAGTTGTAATGTGTCCTGAATTTTTGCATAAATAACACTCCATACGTGCCCATTTATTTTCTCTTTGTACGTTATTAGCTGGTGGTGCGCCTGTTTTGCGAGGTGCCCTACACTCTTTGCTGTAGTTGCCCATCCTGCCACAATTAAAACAAGTTACTCTTTGTCCATTGTTATTGTTTGGCACGTAAGAGTTATGTACTGGCCTAGCTGCTGTTACCGGTACTCTCATTCGTTGCGGTGCTTGTTGCATATTTTGTTGCCTAAAGAATCTATTATTGTCTCTATTATCTCTATTATTGGAACCGAGTTTCAGTTCTTTTATCATTTCCATAAGTTGTTTTGTGGTATTATTCATTGCCTTTTCCGTTGATTTTTCTGCTTGTTATGGCCCAAACAATTCCAAGGATTCCCTAGCAAATCGTATCGCTTTTGTAAGGGTTTCTTCAACATTAGCACAATTTTGGGAAATTATGTAATGTTTGATGGATTCCGATCGCAAGCCTCTGATAAATGTTTTCCGTGAGGCTTCTTCAGCATCCTGTACGATTCCTTGAAATCCATTAGGAAATTTGTGCCTGGCGGCCATTTTAAAACATCCTAATTTTCGTTCTACCCGATCTCCAAATTGTTCGACAGATTCGTCAGGAGTCTGTGCACATTCCTCAATTTCTCGCCTTAATTGTGTTAAATCCTTGTAAGGAATAAATGCGTTTTCCAAAATTGCTTTAAAATCTCTAAAATGCGTTTTCCAAAATTGCTTTAAAAGCCCTACACTCTGCTGTAGTTGCCCATCCTGCCACAATTAAAACAAGTTACTCTTTGTCCATTGTTATTGTTTGACACGTAAGAGTTATGTACTGGCCTAGCTGCTGTTACCGGTACTCTCATTCGTTGCGGTGGTTTTTGCATATTTTGTTGCCTAAAGAATCTATTATTGTCTCTATTATCACTATTATTGGAACCGAGTTTCAGTTCTTTTATCATTTCCATAAGTTGTTTTGTGGTATTATTCATTGCCTTTTCCGTTGATTTTTCTGCTTGTTATGGCCCCAACAATTCCAAGGATTCCCTAGCAAATCGTATCGCTTTTGTAAGGGTTTCTTCAACATTAGCACAATTTTGGGAAATTATGTAATGTTTGATGGATTCCCATCGCAAGCCTCTGATAAATGTTTTCCGTGTGGCTTCTTCAGCATCCTGTGCGATTCCTTGAAATCCATCAGGAAATTTGTGCCTGGCGGCCATTTTAAAACATCCTAATTTTCGTTCTACCCGATCTCCAAATTGTTCGACAGATTCGTCAGGAGTCTGTACACATTCCTCAATTTCTCGCCTTAATTGTGTTAAATCCTTGTAAGGAATAAATGCGTTTTCCAAAATTGCTTTAAAATCTCTAAAGCTACTAACTGCTCGCTCCTTAAAAATGTCCGCGGCTCTTTTCCTTCTTCGAAAAATGTTGGAATGCCCTGACAAAATGTTTTATATGTTTTTTCTAGGCGCATTGTTGCGTTCATTGGAGCTGTCATACCGAAATCGTATGTATTATCCTTGTTTAAAAAATTTTTTGATCTCCTATTATTTTTTCCTGATCCGTTGTTTTGTGGCATTAAATCCTCGGATAATCCATTGGGTATGTGTAAGCCGCTATTTGTGCGTGGAATTGCTCCCTGCATACATAATCTATTTGTATCCATTTCCAATTTGTCAAAGTTTTTGTTAATATTAATCAAGGTTTCGTTTCTTTCCTTATTTAAATTAATTTTTTCTACTGGTATGCCTCCTACGGCACCTTCTTCTTCGCCCTCTCTGCTAGTACTTTCAGTATTTTCTCTAATATTACTTGAATGTATGCTTAAATTAATTCTGTTTAAATTAATTTCTGTTTCCGCCCCGCTTTCGTCTGAATTTTCCGGCGCAAAAGTTACCGACCGCCTTCGTTTTGTTAAATTATTTGAATTACCCTGTGGTGTGGATTTTATCAGTGATAATTCCGCAAAATTAAGGTTTTCCGGTAAAATAGTAGAATCCTCTAGTATTTTCTTTTGTCCGCGAGTAGTTGGTGCCATGTGTTAAATGGTACCCAAAAAAAATAATTAAATTGATTTTCCAACAAATTATACCTAAAATTCTATACTATTTTGTTATTATTATTTTTATTTTAAGAATATTCCTATATTTTCGTCAAAATAATACCACAATTATTAAAACTCATTAACATTCAATAATAAAAATAATTCGCATTCAATTTTTTATTGAATAAAAAAAAACTCCCTTTTCCTCTACGCCTATGGTTAAATAATACTTAAAATAATAATATTATCAATACAAAACATATATACTCTCAGAAACGACCATTTTATTGTATCGCATACATAAACATGAATATAACACAAAAAAAATTCTCTCATTAATTAAGCATATAGCATATGCGCAAAAGCTTTAAAGATTCTTCTTTGTATTGCATTTATTTTATGTAGCTTAAAAAAAGAGGTGTATTCCTAACCTAACTAAAGTATTGTATTTAAGCAGCAAGGTGTATTTTTAACTTGTGAGAAGAACGAAAAAAAATTTTAGGGCTTAAAATTTCTTTTATTAGTGAGCAGCAATAAAGAATTTTCTAACAGAAAAATGTATGATTTTATGTATTTTTATATAATAGCAATAAATTGTATTTTTTTTTATATATCGTTTAAAGAGAAGAGCGAAACAAATTGGATGAGAAAAAATGTGTGGATGTATTAGACCATATATGATAATTGAACAAATTCTCCTAACAACAAAAATTTTATGCTTTTTTTTATATATACTTTATTTTTATTTTTATTTAACATTTTAATATTTTAATTTGTATTTTTTGTGTTAAAAGACATTTTTAATTTTAATCATCATATCTCCTAAATATTATAACATTCCCTCTCTCTATTATTATATTAATATTTTCATCTAATATTATTATTAAGAAATATTGCGAGTAATAACTAGAGATACTTAACATAATTGTTTTTGTATTTAAAAATTCTATCTCATATATTACTATTACATTGAAATAATTTGCTTTTTTTTTATTCTGTTTTTTTTTTTTTATATATATTATTATGTGCTTCTTCCGCTACTTTACAAATATTTGAAAGAATTTTCTCGAATTTTTTCTTTTCCGCTTTTTGCTTTCGCTGTTCCGATCTCTGCTTCCTTTTTAATTCCTTAATTTTGTTGTTGAAAATTTCTTCCTGCTCTTGACTGCATCCCAATCGCAGTATCCGGTGTAATTCTTTTATCTCCTCTCTTCGTTGTGCCGCTTCTCCACCTCTTTTTCTTATTATCTCCTCTTGTGGTATTTTTTGTTTTGCCGGCGGCCGCAATGCTTGTCTTCTTTTATACTCTTCCAAAATAATTGGCTTTGGTCCCGCTGTTGGTTCTTTTTTGATTTTGTCCTTTATTTTTTCCAACGTCGACATTTGTTGTGACATTAATTACAGGTAAAAAAAATTTTTTATTATATTTTTTCCAAAACAGTGAGGCCAAGCCCGTTCACTATATCCTCAGGCAGTGCCTGTTGAGGGTTTTGAAAAAAAAAAAAAATTTTTTTTATATTATTATTATTATACATGTAGACCCAGTTTTTTTTTTTTTGAAGAGTACTCCAAAAGTTGGTCACGGCACCAATGTTGTGTTGTGGTCTGTCTTGTATGAAATTATATTCACCTTTATATTATTTATCTCTCGTTTGGCCTGATCGTCCTTTTAATTCTTCCTTTCAATTTAATGAGTAACTTTGACTACTAATAATTTAAAATAAAACAAGACTAGTTTCTGTTTTAACCTTAAAGTTCTATTATTGTTTTTCTTCACTATAGGCTTAATCTGTTTAGTAAAAGACTTTATATTTGAACTCCCCGAATATTTGAACTCCCCGAAATACCAATTTTCAGCCGTTATTAATTAATTAGACCCTTGGGTCAAATAAAGGGCATGATTGGAAAATTTTTGGAAAAAAAAAAAAAATCGAGGAGTCGTATGATAGTCGTGACGCTGGACACCGGCTTATATAAAATCTTGTTAGTTTTTTTTATTCGTTTTTTTTTGTTCAAGTTTTTTTTAATTAAAAAAAAATTAATTCGTTCAGTTTTTTTTGTTAAAAGGAAAAGAAAGCAAAAAAGGATGAATTTTGAACCTGATATCTAAAAAGAAAAAAAAAATTTTTTGTGAATGAGTTTTAAAAAAAAAAAAAAAAAACTTCGATGTAAATGAAAAAAAAACGGTTTGGTGTATTGAATTATTGGATGGGAAAATATCTTATATCCCCGAGAGAATACAAATAGATTTAAAAAAAAAAAAAAAAATTACTAAGCCGCGAAAATTATAAAAAAAAAATTCATAGTCAAAATTAGTGTCCAGCGCGCCGTTTTTTTTTTGTGTTAATTGTGTTCCTGTGTTCCTGTGCTGTCACTGGTTGCTGTGTCCTGGTAAGTGGTCCTGTATAGTTGTCATCTTGGTGCAGTCATCGTTGGAAGCAGAGCAGTCATCGTGCAGTGTGGGGAATTGGGTTGTTTTTTTTGTTTTGGGGTTTTTTTTTAAATTGGTTTTTTTTTTGTGTAAAGTAGTTTTTTATTGTAAATTGGTTTAATTGATATAATGTCGTAAAGTAAATTCCATTCTTGTCAATATAGAAAGAATTAATAGGAAGAGATTTCAATAAAAAGAAAATAAAATTTTTGTACCTTCACATAAAAAAAATAAAATTTTTAGGATATAGGTGCAGCTCGATCCAGACATGTCGGGAGTAGCTTCCGCCAAAGTATCTATAAATTACTAAAACAAAAGGTATGTGAAAGTTTTCTTTTTCTATTGGTTTTTTTTTTAAAGAAAAATTGAAAGAATTATAGTTTTTTGAAAAGGTGAAAAAAAATAAAATTTTTGATTAAAATTCCTTTTTTTTTTGTAGTTTTGCTTTATTAAATAAATTATTATATATCGATATATCTATACATGGAATTCAATTACAATTATTAAAATTTTTTTTTGGAAATATATAAAACAATTTTTATGGATTTAAAACCAAAAATACCTTTGTGTTATTATTTTTCTATATATAAATTTTGTGTGGTGGATTAGCCAGGTCCGTCGGGACATCGTTGGGAGTGCTGAGTCCCTGTGGTTTTTTTTTGTGTTGGATTTTTTTTTGTGTATTCCGGAATTTTCGTCAATTCAACATGGCAGAATAAGTCGGGGCAGATGAGTGATCCGGAGTCGCAGAATTCCTTCTAGTTGTCCTTTTCCTTTTTCATTTCCATGTTCTTCTTTGGTCCATCATTGATTATGACATAATCAATGTGTTGGATTGAAGAGAACATTTGTTGGTGGTATGATGGTTAGTAGGATCATTGGTCGACCCACGCCCCACAGACTGTGCTGAGCCGGCAACAAGGAGGAAATCCCAATGATCCTGGGAGCTGGAAGTAAAGAAAAGGGAATTCGTTTTTTTTTGTTTATAAAAGAAAAATTAATTCTTGGTCTTGCTTTCCATAGTGACTGTGGCTAGGTCACTCCGACCTGGCGCCCAACACTTTCAGCTCCCGAACCCTTCTCCTCCGAATCTATCTTCAGATAACAAATCCAATAAATTTGGATCTCGTTACAATTGGCGCCCAATTTTGTTTATGGCAAAAGAACTTAGAAAAATTCTAGTGACGTTTGGTCACCCGAAATTTTTTGTAATGAAAAAATTTTTTTTTGTATCATCAACTTCATCAGAATTGGTTTGGTTCTGAGGATGGGTTCGGATGGAGTTGGTGTGGCCATTGTATCACCAACTAAAGTCGTCCCCTTTTGCCTTGGATGACTTCCAACCAGTTCACATAAAACCGAGAATTTCGTAGTATTGTTGTGTTAATTATTTATTTTTTTTGTACAGCTGATAGTTAGAGCGTGACATGGTTGTTCATGTTTTTGACCTATCAGTCTGGTATAGCGGGGTAAGTAATAGAGCTGGAGTTAGATAAAAATTTAGGTTGTCCTCGATTTGTCCTCCAGATATCTGTTATTTATTTTTTTCGTTATTTATTTTGACCAAAAATAGCGGAGATAGTTAGAATATGACCCAGTTGTCTGGATATATTCCTATCAACGTTGTTTTTGTTGTCTTTTATGTGACAAAATTGTTGTCTATTTATTTAAATTTTATCGTTATGTGAACTGGAAGGAATACATTTTAAGGCGGAAGATTCCTTTCCCGCATCCTTCACTCATCCTATTAGTCCTGTTCCTTGGTTTTATCTGCTCCTCCCATTCCTGTAATTTCTGCTACAATGGGTCACTCAACGCTCGTTGTATCCTCATCAAAACAATAGTAATATTATTTGTAATAATATTAAAAAAAAAAACAAGAATCACTTCCGAGGAAACTTTTCCTGCGAACCTACAATAAAAAAACAAATACACAAAATTGGGTTTTGATTTAGGCTGTGTGCCAAAGGGTTTAAATTTGTAGTTTAAAATTAAATTATGACTGATGAAATTAAATTATGACACTAGCGTGGTGAATATAGAAAGTCAAAATTTAACGACCTTCCAGACCTCGTTAAATTTGACACTTCAGATTAAATTTTGATTTATTTAATATTCATATATCAGATTTTTTATTTACGAGCCCTATCTCATATGTATTGATACATTCCAATATTTTATGATTTTTTTGAATGTTTTATACTAGAATTATTAATAAAAATAAATTTATCTTTTTACAAGAAATTAAAGAAATATTAATAATAATAAAAAAAGATTAAAACAAAATGTTATATCAATTGTATTGTTTGTATAAAGTATTGTAATGGATCAATACATATGAGATAGGGCTCGTACATATTTATAATTTTATTTTTAAAAAAATTTAAAAAAATTTTTTAATTTTTTTTAAATTTTAATTTTGACTATGAATTTTTTTTTATAATTTTCGCGGCTTAGTAATTTTTTTTTTTTTAAATCTATTTGTATTCTCTCGGGGATATAAGATATTTCCCCATCCAATAATTCAATACACCAAACCGTTTTTTTTTCATTTACATCGAAGTTTTTTTTTTTTTTTTAAAAACTCTTTTTTTTTAAATATAGAAAGTCAAAATTTAACGACCTTCCAGACCTCGTTAAATTTGACACTTCAGATTAAATTTTGATTTATTTAATATTCATATGTCAGATTTTTTATTTACGAGCCCTATCTCATATGTATTGATACATTCCAATATTTTATGATTTTTTTGAATGTTTTATACTAGAATTATTAATAAAAATAAATTTATCTTTTTACAAGAAATTAAAGAAATATTAATAATAATAAACAAAGATTAAAACAAAATGTTATATCAATTGTATTGTTGGTATAAAGTATTGTAATGGATCAATACATATGAGATAGGGCTCGTACATATTTATAATTTTATTTTTACAAAAATTTAAAAAAAATTTTTAATTTTTTTTAAAAAATTAGAGAGCAAAAAAAAAAGAAAAATTTCATCCATCTTTTTTTAAAAATTAAACCAATTGGCACAGCAAACTTGATAGTAAATATTAAAAAAACTCACCAGCAAAAAAAATTTAATTTTTTGTGTCAAAATTTAAAATTTAAACTCTTTGGCACACAGCCTTAAAACAACATTTATTTATTAAATTTATTAAAAATTAAATTATTAAATTTATGATTTTGTGTGACAGCTGTTTATTATTAACTGGGGACAGCTGTGAAAAAATAATAAAGGTACTAGAGCAATTAAAAATAGTGTAGTACCAAATTGCGGTAATAGAATTATTATAAAATTATAAAAATATAAGGTGTGTTCAATACTCCGGGGTCGTCAGAGCGGAATAAGAATTTTTGCTAGGAAGTAGTTAATATTAAATAGTTAGATTTTTTTTTATTATTATTTATTGGTGGAAGTTAGACTTATTATTAGGGTAGGTTTATTAGTTATTGGGCAGTGGTAATAGTTTATTTATATTTTTTTTATTGTTATTTATTAAAGTAGTATTAAGTAGTTTTTTTTTTGTAAATTTTTTTTATTTATTTTCTAATTTAAAATTTTTACAATTACAATAATTGTTATTTATTTATTAGAATTAGTTTATGTATTATTAGTTAGTATAGTTCGGTTTTGGTTACGTTAGTATTGGTTATTATTAGTGGGTAGTTACAATCAGTGTCATTATATTTCCAGTTTTGTTATTTATATTTACAGATTTTTTTGTTATTTATATTTACAAATTTTGTGGTATTTATATTTACAATTTTTGTTATTTATATTTACAAATTTCTCTGTTATTTATATTTACAAAGGTGCTGTTATTTTATACACTGATTGTTATTTATTTATTTATTTTTTTTATTTTTTTTGTAAGGTTAAGTCGGGTTTATATATTTCTATTTTTTTTTAATTATTCTAGGTTTAATTTTACAATAGTATCAGTAAGTAGGTATAAACATTTTTTTTTGAATTATTTATTAAATTTACAATCAATTATTTATTATTATTATTATTTAGTAGCTATAGTACTGTAGTTTAGTTATTATTAGTATTTCATTAGGAAAAAAATTAAATATCATGGATAGCTTCCGGCATGTGATAGATCCAGTTCTGCTGGACGAGGACGAACTTAGCTATGAACTGAAAATCCGGAATCTATATGTTCCCTCTGAAAATGTATCGGATAAATATTCTAATTTGAGTTTGGCTCTGGATTTGGACAATAAACAAAAACGACGATTACCTGTAGCCGTAATTCCAGATCCAGAGGCTGAACTGAACATCTGCGAGGCGAAGATCGGAGCTGTACGAGCATTGATTACCAACGGCATTAGAGATGGTAATTCCAACGCTCTAGACATCGCCACCACAAAAAGCTTCCACGTATGGGATCGCTTAAACCGATTGAAAAATGTTCAACCGAGTTCCTCCGGGGCGATCAGGAAAGGAATTTATGAACTAAAAGAGAATTTAGAAAAGTTGCGTCAGTATAAACAAAAACAAATTACATCAAAATTACCTGAACCTTCAGAACCTCAATTAGAAGCGATCGACGAGGATGATGAGTTGGTCCGTCCATTAGCTGCCCCGCTCACCATAATTGGACATCCAATTCTAGGGGCTACTGGAGCGACACCGAAGGTGACCCCAATGGGAAAACCAGCGGAGCGAAGGGCTGACGTATTCTCGGATCTGCAAGCAGAAGCGGTGCGGCCGTTGGATACTCCACAGGTTTCGGGTCCCAAAAGTCTGCCATCGTCGACATTGCCAGCGAGGAATTTAGCCTGGAGCTATCAAGCGTCACCACGTGCAAACCCGGACAACTATCGATTTCCGTCTACAGGAATCGCGCCACTCCATGCGGATGTTCGACGAACTAATACAAATTCTGGCTGTAATAACTACAATAGAAGCAACAATCGTCAAAAATTTTCATCAAATTTAGATTACTGACTTCCGAAACAATCCTCGCAAAATTATGAGCGTCAGCGGATCCAGGAACTGGAAAAGGCATTAGCAGTACAGCAACAGCAGATGCAGGCGAGACCAATTTCAGCGGTTGAGTATGAACTACGCAGAGCACCAGCGACAGTCAAACCTTATTGGAGCTGTAAGGGATGACCACCGGCAATTCCATCAGCCGGCGGATGAACTGGCCGCGGTACCGCCTACTGGTGTTCCCCCTAGAACGAGAATAGAAGTCAATAGCAGTGACGACGAAAATGTAGAGTTACCTGTCGATAATGTCCATCGTCCCAATCCAGTGTCAAATTGGCGGATTCAATTCGACGGCACTGGAAAAATGTTGACGCTGTTTGAATTTTTATTCCGAGTGGAAGCTCTTGCGAGAGGGGACAGCTATCCAGTAGAGATCTTGGTACTAGCCATCAACCAGCTACTAAAAGGAAGAGCCGACATCTGGTATTAGCAGTTCATCCGGAGGAATCCACACGCTTCTTGGTCCCAGCTGAAAGCGGCAATGAAAGTGGAGTTTGACGAAGGCGAGGAGGATGGTGATGTAAAGCGGATGATGGAAGCACGCAAGCAGAAACCAAGGGAGAAATTTTCGGATTACCGGTTGGATATGGAGGGTCTGCGATTGCGTCTACAGCAGGAGATCTCGGACGATGAATTTTTGAGCCGTCTCCGTTATAATTTGTTCCGGAGCTACAAAAAAGCGTTGGTTCAACAAAACGTGGTCACCTTGAGCCAACTCGACAACATGTGTCGTAAACTAGAACGTAATTGGCGAGAGATAGGTGAGACGGCAGAAGAAAAAATTCGTCCTAGGAGGCATTATATTAACGAATTATATTCCGAAACAGAAATTAACACACACGTATCTGAAATTCTAGTCAAAAATCAAAAACCAAAGATTTCAAAAACCAAAGAGTGAAAAAAACTAAATATATTACCAGCTTAGATTTAAAAATTGCTTCTTGGCAAGTAGAACTAGACGAAAAATTTCGCGATAAAATAGCATTCATCGTTCCTGGGCGGGGGCTGTTTCAATTTAAAAGAATGCCCTTTGGTTTGTCCAACTCCCCGAAAACACTATGCAAGCTCATGGATAAGGTGATCCCTTACGAGCTTTATGAGGACGTCTTCGTTTACCTGGATGATCTTTTGATCCTCTCGGAAGACTTTGACGTCCACATGTCGCTCTTGAGTAGAGTAGCTAAGTGTTTGAGGGAAGCTAGACTTACTATTAATATAGAGAAAAGTCGCTTCTGCCAAAAGGAGACCAAATACCTCGGACACATTATCAATGGAGACGGCATCAAAACAGATCCAGCTAAAATCGACGCCATCAACGATTTTCCACGTCCGAAAACCGTCCGTCAAATCCGAAGATTTCTTGGCATGACCGGTTGGTATAACCGGTTCATTAAAAATTATACCGACCTTGCTGCTCCCATCACCGATTTATTGAACAAAAACTCTCCAGATAAGTGGAACGAGTCCGCCGAAACAGCTTTCATTGCCTTAAAACGAGCTCTCACAGAAGCACCGGTCTTGGTGAATCCCGATTTTACCCGTGCTTTTTCGGTTCAATGTGATGCGTCGAAGACGGGAGTCGGGGGCGTTCTATTTCAGTTAGATGACGACGGACAAGAACACCCGATCGCGTTCAGGTCGCAGAAATTGAACAACGCCCAGAAGAACTACAGCGTAACTGAATTAGAATGTCTTGCGGCTGTCGTGAGCATCCAGAAATTCCGACCATACATTGAAGGGACCAAGTTCAACGTTATCACAGATCACGCTAGTCTTAAATGGCTGATGAGCCAGAAAGATTTGTCCGGCAGACTAGCGCGATGGAGTCTGAAACTGCAAGGCTACGATTTTACCATTGAACATCGGAAAGGCAGTGAGAATATTGTGGCTGATGCTCTATCTCGAGGGAAATTAGACGAGCTCACTTCGGAACTTCGACAGCACAATATTCTCTGTGGTAACGATGAAGCGTTCCAGGAGCCGGAATATCTGGAAAAATTACAACTGGTGGAGAACAATTGCGATAAATTTCGGGATCTAAAAACAGATGGAAAATTCCTGTATAAACGCTGTAATTTCCATGAAAATCAGCTACTTACAGATATTCCGGTGTGGAAAGTGTGGGTTCCAGAATCGCTGTGCTCTCAAGTTATCCGGCATTTCCATGACGATCCGTTAGACGCGAATTCAGGAGTGAGTAAAACGCTAGAAAAAATTCAACGGTATTATTATTGGCCTAGAATGGGAAACGATATCCGTACCTACATTTTGCATTGCGATTCGTGTAAGGAATGCAAAGCGCCGAACACCAGCTTACGTCCTCCGATGGTGATACGTTCGCCGCCTGTGCGACCCTGGCAATACATAAACATCGACTTGTTGGGACCGTATCCACGATCGAAACAAGGGAATACGTCTATCTTAATCGTTCTAGATCAGTTCAGCAAATTCGTGTTGTTGAAGCCGTTGCGACAGGCCAAGACTGGTCCGCTTATCAAATTCCTGGAATCCGAAATTTTCCATTTGTTTGGAATTCCAGAGGTCTTGCTGTCGGACAACGGTGTGCAGTTTACATCTAAAGAATTTCAAAAGTTAATGGCCGAATACAATATAAAACTTAAATTTACTGCACCTTATCATCCTCAAGCGAATGCGTCCGAACGATTGAACCGTAACATAATTACTGCCATCCGAGCGTACATCAAAAATGATAATCACAAAGAGTGGGATAAAAATCTTAGTAAGATAGCGTGTGCACTTCGCAACGTAGTACAGGACGCTACCGGATTTTCACCGTACTATCTCACCTTCGGATACCACATGATGACAGACGGTTCCTCGTACGATCTGCTCCGGAAACTCTCTTCACTACAAGATGATTTGGTTGTTGAACATAATCATCAGAAAAGTGGTGTGCAAACGGCTGTTATAAATAATTTAAAGAAAGCACAAAATTTGTATAAAAATCGCTATAATTTAAGAACAAGAAAAAAATCTTACGTACCAGGGGATATAGTTTTCCGTCGAAATCACGGTTTGAGTGATAAACAAAAACATATTTCATCAAAGTTCCTTAAACCGTGGTTAAAATGCATCGTAGTAGCGGCCAAGGGTAGAGTGTGCTACGAAGTTAAGGATTTCGTTACAAAAAAAAATATACATCGCACATGCCAAAGATTTGAAAAGGTGATGCCCGGCTAGCTCAGTCGGTGGAGCATGAGACTGCTCAGGGTGTGGGACAGCCCCACGTTGGCCTAAAAAGAGAAATCGCATTAACATCTGTGATATTTTTTTTGTGTTATTTATTTTTTTTCTTCGACAAAATTTTTTTTATGTAGTATTTATTATTATTATTTTTGTTTAGTCTAATTAGTTATTTACAATTAAGTGTATTAGGTTTAGTTAGTATTAGTATATTTTTTTTTGTTAAATTATTTTTACACTTAGTGTTATTTATATTATTATTGGTTAGTTGTCTCTTATTTACATTTTTTTGGGGTAAAACTTTAGGTATTAGTTTTTTTTTTGTTTATACACTTAATTGTTAATTTATTTCACGGTTTATGTAGAATTACTTATTTAATTTATTAGTTGTAGAGTTTATTATTTATTAGGAATTATTATTATATTATCGCAGGAAGGGACGAAAACGAAAGAAAAAAAAAACACACCAACACACAATAATATTGTTTACATTTTTGGTTTGTTATCCATTGTGTAAACCGACATCATTGATGGGTGTTTTTCAGACTTGTTCTTTGGTAAACTGCTGAACAGGCCAGTTTGTGACACCCGAGATATCTGAAAAATATAATTATTAATATTAGTATAAAATAAAATATAAATATACTTACATCGGCGTAAACCATTCTGCCATGTTGTTTGTTATGTTATAGTTATAAATGTCAGTCAGATAAAAAAATATATGTCGTGAAGTTGGTTACATGTGTCAAGTCCTTGTGTGGAACAACCAGATGTCGTGTTGGTGGTGGTGAATTAGTATAAATTTTCGAAAATGAGAAAAAATACAAAGAATGTTCTTGATTTGACCCTTGGGTCAAATAAAGGGCATGATTGGAAAATTTTTGAAAAAAAAAAAATCGAGGAGTCGTATGATAGTCGTGACGCTGGACACCGGCTTATATAAAATCTTGTTAGTTTTTTTTTATTCGTTTTTTTTAATTAAAAAAAAAATTAATTCGTTCAGTTTTTTTTGTTAAAAAAGAAAGAAAAAAAGGATAAATTTTGAACCTGATATCTAAAAAGAAAAAAAAAATTTTTTGTGAATGAGTTTTTAAAAAAAAAAAAAAACTTCTATGTAAATGAAAAAAAAACGGTTTGGTGTATTTAATTATTGGATGGGGAAATATCTTATATCCCCGAGAGAATACAAATAGATTTAAAAAAAAAAAAAAAAGAAAAAAAAAATTACTAAGCAGCGAAAATTATAAAAAAAAAATTCATAGTCAAATTTAGTGTCCAGCGCGCGAATTATATATTTTATAATTATATAATAAATTTTATATATTTTAACAAATAAAAACACAAACTTTTAAAATTAAATCTTATTTATTGAAAATACTATAATCGACAACCTTATCACAATCGACCGTTTAGCTTAAATTCTTGTGACCAACTCCTTTTATAAAAATTAATCTTCTTATATTCTAGGCTAATTTTATAATTAAAATGCTGATTTTGCATGTAGATTTAATGTGAGAAAAATGGAAAGGAAATCGATAATCTTGATAAATATTTGTTTATCAAGAATTGGTTTCATATTTCCAAAGAATTTATAATTAAGTATATTTAAAATATAATAGAATTACGATGTGGATGTGATGCATCCGTTGAAGATAAGTTATATATAACTCCCCCACGGTCAGATTTGGAATTCTCCTGAATTTCATTATTTGTTATCTTTTTCTTTTTTTGTTTTATTTTATTATTTGATATTATATGATCGATTTTAGGTATTTCATTATTTATTATTGTAACTTTATTTCCCTTCAATTTTTTCCACATTATTATACAAGTAATACTTATTAATATGATTACAATAATTATTATATTAATTCCATATGACATATTTTTATGAAATTTTAATTCTTTAATTTCTTCTATATTTTTAAAGTTATCTGTAATAATATTATCAAAAGTTAAGGCTTTTAAAAATGTTTGATTAAAATCATTGTGTGGATAAAAGAATCTATCTTCAAAAATATTTTTTTTATTAGAAAATGTTTCACCATATTATTTAATTTTACAGTTTAAGAAGTTAATCAAATTATTTTTAATTAATGTAATATTTCTATCATCACAATTTTGAATTAATGTTTCTTTAATAGCATTTT
Source organism: Empis stercorea (assembly GCA_949752835.1). Classification (NCBI taxonomy): domain Eukaryota; kingdom Metazoa; phylum Arthropoda; class Insecta; order Diptera; family Empididae; genus Empis; species Empis stercorea. The sequence continues at coordinate 40,745,778 of OX457086.1, read as the reverse complement.
TTACTAACAATAATTCATCATCTATAATTTCAATTTTAGTTTTATTATTATATTTAAGTTTACATTGGTTATTCCAAATACAATTTTTAATCTTTTAACATAACATTTTCTTGATAAGTTCATTTTTCATTTTTAATTATTACAACATATTCATTATTTTCATTAATTTCAACATTGTCTTTATTTGGTAGTGGTGTAACTAATTTAAGCTCTGTTTGAATATAATTTTGTGGAATTTTTATGGCTAATACTAATAAATGATCTTTATACTGCATTACACCTAATTTAATTAATTTTAATTTAAAAAAATCTATTTGATATGTTTCAATTTCTTCTGCAGTAAGTATACTAGGATGTACTATATAATGTTTTGCTGAGGCAATATTATCTTGAATTTGGTTTATTTTATTTTCTAAAAATCTAAGCTTTAACATTTGATCTAAATATAATGAATGACTTTCTATTTGTACCTGATTATTTTTTATTTGATTATAAGTTCCTAAAATTTTATTTCTATCTAAAATTATTGCATTTTTTAATAAATCAATAGATTCGTTAAAATGGTTATTAATTGAAACTTGTTTATTAATAGTTGTCATAGCATTATGACTATTTTCATATGCAATTTTTAAGTGTCCTAAAATTTCTTCTCTATCATTATTATCCATAGTACCAAAAAGCCATTTATTTGCAGTTCCTACAATATTTAATAAACCTCTCTTTACTCTGAATTTATTTGGCGTATTGAATTTATTTTTGCTCTGATATTATTAATTTCATATTTTATTAATTTTCTATTATCTATTTGTACATTTTCTAAATTTTTTTCAATTTTCAAAAGTATATCGTTAATTTCTGTTGGATTAATAATATGTAGAACCGTTGCTGTTTCATTTACTACTTCGACATCTCGCACTTTTATTTTAATATAACCAGCTTCTTCATGTATTGGATTAATTTGTAACATTCCTTGAATTGCAGGTAGCATTGCTATTATTACGAAGATTTTGCGAACCTGTAATTAAAGGTCTTTTAATATTTGAAAAATGAATATTTTTTAATGATTTAATTCTATAATATGGTTCATTTTTATGTCTTAGCCTTTTATAATTTCGTATTGCGCCTTTTTCTCTTTTTTCTTTGTAGTTTTCCCTTTTAATATTTCGTTTATTTATTACTGCGGTTTTCATTTCATCTAATCTCTACTTAAGTATTGTAACATCTATATTATCTTGTACTTCTCGTGGTGTACATTTTATTGTTGTATGATATCGATCGTTATAGTTTCCTATAGCAATTTGTATCTTCATCGAATCTGAAAGTTCTTTATCCTCAATTCCTATTACTTTTTCTAATAGGGTTGAATGTAATCTTTCAATGTCTGCATTTCCTGTATGGTTGTTTGGTTTTGTTAGATGTAATTCTACGTTTTGATGTTTTAGATATTCTGCAATTTGTTCTGCTCTGAATTCATTATCCATAATTATTTTTTTTGGTTTTCCAAATTTTGCAAAATGTTCAATAATAAGACTTTTCTTTTTTCTCCAGTTTCGATCTGTAATATCGTATGCTGATGCAAATTTTGTTAATTTATCTATTACTGTTAAAAAAGATTGTTTATTAAAATGAAATATATCTAAGTGAATTATACCATTTTTTTCATCTGGTGTTTCTGTTAATGCAAATTTTGGTTTAATAGGATTTCTGTTGTATTTAATTTCTACACATTTAGTACAATTGTTTATAATTAGTCTAATATGATCTTGTAATTTTGGAAAATATATTTTATCTTTTAAACTATGGTAACATTCATTTATACCACTATGCATTGATTCTTTTGTATGATATATAGATATATGTCTGTGTAACTCTTCCTCAGTTCGAATTTCTTGTGCAATGGGTTAATTTCAATAATTTTTCTTTTATGTAACTCTTCAAATTCTTTCTCTGGGTTATATGTTAATATTATTTGTATTTTGTATTTATTTACTATATCGTCTTTTATGCTTATATGATCTAAAAGTTGTTCATCTACAGAATGCATTGTATCAGATTGTACTAAATTTGATTCTAAATCATTCTCTTCATTTATTTTTTCTACTTTTTCTAATCTACTTAAATAATCGGCAACTTTATTTTCTTTACCTTGTAAATATTCTATTTCATAATTAAATTCTTGAAGTTTTAATAACCATCTTTGATGTCGCTGTGAAAATTCTTTACCTTTATATTTGTTATTTAAATATTTAATTGGAATATGATCAGTTACAATTTAAATTTTTGGCCATATAAATACGGTCTAAAATAATTTACTGAATAGATAATTGCTAAAAACTCTTTATCTGTAGTACTATAGTTTTTTTCGTGATTGTTCAAAGTTCTGAATACAAAACAGACAGGGTGTCCTTGTTGCGATAGTACTGCTCCTATTGCATAATCACTTGCATCAGTTGTAACTGTAAAAGATTTACCATACTCTGGAAATTTTAATATTGGGTGTGATATAATTAAATTTTTTAAGTTATCAAACGATTCAATGTATTGAGGATCTTTAGTATTAATTTTATTTCCCTTTTTTAAATATTTAATCATCGGATAAGCTATTTTTGAATAGTCTTTAATAAATTTTCTGTAATATCCTGTTGCTCCTAGAAATCCTTTTAGTTTCTTTTCTGTTTTAGGTATTTCTAATTCTTGAATAATTTTAATTTTATCTGGGTTTGGTTTAATCCCATCTTTAGTTAATATGTGACCAAGAAATTCTGTATTTTTTTTCATAAAACTGCATTTATCAATTTGAATTTTTAAATTATGTTCTCGTAGTCTAGAAAAAATTTTATTTAATGATTGTTCATGTTCTTCTAATGTTGTTGAAAATATCAATATGTCATCTAGATACACCACACATATTTGATTAATATATTCCCGTAAAATATTGTTCATCAATCTCTGGAATGTCGCCGGGGCATTTTTTAATCCAAACGGCATTCTTAAATATTCATACAATCCTGATAGTGTAACAAAAGCGGTTTTTTCAATATCTTTTTCAGACATTAATATCTGGTGATATCCTTTTGCCAGATCTATGGTACTAAAATACTGAGCTTTTCCCAATTTGTCTAGGATACTGTCTATATTAGGCAGAGGATACTTGTCATCAATTGTTATCTGATTTAGTCTTCTGTAATCAACAACAATTCTAAATTTTTGTGTATCAGAATTATGTTTTTTTTTTTGGGTACAACTAATATTGGTGAACTATATCTGCTACAACTTTTCCTAATTATGCCTTGTTTTTCCATTTCTTGCATTTGTTTTCTTACTTCTTCTTCATGTTTAGGTGGATATCTATAAAGTTTTGAATTAATTTGTTCATTTGTTGTTGTTTTTATTTCATGAACCACTGTGTTTGTATTAGTTAAAATATCTCCTTCTTTAAATAAAAGTTTATGATGTCTTTTAATTATTTTTTCAAGAACCTGTTTTTCTTTTCCATTTAGATGATCTAACTGAAGATTTTGAACTTCACTTACTTCCAATACATTTACCTCTTCTTGAAGGATTTTAGTTAGGAATGGAGGACTTTCTCCATTATTCATAATTATTTCTTGATTTTCTATATTTATATGTTTTACATTTTTTGATATCCAATCCATACCTATTAACATATTATACGGTTTATCTATTTCCATAGCAATCCATTTAAATCTTGCATTTTTTGGACATTTAAATTCTTTTGGGCATAATGTTGATACTGTTATATTTGATTTGTATATTTCTCCTTCTATAGTATTAATTGTTATTTTATTTGAATCTATTATTTGATATTTATTATTTGGAAATATATTTTTATTTAAAATACTAATTGTTGATCCTGTATCTATTAGAGCAATATATTCATCACCTTGTATTGTTACTGTTATAAAAAATTTTCTATGATCCGAGGCTAATTTATAAAAAACGTGTCATTTATAACATTTGTTTCTGGTCTACTAATATTATCTACATCCATAGGTGTAGGAGGACTGGCTACGTTATTTGGTCTACTTTGTTGGGTTCTATTATAATATTGCTGCTGATTGTCATATCTTCTAGGTTGACTATAATTTCTATATTGTGGCGATCTATTAAAATTTGGCTGTGGATTATTATTATTATTTCTGAATTGGTGTGTATTATTGTTGTTGTTATTTCTAAATTGTTGAATATTATTATTGTTATTTCTAAATTGTTGTGTATTATTATTGTTATTTCTAAATGATTGATTATTACTTATAATTATTATATCAAATCTTATTCCTTGTGGTCGATTTAAATATTGTTGTTGGTTATGGTTATACCTATAATTTCTGTTATTATGTGAATTATCTCTATTTCTATTTAAAAAACTAGGGTTCAAATTATATTGATCCTGACCTATAAAATTATCAAGAATATCTCTAATTCCTGTTAAATTATTTAAACTTATAATTGAATAAGCTAATGAACCTGAAGCTAACTCTTTCATTTTTTGTACTAACATTCCACTAAAAATATCTATAATTATTGATGGATTTTCTTGAAATGCTGCATATTCTGTTACTTCTTCCACAATATTTTTAACTCTATCTACTAATTGCTTAATACTATTTACCTGAAGACTTAATAATATTAATATATTAATATTAATATATTAATATTAATAATATTAATACTTAATAATATTATTAATACTTTTTGTTATAGTCATCTGATCTTTGGATGGTTTAAAATGTTTCTTCAAACGATTTTGGCAATCATCCCAGGTTTCCGGTGGATTGAAGCTTAGGAAATTTTTAGCTGCACCTTGAATTTTGCTGTCGTAAATTACCTTGAAAACTCGATTAACTTCTTCATCATAATTTTCCAGAACACTATTCACTGATCCAATGAATGAAGGCAGAGTTCCAGCTTCACCATTAAATCTTGGTAGATAGCGGATTTCTCTTTCAATAATTGATCTCCAATTTTGTAGTTGGTTATTTTGTGCCAACTGTGTTAAAGCGATTATACATTGTGCTATTGGATCTTGAGGTTGTGCCATTTTTTCTTTTTTATTTTTTTTTTGTAATTAACACTTGATTTATATATTAAAGTTTTAATTATGTTTTTATTTATTTTAATTTTATTTTTAGTGCTGTTTCTACGTAAATCACTAAATTATTCTTTGATTTACTGTGTATCCCACTTTTATTTTATTTTGTTTTAAAATAGTTCGTTTCACTGGATCTATGCTCTACGGAGATAAATCCTACCGACTGCGCCAATTATATATTTTATAATTATATAATAAATTTTATATATTTTAACAAATAAAAACACAAACTTTTGAAATTAAATCTTATTTATTGAAAATACTATAATCGACAACCTTATTACAATCGACCGTTTAGCTTAAATTCTTGTGACCAACTCCTTTTATAAAAATTAATCTTCTTATATTCTAGGCTAATTTTATAATTAAAATGCTGATTTTGCATGTAGATTTAATGTGAGAAAAATGGAAAGGAAATCGATAATCTTGATAAATATTTGTTTATCAAGAATTGGTTTCATATTTCCAAAGAATTTATAATTAAGTATATTTAAAATATAATAGAATTACGATGTGGATGTGATGCATCCGTTGAAGATAAGTTATATATAACTCGCGCGTCCGTTTTATATAACTCGCGCGTCCCTTTTTTTGTGTTAATTGTGTTCCTGTGTTCCTGTGCTGTCACTGGTTGCTGTGTCCTGGTAAGTGGTCCTGTATAGTTGTCATCTTGGTGCAGTCATCGTTGGAAGCAGAGCAGTCATCGTGCAGTGTGGGGAATTGGGTTGTTTTTTTTGTTTTGGGGTTTTTTTTAAATTGGTTTTTTTTGTGTAAAGTAGTTTTTTTATTGTAAATTGGTTTAATTGATATAATGTCGTAAAGTAAATTCCATTCTTGTCAATATAGAAAGAATTAATAGGAAGAGATTTCAATAAAAAGAAAAGAAAATTTTTGTACCTTCACATAAAAAAAATAAAATTTTTAGGATATAGGTGCAGCTGGATCCAGACATGTCGGGAGCAACTTCTGCCAAAGTATCTATAAATTACTAAAACAAAAGGTATCTGAAATTTTTCTTTTTCTATTGGTTTTTTTTTAAAGAAAAATTGAAAAAATTATAGTTTTTTGAAAAGGTGAAAAAAAAAATAAAATTTTTGATTAAAATTCCTTTTTTTTTTGTAGTTTTGCTTTATTAAATAAATTATTATATATCGATATATCTATACATGGAATTCAATTACAATTATTAAAATTTTTTTTTTAAATATATAAAAAATTTTTTATTGATTTAAAACCAAAAATACCTTTGTGTTATTATTTTTCTATATATAAATTTTGTGTGGTGGATTAGCCAGGTCCGTCGGGACATCGTTGGGAGTGCTGAGTCCCTGTGGTTTTTTTTTGTGTTGGAATTTTTTTTGTGTATTCCGGAATTTTCGTCAATTCAACATGGCAGAATAAGTCGGGGCAGATGAGTGATCCGGAGTCGCAGAATTCCTTCTAGTTGTCCTTTTCCTTTTTCATTTCCATGTTCTTCTTTGGTCCATCATTGATTATGACATAATCAATGTGTTGGATTGAAGAGAACATTTGTTGGTGGTATGATGGTTAGTAGAATCATTGGTCGAACCACGCCCCACAGACTGTGCTGAGCCGGCAACAAGGAGGAAATCCCAATGATCCTGGGAGCTGGAAGTAAAGAAAAGGGAATTAGTTTTTTTTTTTTTTTTATAAAAGAAAAATTAATTCTTGGTCTTGCTTTCCATAGTGACTGTGGCTAGGTCACTCCGACCTGGAGCCCAACACTTTCAGCTCCCGAACCCTTCTCCTCCGAACCTATATTCAGATAACAAATCCAATAAATTTGGATTTCGTTACAAGTATATTCTTCAAAATTGATACGTTTGCGAACTCAATAGTGAAACATCTGCGGCTCATATTTACATCTCAGAAACGTATCAAATAAGCGAATTGAAATTGAGACAGTATATTCTTCAAAATTGATACGTTTGCGAACTTAATAGTGAAACATCTGCGGCTCATATTTACATCTCCAAAAAGTATATATTAATTTATATTACATATCTCATAATTTCATGTTTCTATTATAAAATATGCCTATGCCTAGAAATATATTATAGTTATGCAGCCCTAAAAGATAGATTTTTAGATGTAGGCTTAAAATTCAATTATTCATTATAAATTTTTAAAATTATACCTGTTTTGTTACTGTATCCTTAAAAAATAATTACTTTATAAGAACAATGACAAAACAGGTATACTTAATTTTAAAAATTTACCGTAGGTATATGTTTTGTAAATAAATTTTGGTTCGCATTTATGAGATAAAATTGAGACATTTATGAGATAAAAATTAGTTCATTTACGAAATATAAATTTTTATTTAAAAAAATTCTATCAGTTATGCCGCTAAAAAGGATATGAAATGGAGACATTTATGAGATAGAAATTAGTTCATTTACGAAATATAAATTTGGGTTCGCATTTATGAGATAAAATGGAGACATTTATGAGATAGAAATTAGTTAATTAAGAAATATAAATTTGGGTTCGCATTTATGAGATAAAATTGAGACATTTATGAGATAGAAAATGGTTCATTTACGATATATAAATTTTTATTTTAAAATATTCTCAATAATTCTCAAACTTGGTACTACTTGGTTACAGTCAGATTGGGACAATAGATTATTTAAAATGAATCTTGCTAACTCTTCTATTGACGACACCATACCAACGACGAGGATTAATACCAATAAGAACAAAACTAATAAACAGCGGACAAAAACTGATTTAAACACTGATTATTATATTAAAAACGCTCCACCGCACGCAGATTCAACCTGGATATGTAATTTATTTGAAACTCATTTTTCCATACTGGATTGCACATGCAAAGCTCTACGTAAAACGAAAAGTAAATCCAGTAATTTCAAATTTACAATGCCAAAGAAATACGAATGGATATTTCTTAGTGACGAAAATTATGTTTTTGAATTGAACAATATGAAGTTATATAAATGGAAACCTAAGATAAGTAAAAAACAAACCAAAAATAATAATAATAATACAATTAAGAGTAATTTAAGTAAAAATACCACTAATAGTAGCATCAAAATTAAAACTAAATATATTAATAATAATGATATTAATAATAGTAATATTAACAATAAAAATACAAATAAAAACATTAGTAATATTAAATATATAACTAAATGTAATCAAAAAGTTAATAAAATAAGAAGTAATGCTAACCATTTTAGTGGTAGGGCTTATAAAATTAAGGAAAAAAAAATGTTGTTATTATAGACGACACACCTTCCGTACACTTTCCTACACCTAAAAATACAGCCTCAGTACATTTTTCTACATCTAATACACCCTCAGTACACTTTCCTACATCTAATAACACTAACTTGAATACATATTCTCAACATGAAAATATCAATGACACACATGAAATTTCAAATAGAAAGTACTCTAATTTTGTTCAAGGCGAAATACTAAACAAAGCAGCCTCAATAAGCTGTAATGGTATCGTCATACCATCCAGTTCTGCAGACGACTCTGTATATACTGATGCTGCAGCAGCACCTTCTAATACCAGTCTAGCTCCATCTAACCATTCTAAAACTATACCAATCCCTCTTCCCCAAACAAACTTAGATCCTCTCATACCCAATTCATTTAAATTGACAGCACTATCTTCAACAGACAGCGAAGGACGTTACGCATTGTCTCGCCTCAGAGACCAGAAAATTCTCGACAATGTAAGGCTTTACCTAGCATATCTCTATAAGAAAGGTGACACTGTATGTTATGAAGGCAAAACTAAAACTAGCGTAATGCTGTCCCTTCAAATGGAGGGCTTACCAACTGAATACACAGCTCTAAGAACATTGCTTGAAAAGTTTTATGGTAGCATGAATATGACCAAATCTGACCTTTCTAATGATCTGGAATCTTATGCTAGTCACATAAGTACTAAATATACCATATGCTAGTCACATAAGTACTAAATATAAAAAATCTCCAAAAAATTAGGGAAAATGAAAACAAGTTTTTTCTTCCCCTACCAACGCAACAACAAAAGAAAACCTACTTTCCATTCCTATAAACCAAAGTCCACACCACCTCTCCGTTTTTTTACCATAATTGTAGTGGTATTAGAGGTAAATTAAATGATTTCTACGTAAAAGCTAACTCCTCCCACGCAGATTCAACCTGGATATGTAATTTATTTGAAACTTATTTTTCCATACTGAATTGCACATGCAAAGCTCTACGTAAAACAAAAAGTAAATCCACCCACTATGACGTCATTATCCTTACCGAAAAATGGTTAAACGACTCTTACCATAACACCGAAAATCTTGGAAATGAATGGACAGTGAATGGACATTTATCGTGTTGATCATAAGACGGCGAAGGCGTATTGATAGCAGTACGTAACTCTCTTTCACATGGTTCTATAAAAACTAATACTTCAAAGCTCTTTGAGCATCAATTTATAAATATAAAGTTGGGAACGAAAACATTAGTAGTTGGCGCTGTTTATATTCCCCCTCAATTAACCGAAACTGTATACAGTGAATTTTCCGACACTTTAATTTCTGTCCTCTCAGAAAGCAGTGAATACGATAATATTTTAGTTTTTGGCGATTTCAATCGTCCTAAACTATCGTTCATCACTGACAACTCAGACAACCATCTATTACCAATAAATTTCGTGGACGACATAGATCTTAATCTAATCGACACGTTTTATAGTAATGACCTTCAACAAATGGTAAAAATACCAAATAATAATGGTAGATGGCTGGATCTGATATTCACAAATGCTTATGACAATGTAGTTGTCACTCCCGCTGATGATCTAGAGAATCTTTTCTCTAACTCCCTTCATCATAATGCAATCATTATGGATTATACAACCTCAGCTCAATCTTTTACTAATTCTTACAACAATGTAGTTGTATTTGATTTTAAAAACGCACACCATGTCAGGTTAAATGAAGCTTTCTCTTCAACGAACTGGTCTGATCTACTTTTATCTAGTGACCTGGATAATTCAGTATATTTATTTTACAATCATATCTTTCAGCTTTTTGAAAAATATGTGCCAAAAATAAAACAAAAGGATAAACTGACTAAACCTTGGCTTGACAAAAGTTTAAGGGCACTGCGAAATCATAGGAATAAACTATATAAGAAAATCAAGCGCAACAATGGTAGTGACGTAAATTTAGTTAACTCATACAAAACAGCTGCCATCGAGTTTTCTAATAAAGCTAAAGTTGCATATGAGACTTATATAAATACAGTTGGACAAAATCTTCTCACAGGTCCTAAACAATTCTTTGATTTCGTTAACCTTAAGCGTAAATCAACAGGCTATCCATCTTCCATGTCTAAGAACAATCAGACTTCCACGTCCGCAAAAAATATCTGCGATCTATTTGCGGACCGATTCATGGAATGTTATGGATCCCCATCAAAGGTGGACCCAAGTGAATTGACACATCTCGCTCCACCAGATATTTTAAGCTCATTAACAGTCACATTTGATGAAATATTTAATGCACTTAATAATCTCGATATAAAAAAAGGGGCGGGTCCCGACCGCATACCTCCTATCTTCTTGCGTAATTGCGCTCATCAGTTGTGCATGCCTCTTCAAATTCTCTTCGAAAAATCACTACGGATTGGTACCTTCCCATCAGCCTGGAAATCTTCATACCTAGTTCCTATTCATAAGAGCGGTGACAAATCTAAGATCGAAAATTACAGGGGTATTGCTATTTTATCTTCTATTCCCAAACTTTTTGAGAAGGTTATCTGCGACAAAATATACCCTGTAATTAACCCTCTCTTGTACGAACAACAACATGGCTTTAAAAAAGGGCGATCTACCACCACCAATCTCATGGTATTTGCTTCGGATCTCTTATGTAATATGGAAAAGGGTTACCAGATTTATGCGATCTACACGGATTTCAGTAAGGCATTTTATCGTGTTGATCATAAGACTCTTATACAAAAATTGCTCAAATTTGGTATACCAGGTCCTATTTTAAGGTGGCTGACATCCTACCTTAGCGGAAGAACCCAATACGTTAAATTTTATGGTCTATTTTCAAAAAAAATCACTGTAACTTCTGGTGTTCCTCAAGGAAGCCACTTAGGTTCTTTACTCTTCAATATTATGATCACAACATCTTGGAGATATTCCACACTTACTATACGCTAACGATCTTCAAATATATTTCATTATAAAATCTGCTTCTGACGTATTCTATTTACAGTCTAAACTTCATCTCTTAGAAAACTGGAGCATCATCAATAAACTAGATTTAAATGTAGCCAAATGTGATGCTATTAGATTTTCCCGTAAAAGATCTGTCATCACGCACGGGTACCACTTAAATGGTACGGAACTAAACCGTGTAGATAGAATTAATGATCTTGGAATTCTAATAGACAATAGGCTTGACTTCAAGCAACACTATGAGCAAATCATATCTAAGTCTAGTAAAATGCTTGGCTTTATAAAAAGACGCGCCAAAGAATTTAAGAATGTATGGGTTACAAAAACTCTGTATTGCGCATTAGTACGTCCCTTATTGGAATATGGTAGTATTATTTGGAATCCAGCCTATCAAACTCACATTGATAGAATAGAATCGATCCAAAAAAGATTTCTTCTTTTCGCATTACGAAATCTGTATGATCCAAGAGACTACTCAAACTTGCCAAGTTATTCTTCCAGACTGTCCTTACTTAATCTTTTTTCTCTTGCCACAAGGCGTACTCTGTTAACTTGTTGTTTCACATTTGATGTCTTGAACAAAAAATATTAGTGTACATTTTATCACAAACAAGATAAAATTCAACACTGACGTAAGTAAAACCAGGCACACGTTTACTGAAGGAAAACACACACCACTGAATATGCCAGAAATGAGCCTATTAACAAATGTTGCACAATTTTCAATAAATTCGACTCGTTCTATACGCCTTCCATATCTAAAACACTCTTCAGAAAACACATCACAACAAACTTAACATAAATATTTAATTCAATTAAGTCGTCACTATATTGATGTATATAATTAAGGACCTTTTTAATTATATACATTATTTTAAATCAATAATAATAATAATAATTAAATTTATTTTAATTTGTAATAATAATAATATGTAAAATAAGAAAAATACCTTGTTATGGTTAATAAATAAATAAATAAATAATAATAATATAATAATAATAATATAAAAATTTAATTTTTATTATTTTTATCAACGAACGTTTATAGTTCGTTGATTATTATTATTAAAATTTATTGATTAATATATTATTGTGATGCATTTGTGTCAATTTCATTCAATCAATTAAAGTTTTAAAAAATATACGTATATATTTTTTACAAAAATCTGGAAATAATTTGATTACCAATCGTTAATAATATTTTTAAATATACGAAATTACTAAATAAATAAATATAATAATTGGACAAAGTTAATTAGATTCAATTTTTAGTCGTCGTGGGGTAAACACACTCATTTTTAAATCTCTATTTATAATAGGGTGTATTCTGTAAATAATAATAATTTATTATAATTTATCTATAAAATATAATTATAGATATAATAACTAATGAAAAATAAAATTACTTGTATGTTTAATTAAAAATAAAACATTTAAAACTATAGTTAATTATTTATTAATACAAACTGTTCCATTAAGTAATCATATCTAATTTCATTTTTCATAACAATGATGAAGTGTATTTGCAAAAAAAAAGTTGATCGTAATCAACTTAATGTTTTGTGTAGTGATTGCAAAAATTATTTTCATGCAGCTTGTGTTAATCTTAAAGCTGAAGATATTGCATATTTAAATAAAAATAAATCACCTTTCCGATGTTTAATTGTTATGCAAAAAGAAGAGCTTCTTTGCATTCTTCAACTTTAAACAATAATACTCAAACGGCAAGTACCAACATTCAAAGTTCATTGCCATCAAATAGCAGTTTAAACAATAATAACACTACTACATCAACATCTTATGAAACTGTCACATTGGAAAGCATTAACAATGATATTCAAAGGTTAATTAAATTTAACACCATTGCAGTCGAGCGCATTCAATTTTTGGAGGAAGAAAATAAACTTCTCAATAATAAAATTAACACACTTGAGAGCAAACTTGATTACTTAGAGCAACTTAATCTTTATCACAATTTAGATTTTGTTGGTTTTCCAAATACAAACAACAACAATGTCTTGGAAAACACTCATAAATTTATTTCTGAGTCTCTTGGTATAAATCTCTCGCGTGGTGATATAACTAATTGTTATATTAAGTAGAATAAAATTGCTGATAGAAACAAAAACAAAAATATTGAACCTTCTAAAATTGTTTGTTAAATTTGCATCATTATCTACTAAAGAAATTATTCTAAAAAAGCTGAGTTTAAACATCGTTTGAGTGTTGGAATATTTGGAAAAGAATTTGAAAATAATAATGTTTACATTAATTATTCTCTTACATCTTTTTATCGTAAATTGTATAATTCAGCGAAAGCTTATAAAAGGGATAAATTATAAATTTCTATGGTTTAAAAATGGAAGAATTTGCATGAAAAGGAGCGATGATTCTACAACTATTGTTATCAATGATGTGACACCGTGTAATTTTTTCAATATATAATTTCCTAAAAAGATAGAAAAATTTATCAAAATAAAATAATTGAAAGAATTACCTTTTATTTGTGTACATATCGTCCATCTTTATGTTAGTTGTATGACGGCTTGTCACATCTCAGATGTCAGTCAGAGGACAGGCGCGGAGGTAAATTGGAGGTTGGTAGCCATGTTAGAATTAATTCGAAATTCCCGTCAGCGCTGCGGTCTCTTGATTTTCGGAACAGAAAACAATAGACAACCTTTGTTGCATTTCTGGGTCATGTTTTGATTCCGAAAGGCAAGAGATCGCGTGATCGGGGAAACAATAGTTTTTTCGAAATGAAAAATTTGAAAATTTTTATTGTTTCAAGGGAGTCGAAGAAAAATTTTGTGCCGGACGGTCGGACATTTTTTTTTGGTTTTTTTTTTTTGTTTTTTGAATTAATTTTTTTTTGTAATTTGGAGATTTTGATTTTGTATTTTTTTTGAAAAGTTTTTTTTTTTAAATTATAGCCGCGGCGAGAAAAAAAAAACTTGATAATAAATTTAAGAAAAAATTAAGGAAATTTGGACATTAAATTTTGTTGTTTTGGGGAAAAAATTGGATTATATTTTTATGAAAATTAGAAATAAAAAAATAAAAAAAACCCAAATTTTGGAGATTATTTATGAGACAGAGGAGAAAAAGTTAATTTATGAAATTGAATAATAATGTTAGTTTTGCTTAAGAAAGAGAAAAGGAAAATTTTATTATATTATTTCCTAATCAATTAAACCGCGTCCGGCACGGGAAAGTTTACTAAAGAAAAAAATAAAAAAACTATTAATCATTTCGGAAAAGAATTGAACATGGAAGAAAGGCAGAGGAAAAGGAAAAATTTGAAAAATCCGTTCCAGAAAGAGAAAGAAAATTAAAACCCTTAAGCACCGAGCAGCATACTAGCGGCAACGGCCGAGCAACGGCGGCATCGTTTTTTTTTTATTTTGGTTGTTTTTGGTGGTTGTTTTTTTTTTTTATTAATTGTTGTGTAGGTATAGGTTGCTGGTTCCCGTCCTGACATGTCTGAGCAGGAAGCAGTTTACTCAGGTACCGTAAATTTGTTTATTTAAATTATTTAGTTTTTGGTGGTGTACGATTAATTTATTTATAGTGGTTGCTTTTGCTTGGTTTTTATTTGTATTAAATTATTAGTAAATTTTTTTTTGTAAAGTAAATTTTTTTTTTGTAAAGTAGTTTTTTTTTGTAAAGTTAAATTGGTAATTTTTTTTTGTGTGTTATTTATTGATTATTTAATTTAATAGTAGTCAGAGAGAAAAAAAAAAATTAAAAATACAGTCAATATTATACAAATTTTACGTACACCACATATATATATATTTTTTTATTTATTAATTATATATAAATATATTTCTTTAAATTTTTTTTAATAATAAAATAAAAACAAAAAGAAACAACCGCCTGTTAATAAAAAAAAAAAAATATCGTTTTTATTTACTATCATTTATTTGGAAATTTAATTATTTTTTTTTGAAATTTCCAAAAATTTTTATTATTTGTATAAAGAGTGGCTACTGCGTTGGGTTGCTGATCGCTTCGTGTTATTGTTTTTTTTCCCATTATTTTTTTTGTAATATGAGTGGCTGAGTTTATAATAAATCCCCAGGATGGATCGCCTTGGATTTCTTGTCCTTCTCTCTCCTTATTCCCTAAACGATGGTGCTTCACTTTAACGATTTTCTGTGGTGAAAATTTTTATTAGTGAAAGCATCATCGTATTGTAGTATTGATTGCCGTTTGGATCACTGGTCGACTCACGCCCCACAGACTGAGCAAAGCTGGCAAAACTTAGAAGGAAATCCTAGTGGTCCAAGGAGTTCTAGTATTATAACATTTGGTCTAGCGTTTTTTTTTTTTGTGATGCGCTGTTGGTAACCCTAGACCTGGCGCCCACTTCACTAGAACTCCGAAGTTACCTCCTCCGACTTACCTTAAGATAACAGGTGGTAATTTTTTTTTGACGAAAATTATCATATTGTTACAATGCTCATGGTGATTTTAATAAACTTTAAATTTTTCTTTTGGTAATTTGTAAATTTATAATTTAATGATTTCCGTACATGATAATTTCAGTCACCAATTTATTGATAACAGCTGTTTAGCTAATTGCTCTTTTTCCAGTTCCATTGATAATTCTTTCAACAATTTTCAGTCTGTCTCAAATAAACTACTCCTATTTATTATTCATAAAAATATTAGGAGTCTTAGAAAAAATTTTGATTCATTAGTTGCGAATTTACAAAGTTTCGGTAAATTACCTGATTTTATATTCCTTTCGGAAATTTGGATCTATGATCATGAAAAAAGCGATTTTACTATACCAGGTTATTCATTTTATGCTACTTGCAATAATAGTTATGCATCTGGTGGTGTTCGTGTAGCTGTTTTTATTAAACAAGAATTTATATGTAAAGTTTCATATATTAATAAATGTAGTTTTGATTTAATCAAAGTTGATTGCAAATTTAAGAATTCTAATATCTCGTTTTTATGTATTTATAGATTTCATCATTTTGATGTACAACAATTCTTAGATGAATTAGATCCTATTCTAAAGAATTGTAGTTGCAATAATTTATTTATCCTAGGTGATATTAATATCGATTTACTTAATCAATCTATTAGCTTAGATAATTATTTATTACTTATGGCCTCGTATGGATTAAAAAGCTTAATTAATGCACCAACTCATAATTCTTCTGAGAAATGTATTGATCACATTTTTGCACGTTCAGATATCTTTGATTTTTCAATGACTTTCAATTATAATTTAAATATTAGTGACTTACCTTAAGATAACATGATTGGTTTTGCTTTTAGCTATATTATTGATAATTTAAGTAATAAATACATTCCATTTTCTTCTAAAAATAATATTGATTTTCAGAAACTTTAATTACTGTTAACTGAAACGTGGTGTTCTGTGTATTCTGTGTATTAGATAGATGACGTTTCACTTGCATTTGATAAATTTGTTACAATTCTTAATGAAATGATTGAAATGTGTACTGATACTGATACATTTATTGCTGATACCAAATTTAAAAGACTTAAACCTTGGTTAAATAAAGGGTTAATTACTAAAATTAAAAAAAAGAATTTTTTGAGCAAAAAAATAAAGCTGCATCCTAACAATATTAACTTAAAAACTTATTAAAAAAATCTATGTAAAAAACTTAAAGTAGAACGTTCTGCTCAGCGTGTTAATTATTTTCGCAAAAAATTCACCAAATGTAAAAGAAACACTAAGGCTGAATGGTCGGCTGTTAACGAAATTTGTAATAGCAGTAATTCTCAGCAAAAGAATATAATTTTGGCAGTTGACAATAATATTATAACAGATAACTCAGAAATTGCCATGTTATTCAATGATCACTTTGTTTCTATTACTGATAATGTATTACAGAATCAGTCAATTACTTCTTCTTGCAATTGTAATAATTATTCTTATTTTTTTAATAATTCAAGTTTTGCTTTTGTTCCTATTACCTCTTCGGAACTAATTAAAATCATTTTCTCATTAAAAAATTCAAATTCTAGTACTGATGATGGTATTTCAAACAACCTAATCAAAAAAATTGCTTTTCATGTAGTTGATGTTCTTACGTACCTATTTAACAAAAGTATTTTTGCTGGTATATTTCCAGAATCATTAAAATCAGCTATTGTTATTCCATTATATAAAAAAGGATCTCACAATGTTTTAAATAATTATCGCCCAATTTCATTTTTGTCTACATTTTCTAAAAAAGTATTTGAAAAAGCAGTGAAAACTCGGATTTAAATAAAAATAAATTCTTTAATGATTGTCAGTTTGGCTTCAGGGAGGGGTTTTCTACAGAAGATGCCTTACCTATTTTTTGTAATAATCTTTATGAAAGTCTAAATAACAAAAAAATCACGGCAGCTTTATTTGTAGACATCACAAAAGCATTTGCTATGGTGGATCATTCGTTACTCTTAAATAAACGGTATAATGCTGGATTTAGAGGCATTATGTATAACTGGTTCAGTTCATATTTATGTGATAGAAAGCAAAAAGTGAAAATCAGTAATTCTTTTAGCAATTTTCGTGAAATTAATTTAGGTGTTCCTCAAGGCTCTGTTCTCGGTCCTATTTTATTTCTTATATTTATCAACTCACTTTTTTCATTGAAATTTAAATCTGTTAAAACAGCATTTGCTGATGACATTGGTTGTGTTTTTTCATGTAATAATGTTTTTCAATTAGTTGCTGATATTAATCATGATATTTTTCTTTTGAGAAAATGGTTTTATCAAAATAAATTAGTTATCAGTAATAAAACAAAAATTATGTTCTTTAATATTCATGGCAATAATAATAATATTGATTATAATTTCTTCTTTCACTCGATGGGTTGTAAAAAATTTGTTGACTTGGCTGTTGTAGGCGCAATTTTAGAGCAACAAATTGTTATTGTCATAATGCTACTTGTACCTCTGATTGTTTCAAAATAGATGTCTTTAATCAATACAAATATTTAGGTGTAACTATCGATAATAATTTAAAGTGGTCGTATCATATTGATTCTTTAAAAACTTATTCTTTGAATATGATAAGAAATTTTTATAAGTTAAAGAACTACTGCTCTTCTAATACACTTAGAATGACTTATTTTGGTCTATTTCACAGTAAATTACAATATGGTATTATTTGTTGGGGTGGGGCGTACTTTTCAAAGATTTGTAACGGAATCCAAATTTATTGGATTTGTTATCTGAAGATAGGTTCGGAGGAGAAGGGTTCGGGAGCTGAAAGTGTTGGGCGCCAGGTCTGAGTGACCTAGCCACAGTCACTATTGAAAGCAAGACCAAGAATTAAATTTTTTTTATAAACCACAAAAAAAAATTATTCCCTTTTCTTTACTTCCAGCTCCCAGGATCATTGGGATTTCCTCTTTGTTGCCGGCTCAGCACAGTCTGTGGGGTGTGGGTCGACCAATGATCCTACTAACCACCATATCACCAACACATGTTCTCTTCAATCCAACACATTGATTACGTCATAATCAATGATGGACCGAAGAAGAACATGAAAAGGAAAAAAAAATGAAAAGGACACTAGAAGGAATTCTGCTACTCCGGATCACTCATCTGCACCGACTTATTCTGCCATGTTAAGTATACAAAAAATTCAGGAATACACAAAAAAAAATTCCAACCACAACAAAAAAAAACCAACAGGGACTCAGCACTCCCAACAATGTACCGACCGCCTAGATAAATACACCACACCAAAAATATATATATATATATATATATAAATAAATAAGAACACAATGTATTTTTTTTGTTTTAATCAATAATAACTTTGTTTTTATATTTCAAAAAAAATTAATAGTTTAAATTTAATTTTAAGGTATATATAATATATAATGCGATGGACTGGAAACGGAACCCATATCGGTCGTGACAATGTTCTATATTACAGCGGAACGGAGAATGAACATGTATACGTCACAGGCTTCATGGTTAAAAAAAGCATCAATGATCGTGTAATTGGCTTTGAACCAATTAATCAAAGACTATGTATGTTGAGAGTAAAAGAGCACATTTATAACATCTCCATCATAAGTGCGTACGCACCTACAGAGGAAAAGAAGGATGACATAAAAGAAGAATTCTACAACAGTCTCGAGCGTGTCTATGACAGTTTACCTAGTGGAGACATCAAAATAATACTTGGAGATTTCAATGCTAAGATTGGGAAGGAGGAATTCTATCGTCCTACGATCGGATGCCATAGTCTTCATGATGTCTCCTCTGATAACGGTGTAAGATTAATAGACTTCGCGACCTCTAAAAATCTGGTGGTGAGCAGCACATGTTTTCCCCACAAGGACATTCACAAAGCTACCTGGGTCTCACCGAATCAACGAACACACAACCAGATCGACCACGTGATGATAGCGGGCCGATTTCAAAGTAACATCATCGATGTAAAGACACGTCGCGGGGCCGAATGCAACACAGACCACTACCTTGTCCAAGCTGTATTACGTGCTAGATTAGCCACTGGAGAAAGAAACAGAGGACAGATCAGGAAGTGGAAAGTAGAGCTTCTCAAAGATGAGGCCAGGAGGGAACAGTACCAACAGCTGGTCGACGAAAAAAATGGGGAAATCCGCGAAAATTTTGCTGGGGGGATTGAAGATGGCTGGCTGGTAGTGAAAAACATCGTAAACGAATCTGCAGAAGCCATACTCGGAGCAGTGCGAAAAGAACCCAAGCCCACTTGGTACGATGAACAATGTGAGACAGCAGCAAAAGAGCGTAGAGAGGCCCACAAAGCACTTTTAAACCGATCAACAAGGCAAACAACATCAGATTTCAGGGAAAAGAGAAGAAAGGCCAAGAAGTTAAATAGGAAAAAGAAAAAGGATTTCTGAAACAAAAGAATACTTCAATTGGAGCAATCTTACGATCTGGCACACAGCAGGAACTTCTTTAGGGAAGTTAAAAGCATACGCAGAGGATATCAACCTAGTTCAACATTCTGCAAGGATGCCGAAGGACATATTCTATGTCAGAAGGAGGAGATCCTGCAACGATGGGCAAGCTATTTTGAAGGACTTCTTAATCGGACAACACGAGATAACAGCGTAAACACATATGTAGTAAAGTTCCAGACTGGCCAGCCAGATGTACAGCAGCCAACACTTAGCGAGGTTAGAGATGCTATAGCATCCCTAAAGAACAACAAGGCACCAGGTATAGTTAACATCAATAGCGAGCTTATAAAAGAGGGTGGAGATGGTTTAATGAAGCTATTATATTCGCTAATTGGAAGGGTATGGATTGAAGAACGTATACCGGACGAGTGGAATATGGGAATCATCTGCCCTATTCACAAAAAGGGCGACAAACTAGCTTGTGACAACTACAGAGGCATAACACTTCTCAGCACCTCGTATAAGATTCCATTTTGTTGAAAAGACTTAAGCCTTACGCGGAAAGCATCCTTGGTGACTATCAGTGCGGTTTCAGGCCGTGGAGATCAACAACGGATCATATTTTTACATCGAGAATCATCATGGACAAATTGTGGGAAATCGGAGTAGACGTGCATCATCTGTTTATAGACTTCCGGCAGGCGTACGACAGTGTTAACAGAGGAAAAATGTGGGAGGCACTGGAAGAACTGGGAATCCCCCACAAAATTATCAACCTAATCCGAGCCACCATTATAAACACACGATCTATGGTACGCGTCCAAGGTGATACGTCACGTGAATTTCTGATTTCTACGGGTCTACGTCAAGGAGATGCCTTGTCATGCACACTTTTTAATCTAGTGCTTGAGAAAGTATGCAGAGATGCAAAGTGTAACAACCTGGGAAGCTTATATACAAAATCAGCGCAGTTAACAGCATACGCGGATGATATTGATGTGATGGGTAGAAGTGCAGTGGCAGTAAAGGAGGTTTTTGTTAAGTTAGAAGCCAGCGCTAGCGAAATGGACTGCAGGTGAACGAGCAGAAAACCAAGTACATGGTCACAAGTAGGAAACAAGCTAGAATTCGCTCTAACATCACCATAGACGAGTACAATTTCGAGGTAGTGGAATCCTTTCAGTATCTTGGATCAACGTTGAACAATAAAAATACCGTCGCAGGGGAGATAAAGAGAATTGCTGGAGCTAACAGGGCTTACTATCAACTAGCCAACTTATTTCGATCGAAACATCTGACAAGAAGTTCAAAAATAACCTTATATACAGCGCTGATAAGACCAATAGTTCTATATGGATGCGAAACATGGACGCTGACAATGGCAGAGGAGACCCAGCTGGCCATTTTTGAAAGGAAGGTATTGAGGAAGATTTTTGGACCTGTCAAAATTAGTCAAGAAGCGTGGAGAATCCGAACAAACGCAGAACTGAAAGCGCTGTATAGCCAACCAGACATCATTGCACAGTTTAAAAGCATGCGAATACGGTGGGCAGGACACGTGGCGCGGATGGATGAGGGCCGTGCAACTGTAAGGGCCTTAAAGAGCAACCCTCATGGTGTAAGACCAAAAGGACGTCCCAGAATTCGATGGTAGGATGAACTGGAACGTGACCTGCTCTCCCTTGGTATTAGAAACTGGAAGACGCAGGCCAAGGTAAACGATGGCGCCGAATGGAAGAGCGTGGTGAAGGCGGCTAAGGACCAACTCGGTCTGTGAAGCCAGAGAAGAAGAAGATATAATATATAATTTGTTCGGCGGGTTTTTAGTTCTTTTTTTTTAAAAAAAATAATAAAAAGCTTCTCTTTCACAAATTATCATTTATTTTTATTTCTTCAATAAAAAAACTATTAGAAAAGAAAAATTCTCACATACCTCTATGTTTTGGTATCTAATACTTATGATTAGACTGCTCCGGACATGTCTGGATCATCTGCACCTAAATTCTAAATTTTTATAGATACAAGTTATTTTGGTTTTTTTTTTTTTTATTTGTAATTTGAAAATTTTTCCTTCTTTCAATCTTTTTTTTCTCTAGTGACAATAATTACGATTTTACTCTACTCTACTAAAGCAAACGAAAATACAAAATTCATAAAAAAAACTACTTTAAATAAAAAAAAACCCAGAAACCCCAACAAAAAACAAACACCCAACAAATTCCCCACACTGGCAATAATGACTGCACTGGATTTTCCACGATGACTGCCACCAGATGACTCTGCAGGACCAGGACACAGCAACCATTACCAGCACAGGAACACAGGAACAACAATTTATTACAGGGACAATAATACAAAAAAAAACGGACGCGCGCGCTGGACACTAAAAATTATTATTAATTTAAATTATATTTTTCCCGGCTAATTATTTTTTTTTTCCTTTTAAAGTTTTTCTGGAATATAAAGTTTTGATTTTTTTTCTACACTGGAGAACTCCTCAATTTTTTTTTCACTGATATAATTGTTTTTTTTTTTTTTTTTTTTCAAAATAAAAATAATCCCACAATTAATTTTTTTTTTTTTTAATTTTTTCAATTCAGATATATTTTTCGGGACAAAATTTACTTTTTTTTTTTCAAAAAAAAAACCGATAAAAAAAATTACTTTTTTTTTTATACCAAAAACGAGTTACTAAAAAATTTTTTTATCCAAGCCGGTATCCAGCGCCACGGTTATCGTACGACTTGCTAATTTTTTCTCCTTTTTTCCAAATTTTTCAAAAATCATGCCCTTTATTTGACCCAAGGGTCAAATCAATATCATGCTTTGTTTCTTTCCATGATTTTCGAAAAATTTATTATTTTCACCACCACCAACACGACTTCTAGTTGTTCAAACACAAGGACTTACTACATGTAACCAACTTCACGACATATATTTTTTTTCTGACTGACATTTATAATTATTACAAACAACATGGCAGAATGGTTTACGCCGATGTAAGTAAATTATATATATATTGTTTTTTTATCAAATTTAATAATTATATTTTTTCTTTCAGATTTGCCGGGTGTCACAAAACTGGCTTGTTCAGCATTTTACCAAAGAACAAGTCTGAAAAACACCCGTCAATAATGTCGGTTTACACAATGGATAACAAACAAAAAGGTAAACAATAATATTGTGTGTTTGGTGTGGTTTTTTTTTTTTCTTCCCGCGATAATATGCGAATAATTCCTAATAAATAAATAACACTACAACTAATAATTTAAATAAATAATTCTACATAACCCGTGAAATAATTTAACAATTAAGTGTATGAACAAAAAAAACTAACACCTAAAGTTTTACCCCAAAAAAATGTAAATAATCGACAACTAACCAATAATAATATAAATAACACTAAGTGTAAAAAAAATAATTTAACAAAAAAAAATATACTAATACTAACTAAAACTAATACACTTAATTGTAAATAACTAATTAGACTAAAAAAAAATACTAATAACTACTACAAAAAAATGGTCGCAAAAAAACATAAATAACACAAAAAAAATATCACAGATGGTAATGCGATTTTCTTTTTAGGCCAACGTGGGGCTGTCCCACACCCTGAGCAGTCTCATGCTCTACCGACTAAATTTGGCCGGGCATCAACTTTTTAAATCTTAAGCATGTGCTATATATATTTTCTTTGTAACGAAATCTTCGACTTCGTAGCACACTCGACCCTTGTTCGCTACGACGGTGCATTTCAACCACGGCTTAAGGAATTTTGCTGAAATATGTTTTTGTTGATCACTCAAACCGTGATTTCGACGGAAAACTATATCCGATTTTTTTCTTGTTCTTAAATTATAACGCTTTTGATACAAATTTTGTGCTTTCTTTAAATTATTTATAACAGCCGCTTGCACACCACTTTTATGCTGATCGCGTTCAACAACCACATCATCTTGTAGTGAAGAGAGTTTCCGGAGCAGATCGTACGAGGAACCATCTGTCATCATGTGGTATCCGAAGGTGAAATAGTACGGTGAAAATCCGGTAGCGTCGTGTACTACGTTGCGAAGTGCACACGCTATCTTACTAAGATTTTTATCCCACTATTTGTGATTATCATTTTTGATGTACGCTCTGATGGCAGTAATTATATTACGGTTCACTCGCTCGGACGCATTCGCTTGAGGATGATAAGGTACAGTAAATTTATGTTTGATATTGTATTCGTCCATTAATATTTTAAATTCTTTAGATGTGAACTGCACACCGTTGTCCGACAGCAAGACCTCTGGAATTCCGAACAGATGGATTTCGGATTCCAGGAATTTGATAATCGGACCAGTCTTGGCTTGTCGCAACAGCTTCAACAACACGAATTTGCTGAACTGATCTAGGACTATTAAGATAGACGTATTCCCTTGATTCGATCGTGGATACGGTCCCAACAAGTCGATGTTAATATATTGCGAGGGTCGCACGGGCGGCGAACGTATCACCATCGGAGGACGTAAGCTGGTGTTCGGCGCTTTGCATTCCTTACACGAATCGCAATGCGAAATGTAGGCACGTATATCGTTTCCCATTCTAGGCCAATAATAATATCGTTGTATTTTTTCTAGCGTTTTACTCACCCCTGAATGCGCGTCTAACGTATCGTCATGGAAATGCCGGATTACTTGTGAGCACAGCGATTCTGGAACCCACACTTTCCACACCGGAATATCTGTAAGTAGCTGATTTTCAGGAAAATTACAGCGTTTATACAGGAATTTTCTGTTTTTAGATCCGGAAATTTATCGCAATAGTTCTCCACCTATTGTAATTTTTCCAGATATTCCGGCTCCTGGAACGCTTCATCGTTACCACCGAGAATATTGTGCTGTCGAAGATCCGAATTGAGCTCTTCTAATTCTCCTCGAGACAGAGCATCAGCCACAATATTCTCACTGCCTTTCCGATATGTTCAATGGTAAAATCGTAGCCTTGCAGTTTCAGACTCCATCGCGGTAGTCTGCCGGACAAATCTTTCTGGCCCATCAGCCATTTAAGACTAGCGTGATCTGTGATAACGTTGAACTTGGTCCCTTCAATGTATGGTCGGAATTTCTGGATGCTCACGACAGCCGCAAGACATTCTAATTCAGTTACGCTATAATTCTTCTGGGCGTTGTTCAATTTCTGCGACATGAACGCGATCGGGTGTTCATGTCCGTCGTCATCTAACTGAAATAGAACGCCTCCGACTCCCGTCTTCGACGCATCGCATTGAACTGAAAACACACGGTTAAAATCGGGCCAAGACTGGTGCTTCCGTGAAAGCTCGTTTTGAGGCAATGAAAGCTGTTTCGGCGGACTCGTTCCACTTATCTGGAGAGTTTTTGTTCAACAAATCGGTGATGGGAGCAGCAAGGTCGGCATACTTTTTAATGAACCGGTTATACCAACCGGTCATGCCAAGAAATCTTCGGATTTGACGGACGGTTTTCGGACGTGGAAAATCGTTGATGGCGTCGATTTTAGCTGGATCTGTTTTGATGCCGTCTCCATCAATAATGTGTCCGATGTATTTGGTCTCCTTTTGGCAGAAGCGACTTTTTTCTATATTTATAGTAAGTCCAGCTTCCCTCAAACACTTAGCTACTCTACTCAAGAGCGACATGTGGACGTCAAAGTCCTCCGAGAGGATGAAAAGATCATCCAAGTAAACGAAGACGTTCTCATGAAGCTCGTAAGGGATCACCTTATCCATGAGTTTGCACAGTGTTTTCGGGGAGTTGGACAAACCAAAAGGCATTCTTTTAAATACAGGCCCCGCCCAGGAACGATGAATGCTGTTTTATCGCGAGACTTTTCGTCTAATTCTACTTGCCAAAAGCCCATCTTTAAAACTAGGCTGGTAATATATTTAGTTTTTTCACTCTACTAAAGATGGAGTTAATATGTGGAAGTGGATAAGCATCACTCTTGGTTACGGCGTTAACTTTTCGAGCGTCGAGGCATAGTCTAATGGTGCCGTTCGACTTTTTAACCATAGCCAAAGGCGAGGCCCATCCACTTCCACTTCTACTATCCTCTATAATATCTTCTTCTAACATTTTATTTATTTCAGCATCTAACAGCTTTTGCATGGACACTGACAATTAATACGGACGGACTACGGACGGTTTAGCATCTCCTACATCTATTTCATGTTTTAGGAGACTGGTTTTCCCAGGCCGACCACACTATACGAAGGAAACAATTCCTAGGTTTCCAGCAACCGTTGTCGCTGCTCTTCGTTTAAGGTATGCATGTTACTATTTTCTACTAATTCGCTTACTTCTAAATATCTAAAAGGTATGGCATTGAAAGCATCCCAAAAATCGATCCCCAAAATAATGGAACGTTTTATGGAAGGGATGAGGAAGAATTTGATGGTTTTTTAATATTGTTAAATTCAATGTCCACATAAACAAATCCTAGGAGTTTTTGTTTAGTACCATCTGCGGTGGCAATACTCGCAGTTAAGGGTGTGAAAGATACCCCCAACTGTTGCAGCAAATCTTCCCCATCTTTTCCGAAGCAACTTATATTGGCACCGCTATCTAAAAGCGCAAAATGATTTTTGTTGCCAATTTTTATCTTCATAAAGGGACGATTATCGCCTTCAGGTCTTATATAAGTTGCTTTTAACGCTCTCTGGATCTGCTTCCTAATGCCAAAATGTTTTTGTGCCCTAACTCTAACTACTTTAATTTTTTGTAACTTATCTAATTGATCAAATTTTTGTAACCCATCTAATTTATTTAATTTATTTTTAGGAGGTAATTTGGCACTTACATCTAATTTAAACCTAGTGTCCTTCTGGACCACGGAGGTCAACGGAAACCGGAGTTTGGGTTCCTCCAGGTTCCCATTCCCGAGTAATCGTTTCCCTGGCCAGTAACTGGCCTACATTTGGGGCATTTATTAACATAAGTGTTTTTCATTCCACACTTATAACAAAAGATTTTTAATGGACAAGGACAATCACGGAAGGTATGACCTATGTCATCACAATTATAACATATTGTTAAATTATTATTTTTATTTTCAGTGCTATTCAATAAATTAGGACGGACATTTTCGGATGGTTGGACAGACAAAATTTCTAACGGACTACACGAAGAAATCTTTGGTTTTTGATTTTTGACTAGAATTTCAGGTACGTGTGTGTTGATTTCTGTTTCGGAATATAATTCGTTAATATAATGCCTCCTAGGACGAATTTTTTCTTCTGCCGTCTCACCTATTTCTCTCCAGTTTCGTTCTAATTTGCGACACATCTTGTCTAGTTGGCTCAAGGTGACCACGTTTTGTAGAACCAACGCCTTTTCATAGCTAGGAAACAAATTATAACGGAGACGGCTCAAAAATTCATCGTCCGAGATCTCCTGCTGGAGACGCAATCGCAGACCCTCCATATCCAACCGGTAATCCGAAAATTTCTCCCTTGGTTTCTGCTTGCGTGCTTCCATCATCCGCTTTACATCACCATCCTCCTCGCCTTCGTCAAACTCCACTTTCATTGCCGATTTCAGCTGGGACCAAGACGCGTGTGGATTCCTCCGGATGAACTGCCAATACCAGATGTCGGCTCTTCCTTTTAGTAGCTGTACCAAGCTCTCTACTGGATAGCTGGCTAGTACCAAGCTCTCTACTGGATAGCTGTCCCCCCTCGCAAGTTTCCACTCGGAATAAAAATTCAGACAGCGTCAACATTTTTCCAGTGCCGTCGTATTGAATCCGCCAATTTGACACTGGATTGCGACGATGGACATTATCGACAGGTAACTCAACATTTTCGTCGTCACTGCTATTTACTTCTATTCTCGTTCTAGGGGAACACCAGTAGGCGGTACCGCGGCCAGTTCATCCGCTGGCTGATGGAATTGTCGGTAGTCATCCCTTACAGCTCCAATAAGGTTTGACTGTCGCTGGTGCTCTGCGTAGTTCATACTCAACCGCTGAAATTGGTCTCGCATTTCCTGCATCTGCTGTTGCTGCACTGCTAATGTCTTTTCCAGTTCCTGGATCCGCTGACGCTCACAATTCTGCGAGGATCTGAATTTGATGAAAATTTTTGACGATTGTTGCTTCTTTTGTAGTTATTACGGCCAGAATTTGTATTAGTTCGTCGAACATCCGCATGGAGTGGCGCGATTCGTGTAGACGGAGATCGATAGTTTTCCGGGTTTGCACGTGGTGACGTATGATAGCTCCAGGCTAAATTCCTCGCTGGCAATGTCGACGATGGCAGACTTTTGGGACCCGAAGCCTGTGGAGTATCCAACGGCCGCACCCCTTCTGCTTGCAGATCCGAGAATACGTCAGCCCTTCGCTCCGCTGGTTTTCCCATTGGGATCACCTTCGGTGTCGTTCCGGTAGCCCCAAGAATTGGATGTCCAATTATGGTGAGCGGGACAGCTAATGGACGGACCAACTCATCATCCTCGTCGATCGCTTCTAATTGAGGTTCTGAAGTTTCAGGTAATTTTGTTGTAATTTGTTTTTGTTTATACTGACGCAACTTTTCTAAATTCTCTTTCAGTTCATAAATTCCTTTCCTGATCGCCCCGGAGGAACTCGGTTGAACATTTTTCAATCGGTTTAAGCGATCCCATACGTGGAAGCTTTTTGTGGTGCCGATGTCTAGAGCGTTGGAATTACCATCTCTAATGCCGTTGTACAGCTTCGATCTTCGCCTCGCAGATGTTCAGTTCAGCCTCTGGATCTGGAATTACGGCTACAGGTAATCGTCGTTGTTGTTTATTCTCCAAATCCAGAGTCAAACTCAAATGAGAATATTTATACGATACATTTTCAGAGGGAACATATAAATTCCTGATTTTTTGTTCATAGCTTAGTTCATCCTCGTCCAGCAGAACTGGATCTATCACATGCCGGAAACTATCCATGATATTTAATTTTTTTCTAATGAAATACTAATAATAACTAAACTACAATACTATAGCTACTAAATAATAATAATAAATAATTGATTGTAAATTTAATAAATAATTCAAAAAAAAAAATGTTTATACCTACTTACTAATACTATTGTAAAATAAAATTTTTCGGGACAAAATTTACTTTAGGTTTTTTTTTTTTTTTAAATTACTTTTTTTTAATACCAAAAACGAGTTACTAAAAAAATTTTTTTATCCAAGCCGGTATCCAGCGCCACGGTTATCGTACGACTTGCTAATTTTTTCCCCTTTTTTTCTAAATTTTTCAAAAATCATGCCCTTTATTTGACCCAAGGGTCAAATCAATATCATGCTTTGTTTCTTTCCATGATTTTCGAAAAATTTATTATTTTCACCACCACCGACACGACATCTAGTTGTTCAAACACAAGGACTTACTACATGTAACCAACTTCACGACATATATTTTTTTTCTGTCTGACATCTACAATTATTACAAACAACATGGCAGAATGGTTTACGCCGATGTAAGTAAATTATATATATATTGTTTCTTTATCAAATTTAATAATTATATTTTTTCTTTCAGATTTGCCGGGTGTCAGAGATTAAACCACTTTTAGTTGCACAAAAACATATAATTAGAATTATTAGCAATAAAAATCGTCGTTATAACAGCCTGATGCCCCTGTTTCAAAATCTTAAAATAATGCCTTTACGACATCTCTATTACTATAAATCTTTAAAGTTATTTTATATCAGAGGTGGATTTTTGCAAAGTAGATCGTTGAACAGCTACAATCTAAGAATTGAATATGCTAATTTGGTTTTCCCCGCTTTAACTTTACATTTTTTGAAAAATTTTATTTAGTAACTGCACCCAAAGCATACAACAAATTACCTGGGATAGTAAAAGAAATTCGCACTTTATAAAATTTTTGTATTCTATTAAAGTTTGGTTGTTCAAATTTGATTTTGTGCAGATTAAAAATTTGTTAAATGATTTTTAATTTTTAATATTTAGTTCTTTTTGAAATTATTTCTTTTTATATCTTTGTTTTTAAAAATATTATTTTTGCTTTCTTGTAATTTTTAATTACTTTTGATTATCTTTTTGTTTTATTATAATTGTTTTTTTTTGTTATTATGTTTTTCAAAATGTTAATTATTATTATAATTATGATTATATATTGAATTTTTTATTTGATTAATTTTCTACCCTACGTATAGTTTGCTTTTTAACAATTATTTTGAGCTTTCGACACTATTAGCTTGTCTAATACAGAATGCTTGTATAATTTTTCCTTAATACATATTATATTTTTCATATTCATAATTTTTTGTAATTTTATGTTGAAGAGAAGTCAATAAATTAATAATAAAAAAAATTATTATTATTTTTATTTTATTAACATTTCCATTTTTTACATTTTATATGTTCAAAATATAATTAACATAAAAAAATGTAAACAATATAATTTTTTAATGGCAATACTGAAATGTCAAATTTCAACAAAGCTGTAATACCCTATAAGAAAGATTATCTATGGTTTTTAAAAAATATTAAAAATTATGTATTGCAAAATAAAAATTATCCCTTGCAAAAAAATTATCCCTGGTAAAATATCCCTTGCAAATAAAAATTATCCCTGGTAAATGAAAAATATCCATTGCAAATGAGAATTTGTTGTTCTTTTTGCACATATTAGATTTCCATAAGAAATAAAACCTTTCGGTCTATTTTTCCTGCACAAGCGGCAAATTTTTATCATTAAAACCCAGCGTAAGATTCATCGGACCCCGATGTATAATCAGGCATCCATTGCTTCATCATGTTCGCTGCAGATGAAGTTGTTATTGTATTGGTCCATCACCATTATAATGACCATATCACAGTAATTCATAACGGTCATGATCTTTCACTGAAGTTATTTCGTATTGGCCGAGATATTCTAAGTCTAAGCTATTCTAACCTCCTTCGTAATCGAATTTTTCCTTCTGACAATCCAAAAGCTATTCTATACTCCGCCGGTATTTCGAAATTAATTCCCTCGGAATTTTGAATAGAAACATTTACAGTTATTTCCCCGAAGCAAA
Organism: Empis stercorea; assembly: GCA_949752835.1. Lineage (NCBI taxonomy): Eukaryota > Metazoa > Arthropoda > Insecta > Diptera > Empididae > Empis > Empis stercorea. The sequence continues at coordinate 40,714,497 of OX457086.1, read as the reverse complement.
TAGTGTGTAGGAATTTTTTTATATATACAAAAACATCTAATAACTTTTAAACCATTAAGAATTTTAAGGTCTGTAAAAGCTAAAAGATAGGAAAATATTTGTCCTTTTTGGTGACATTAACAAATTATACAAAATTTAATTTATTGTTGTATAAAAAATACCGTTATCTTCATACAACTTTTTTTAGTTTTTTTAACACCCTGTATTTTCCAAACGGTTTCTTATGGAAGGCTGAAATTTATGGAAGGCTGAGATATCCAAAAAATATCTACAGTCAGAAGAAGTTGTATCCGTATATATATCCCCTCCTCTTTCCGTTGTGGTTGTGGCCCATCGAAAATCAAAAAATTACATTTTTGTTTACTTGTAAAATAATATAACTGCACAATATTTTTAAAAACAAATATTGAGAAAACTTTCGAAAATCATATTTTATAGAAAAAGCTATGAAAAAAAACCCTGACGAGTTTTATCATCACATGATAAACTCTAGAATACCTAAAGGTGAACATCACGAAACGAATGGAAAAGATGAACATTCTAAAGAACTATTATTGATAAAACTTTCGAAAATCAAGTGCTTTAATTAATAAGTTATATTCATTTGCCTCTCTTATAATTAATCAAAATGCTTAATCATGTAAAATTTTGCAAAAAAATAAATATTTTGCATATTTTTTGGTGCTATTGCTATATAAATGGAATATTGGATATTATTTCATATCACATTATGTTCAATTAAAATCAAAATAGGGAAAACAAATGAATACATAAAATTAAAAAAAAATTAATAAAAACGAACAGGAATAAATTTTTTACCTATATTTATCATTTTATATTTTTTCTAAAAAATACTATATGCGAATTGCCTTTGTTTTAGAATAGCTCATAATTCTACATGAGGCGATTTTGAAGAAATGTGCTTTTGACAAACCCGGGCTTTGTTTTTCATATTTTTATTATTCAAATTTTATGTAAAATAGTAATATCAATTTGGTGTTAAGATTCATTAATTTTTAATTATTATAACAAGAAAATTAACGTTTTTAATAAAAAAATATTAATATCAATTGTAACACCGTGGGGGTATTTATTCTAAAATATATTAATATTTATTAAAATATAATCAAATATAAAAAAAAATCACCTATTTATTTGTTTACGTCTTGTCAAACTTAATGTTTATTGTTATATAATACCGGCTTGTCATATTCCAGATGTCAGCAGACGGCTGAATTAATTTTTTTTTGTAGGTTGGTAGTCATGTTAGTAATAATTCAAAATTCCCGTCAGCGCTACGATCTCTTGATTTTCGGATCAAAACAATAGACAACCTTTGTTGCCCTTGTGGGCCATGTTTTGATTCCGAAGGTCAGATTCCGAAGGTCAGAGATCGCGCGATCGAGGAAACAATAGTTTTTCGAAATTAAAGTTTTTTTTTGAAAAATGGTTGTTTTTTTTGGGGAGTCGAGGAAATTTTTGTCGCCGGACGGACAGGTTGTTTTTTTTTTAGAATTTGTTTTGAAGACATTTTTTTTTTAAGTTTAAAAAAAAAAGTAAATTAAATATATTGATTTGTGTAGAAAAAAAAAATTTTTTGGGTTTTAATAACTGAAGAAAAAACAAAACTAGAAAATTTAACAGACAAAGAAACAAAAAAATTAACTAAATAAATAACGAGATTGTGTGAAAGTACAATTTTTGAAATTAAGAAAACCAAATAAAAATAATAATAAAAAGAAATAAAAACCCAAAATAATTAATTATTTATTGACTAAATTTACCGCGTCCGGCCCGGCACTTTTAAATTAATTATCAGAACTAAAAAAGAAAAGAAAAGAAAAATCAAAAGGAAAACCTTACAATATAAGCCTTATAAATATAATATAGCACCGAGCAGCTTACTGGCGACAGCGGCGGCAAAGGCGGCGTCTTTTTTGTTTATTTTTTTTTTGTTAAAGATTTGTTTTTTTTTTTGTGGTGATTTTTGTTTTTTTTTCTTGAACATTTTTTTTTTTGTTGTAATTTGAGTGGCTGAGTCTTACAATAATTCCTCAGGATGGATTGCGATGGATTTCTGTTCCTTTCCTTGTTCTCTTCCTTATGGTGATACTTCGTAAATTTGGTTGATGGTGATACTTCGTAAATTTTTCTTTGTTGGAAATTTTTTTGTGGAAGTATCGCTATGTTGTTGTATTGATTGCCGTTTGGATCACTGGTCGACTCACGCCCCACAGGCTGAGCCTAGCTGGCACACTTAAGAGGAAATCCCAGTGGTCCAAGGGGTTCTAGTACATAAATTTTGGGGAATGTATTTCAGCACGTCAAATTAGGTATACGGAGCGACAATTGTTTTACAGCAGAATATGTATACACCCCGACAATTACAGAATTTTGCGCGACAATTTTTCCACGGCAAAAATTGTACTCAGTCAGACAAATCAGGAATTCTGCACGACAATTTTTACTTGTTTTAACATTTTTTTAAATTAGGTGTTGCATATTATGAGTTAGTGAGTTTAATTTAAGAATAAAGTAAAAATTAAATAAAATTTGGAAAATTATGTAAGTAAAAATATTTGAATAAAATGACAGTTCTTATGAGATATCTCATGTCATTTTTTAAAAGTGGAATGCCACGAAATGATTTTACAATAACTCATTTATGAGTTAACTCGCTTTAAAATGCCACTTCTGTAATTGTGCAAAACATTAATAAAATAAACATTCAAATATAAAGAAAAACTGTTTTATTTTATATAAAAGAAAATATGTAGAAATTAAATATTAATTCAAACATAACAAATATAAGAAAAATAAAAAAAAATAAAATATTAATTCAAATACATATAACAATATAAAATAGTTAGATAATCCATTATTGATGAGTAATTAGAGCTTTTTTGGCTTTAGAAGGCATTCCTCTCTTCCGTGTTTCCCCTAAGCGAATATTTTTAGCTTCTTGAGGTATTTCAACTTTGTTAATTCTTATTTCTAACCCCAGCGCATGTTTACGTTTGTAATTTTTTAAATACGCTGGGCAAGAACATACAAATTTGTTGTTTTCATATATAATAACCCAAATACCAAAATAAAGTTCTTTAAATTCGTCATATGTAGTCCATTCGGTTTTAGTATATTGAGAAAACAATTCTGGAGTAATATTCTAATATTTGGATTTTGTAGACAATGTGTAAAAGCTATTACCATCTACTTGCAGAATTTTTTTATTTGATTGAACCCATTGATATGCTTCGGTCCAGTCTTTTAGAGACAATGTTTCTTCTAGGTAAATTTTTTTAAAAATTTTTGATAATGGATTTCGATCCTTCGACCACTTCATTAAAAGATTATCTAAATTATTTAAGAACTGACCTACTGGCAATCGCTCTCTAATTGTATGTTCATTTTTGATTATTCCATTTGTAGCTTCGAGCCCGTTATTTGTACTAGGATATCCTAAAGCAGCACCTTCAAACCAATTTCTGTTCTTCTTTAACCATTCTTCTTTAAAGTAATTTAAAAAATCTGTAATATTTGGATTCCCTATTAAATACAATTTTTCTAAAAACAAATTTGAAGCCTCATTAAAAATATTAACACTATAACAAATTTGAAACATGGTGATGTCATTTTTTATATCATTTGCATATTCAATAGATTTCAGTCTTTTTTTAACTGCTTGTGTCACATGAAAATAGCACATTAAGCGAATAGGTGGGCTAAAAATCTTACAAAATCCATTTGTAATTGCTGCACTTCCATCTGCTAATAAAATATTGGGTTCCCAATCCATAGTGTTTTTTAACGCTGCACATATAAATGCAAAGTCGTTTTCGGTTTCTCTTTGGCATACTAATATAGAAAATGGGTGGAATACTTTGTTTTTATCACTGGTTCCAGCTATTATTAGTGGATATCCTTGCCAAATTAGTTTATAAGTTGCATCTATTTGTATCATTTTAGATTTGTCTAAATTTTCCAAAAGATTTTTGGTAGATAGTACTATTTTAACATCTTGATTCTCTATGTTAGGAGAGATACAGTCAACTTTAAAATCCAAGACAAATAAACTATCCAAATCGTCTGGAATTGTTCTTGCCGTACACCAATTAATTAACTCATAATCCATAATCATAGATCGTCCGTATGCTTCAGTTCGTAATCTTTGTAAAAATGTACAATTTGCGATTTTGGTGGTTCTGGTATATGTTTTCTTCTAAATGCAGCTATAATTGCATTTGGTTTCTGGATACTATTTTGAAACAATTCAGTAATAATAACTTTGCAATTATTATCTAAGCCTCGAAGTAGGATAACATTATGATTATGATGTTGATTTTCTGTTGAATATAGTGTTACAGTGATGTCAGTAGAATGATATAGTAAATACTTTGCAACAGGACATTCATTTTTTCTGTATTCTCCATGCTTACATCGATATTCAACCCTTTCGCCATCTAAGGTGTGCTTTCTAGAAGTTTTCTTCCATATCGATTCTTTTTTAATATATAATTCAGCCTCTGAAGCTTCCTTAAAATGCTTTAATTTTACCTAGGTACGCGCTTTTCCCCGAGTTTTCTTTTTTGAATTTTCTTTTTCTGGATCTTCATAGTCTTCCAAAAATATTATAGCTTCTTCCATTATACTACAAGAACAAGGGTAAATAGTGAAAATTTTATGTAGTGTATTTACGTAAAATTAGTATATTTATTTAATATTAGTATATGTATTTACCTGACTAACAAAATATATATACAGCTAAAAATATAATCAACATAGTTTACTGATGCTCTGACACAGTTTTAAGCACACATAATACAATATTATAAATTTAACCGTTCATTTAATCTTTGTCGTTAAAATATATATTTTTGATGCTCATTTACGCTACACTTTTGTCGTTACTGAAATATTATGTAGTTCAATTACACAAACTGCAGTTAGTTTCTTTTTTAGCTGTGTGTATACATAATTTGTCGTTGAAAACCCAAAATTTGTCGGGCCGAAAAATGTAAGCCATAAATTTTGGTCTAGCGTTATATTTGTGATGCGCTGTTGGTCACCCTATAGACCTGGCGCCCACTTCACTAGAACTCCGAAGTTACCCCTCCGACTTACCTTAAAGTTAGCAGGTGGTAATTTTTTTTTTTGACAAAATTACTATGCTGTTACACAATCTTTATTGCGGACAGGAAAGAGCATATTACTGTTTCATATAACAAATTCATTTATTTTTATATGAATTTATTGAAGCGAAAATTAATTTGACCTTTTTCATTATTATTTATATTTTACCTGTGGTAGTTATAAAATATAATATTCCTAGAATAATATATATAACTAAATTTAAAAATAAATAAGATTCCCAATATATTTGTCAATATAAAATTTTCACATTTTTAGGAAAATACGAAGCGCGCCTTTAATAAAATAAAATAAATTTATTAAATAAAATAATTTCCTTAAATTCAATATAATTTTAGCTATATTTATAATAAAATATCAATTTAGAACCAAAATTAAATTTACCAATATATTTTTTCTGTACTTCAAATATTTCAAGTGTACCTTTTACGCTTCTCTATATTAATTTTTGTTTAACAGCCTCTCTTTGTAGCCAACCATATTTATATTTAGAGGAGGTGAGAGACCTATCCGGGCCAATTTAAAGTGGGAAAGATCAAAAAAAGTTCTTCAATAGAAAATTTATTTTATGGTGTAAAATCACTAACATAGCCTATACTTATACTCTTTTATCTAAGCTAACAGGCCGAAGATGGTATAAATATAAATGCTCTCGCATTCAGGGGGGCTACTATGAAACTATTCGACCGCCGCGCATATCGAATATTATGCGCAAAATAAAAATGCGATCCGCGTCGAATTACCCTACTATGAAAATTAGATATCGTACAACTTTTTTGACACTTTATGCGAGACACGTTTACAAAAAATATAGGCGCTTTACCAATTTGTATAGGCGGGTTGCCATTTTTATTGGCGCATTTAGACTAAAACGATCAGCTGATTGTTTAAAAACATAATTTTTGACATTTATAAATATAAACAAGAAGTTTATTTTGGTAAAGTTATTAATTTGATTTTGAACTAAAGAAAGTAAAAAAAGTATAAAATAAATTTATTGCATTTTGCTTTATATTGAGGAGCATTTAAAAATTTTTTTAGCGATGCCGTCATTTTTTATTAAATACTCCACTAATAACAAATTGTTTTGAATTTGTTAAAACCCGAAAATAAAAAATTAAAACATTTTCTTAATTTTATTTAAACTACATTTATTGTTTATTTTTTTATTCAATATAATTTATTTACACATACACATTAAATAAATTTATTTTTTAATTTAGAAATGCTTACATTTTAAAATAACTACCGGAAATAAATATCCGCCATCAATTTTGCTGTCGAATATAAATATTCGACCGCGCATAAAATGCGCAGGCGCGGCAATTTAACGTTAGTAAGGCGGATCATTCGACCAGCGTCGAATATTTTTATTTCATTAGTAGCAAAATTAGATATAAAGCGGAAACCGCAATGTCGCGGCAAATGGAGGCGTCGCTTTTGACATTTTGAAGCTTTAAGTCAAACGCGACACATTGAAGCTTTGGCAAACCACAATAACGCGTTGAAAGAAATGAAATTAAGTATTCATTTTCAGAAACTTTATTTATTAATTTTTCTTCAAAACTCATTTTAAAAATTTTAAATTTAATTTCAGTATTTTTTATATCAAAAGAACAAAACAAAAGGTAAATATGTCAAAATTTTAGGTATGACGCGCGTCTAAAGCGGCAAAAGTAGAAAGTAGGTCTATTTACGCGTCGCGGCAAATTTGCCGCATCAACGCGACGCTAAATTGTGGGCCATTACATATATCACTGTACATTCTACTTTTGAAGCGTTCCTGTCAAAAGCGACGCGTCCAATGGCCGCGAAATTGCGGTTTCGGCTTATGGGCGCGGCGCGCGCATATTTTTCATAGTAGACCCCCCCAGTTCTGTGACGGCTGGTTTGGGTACAGAAACATATTAAGTGGGAAGTTACGAGGTTTTTTGCGAGGGTTGAAAAATCTGTTTAACAAAGAATTAAGAATGGGCGTTTCCGGAAATGCAGTTCTAACTTGTTCTAAGTAAGCAGTTATTCCATAATTCATAACTGCAAAACTACAAAAGCAGTCTGTTCGATAAGTCTCTACTGCAAAAGCATTGTATTCGAAAATATCAACTGCGCTTAAAGTTTTAACGCAATTTCGCAGTTTTAATTTTACAACTGCTTTCAATTAATGGCAATTTTCATCTGGTATTTTCTCTGGAACCCCTGGAAGGATTGGGCTGATATTTGGTAAACACATTCATTATAGCGGTCTGGACGAAATGATGAATGGCCATATTTTCATCTGGGGTTTTTTCTAGGACCCCTGGATGGATTGGGCTGATATCTGGTAAACACACTCATTATAGTGTCGTATAGTTATCTATGCCAGTGCTCCTCCAGATGAAAATATGTATGGGTATACATAATTTTTTTGTAGAATAAAATCCCCATTATTTTAAATTACGAAAAATAAACAGGAAATTTAGAAATGTTAGAACTTTTTTGACTGCAAAAGCAAATCTTATATGTTGCGCAGTTGCGTAGTACTGCGCAAAAATTTATCATATTTCTAAGTTAAAACTTGCAGCGCAGTCTGCATTTCCGAAAACGCCCAATATCTGCCTATATGCATGCTACTAGATTGTCTTGTCAAGATGCTACTAAACGATGCGATGATCCCTTCAGAATATCAAATACATAACAATGAACAGAATGTATTGGGCCTTTGAAATGAAATATACTTAAAAACATTTTACAGCAATATTTATTGCAAAAAACAGCACTTCCTGTTTTTAAATGTTACAAGTTCTATTAAATTATTTCTTCCGTTCATATTTAAATAAATATATGGGTATAGAGTCTTTACTTCCAGATCTAATTTTTTTAGGATTAATAAGCCTTTTTTGTTGTAGAAATAGTTTTAGTTCCAACTTTTGCTGAACTAATGCAAGTTCCCTTTCTCTGTCAATGCGTTTATTTAGTTGTTTGTAATGATCACTTACTGCATGTACAGGTATTTTCTGTAAAAAAAACATTAACGAATTGTGTAAAATAAATTTTAATGAGGTACAACTTCACTTATATTAGAAACACTATTTACTAAATCCTTCATCTTGGTGCGGTTTATCTTTCGATTTAAAAGACTTTCATGCGTTTCAAATTGTTTTATCAAATTAAATCGCTCTAATTTCGTCTCATCAGGTACAAAAAAGATATGTTTATTTTTTATACTGTTCGCAGCATCAATTATATTTAAACTTGATTCAAGGCGTTTTATCTTCTTTGCCTCCATATTTCTGTTCAATCTAACATATTTAAGATCTTGAGTCTCCATCAATTGGATCTGTTCTTTAGAATGTTCATCTTTTCCATTCGTTTCGTGATGTTCACCTTTAGTTATTCTAGAGTTTATCATGTGATGATAAAACTCGTCAGGGTTTTTGTTCATAGCTTTTTTGTATAATAACTGTATAGTTGCATTTTTTTCATTTTGGTCATTGGCTCTGAGTTTGTAGTCCTTCTTTTTTTCCAATAATCCTAAATGTTTTCTTGCTGTTGGTTGGTCTCGTTCCCTATGGGTTCTTTGATTTGCTTTAGAGGCTTTCTTCCACGACGACATTTTAAATTTTAAGTATATTATTATATTTATTATACTCTGAGGTGTGAGACTATATACTTAGTTATCTTAAAGTATACTCTAATCCTCTAAGAAAGTTATACCTTGTTTCCATTACCTAGTTTCCATGTACAGAGTTGAGTTGGGTTGAGTTGAAATGGGGTTGAAATGGAACCATCAATTATTCGTTCCATTCCAACTCAACTCAACTCAACCCCTGTTTCCATGCACGCTAACTCGAGTTCAACTCGAGTTGAACTCGTCATGGAAACAAGGTACATGACGAGTTGAACTCGAGTTCAACTCGAGTTGAACCCCATGGAAACACGAGTTGAGTTGAGTTTTCGTTAAATCCATTTCAACTCCAAGAAACTAGTGGGATTGAGTTGAGTTATGTCATTGTATTAGTAAATTGACATTTTATATCTTTGTATGTGTAAATGAACAAAAAATTATTATTTTTTAATAATAATGGCGTCAGGAAGGCTTTTTTGGAGTGACGATGAAGTAAAAATTTTAATATCAGTTAAGAACTTTTTTGACTATGGAGGAGAAAATTATATTAAAATTATATACATAAATTTAATTATTATGAAATAAAAAAACCTGTTTTATATCGTGTTGCCAGAACTGTCAGTTCAACTCAACTCAACTCGAGTTTTTGCATGGAAACGACTAGGGTTGAAATTTGAATTTTTTCAACTGAACGATAACTCAACTCAACTCAACTCCGTGCACGGAAACATGGTATTAGTTATATATACATACTTCAAAAAACCTCGAGGAGTACACTATGTAGGGATGTGCGATATATATCGATATTTTGGAATATCGACATTTTCCCCGTATCGTATCGCTATAACGATTCAAAAAGGCCAATATCGATAAAAAATATCGGACAAATTATTTTTAAATTTCTACTACAATTTATTTACATCGCTTTCCCATTGAATTTACATTGTCTTTTGCATACAGGATTGTATGAAAAAAAAAATGACGGCAAAAAATCCGTCTAGTTGGCAAAGTTTTGCATAATAGAAGTTAAAATAATTTAACTTTTTCATAAAATTTTCATAAGAAAATAGGTTGGTGGATGTTGGCGGCGAGTTTCTTACAAAATAAATGTGTATATTTTAAATAAAAATAAAAAGTATATTTTATTTCATTAAATAAATATTTGGAACTTTAAAAACACTAAATAATACCAAAGAATTTGCAATATAAAGTTGACTACAATAATTGAAGTTTTATAAGTTAAAGAAAATTCAATGGCAACGTAATTCTATAGGCCTAAGCATAATGAACTTAATGAAAATTAAGAAAACTTTCGATATTTTCATTAAGTTATCGAAATTCGCTGTTAAATCCCTTCTGTCCATAATGAACTTATAAAAAATTAAGAAAACACAAAAAAATATTACTATTTTTCGTTACGATAAGTTCTCGCAAAAGCTTAATGTTTCTGTACAGTTTAGTGTAATGTTTTCGTACTGTTTAAGTTTAATGTTTTCGTACAGTTTAGGTGTAATGTATTCGTACATATTTAGCGTAATTTTTTCGTACTGATTTAATGTAGCGTATTCGTATTTATTTAATAAATAAAAAACAATTATTGTTTATTTTTTTATTCAATATAATTTATTTACACATACACATTAAATAAATTTATTTTTTAATTTAGAAATGCTTACATTTTAAAATAACTACCGGAAATAAATATCCGCCATCAATTTTGCTGTCGAATATAAATATTCGACCGCGCATAAAATGCGCAGGCGCGGCAATTTAACGTTAGTAAGGCGGATCATTCGACCAGCGTCGAATATTTTTATTTCATTAGTAGCAAAATTAGATATAAAGCGGAAACCGCAATGTCGCGGCAAATGGAGGCGTCGCTTTTGACATTTTGAAGCTTTAAGTCAAACGCGACACATTGAAGCTTTGGCAAACCACAATAACGCGTTGAAAGAAATGAAATTAAGTATTCATTTTCAGAAACTTTATTTATTAATTTTTCTTCAAAACTCATTTTAAAAATTTTAAATTTAATTTCAGTATTTTTTATATCAAAAGAACAAAACAAAAGGTAAATATGTCAAAATTTTAGGTATGACGCGCGTCTAAAGCGGCAAAAGTAGAAAGTAGGTCTATTTACGCGTCGCGGCAAATTTGCCGCATCAACGCGACGCTAAATTGTGGGCCATTACATATATCACTGTACATTCTACTTTTGAAGCGTTCCTGTCAAAAGCGACGCGTCCAATGGCCGCGAAATTGCGGTTTCGGCTTATGGGCGCGGCGCGCGCATATTTTTCATAGTAGACCCCCCCAGTTCTGTGACGGCTGGTTTGGGTACAGAAACATATTAAGTGGGAAGTTACGAGGTTTTTTGCGAGGGTTGAAAAATCTGTTTAACAAAGAATTAAGAATGGGCGTTTCCGGAAATGCAGTTCTAACTTGTTCTAAGTAAGCAGTTATTCCATAATTCATAACTGCAAAACTACAAAAGCAGTCTGTTCGATAAGTCTCTACTGCAAAAGCATTGTATTCGAAAATATCAACTGCGCTTAAAGTTTTAACGCAATTTCGCAGTTTTAATTTTACAACTGCTTTCAATTAATGGCAATTTTCATCTGGTATTTTCTCTGGAACCCCTGGAAGGATTGGGCTGATATTTGGTAAACACATTCATTATAGCGGTCTGGACGAAATGATGAATGGCCATATTTTCATCTGGGGTTTTTTCTAGGACCCCTGGATGGATTGGGCTGATATCTGGTAAACACACTCATTATAGTGTCGTATAGTTATCTATGCCAGTGCTCCTCCAGATGAAAATATGTATGGGTATACATAATTTTTTTGTAGAATAAAATCCCCATTATTTTAAATTACGAAAAATAAACAGGAAATTTAGAAATGTTAGAACTTTTTTGACTGCAAAAGCAAATCTTATATGTTGCGCAGTTGCGTAGTACTGCGCAAAAATTTATCATATTTCTAAGTTAAAACTTGCAGCGCAGTCTGCATTTCCGAAAACGCCCAATATCTGCCTATATGCATGCTACTAGATTGTCTTGTCAAGATGCTACTAAACGATGCGATGATCCCTTCAGAATATCAAATACATAACAATGAACAGAATGTATTGGGCCTTTGAAATGAAATATACTTAAAAACATTTTACAGCAATATTTATTGCAAAAAACAGCACTTCCTGTTTTTAAATGTTACAAGTTCTATTAAATTATTTCTTCCGTTCATATTTAAATAAATATATGGGTATAGAGTCTTTACTTCCAGATCTAATTTTTTTAGGATTAATAAGCCTTTTTTGTTGTAGAAATAGTTTTAGTTCCAACTTTTGCTGAACTAATGCAAGTTCCCTTTCTCTGTCAATGCGTTTATTTAGTTGTTTGTAATGATCACTTACTGCATGTACAGGTATTTTCTGTAAAAAAAACATTAACGAATTGTGTAAAATAAATTTTAATGAGGTACAACTTCACTTATATTAGAAACACTATTTACTAAATCCTTCATCTTGGTGCGGTTTATCTTTCGATTTAAAAGACTTTCATGCGTTTCAAATTGTTTTATCAAATTAAATCGCTCTAATTTCGTCTCATCAGGTACAAAAAAGATATGTTTATTTTTTATACTGTTCGCAGCATCAATTATATTTAAACTTGATTCAAGGCGTTTTATCTTCTTTGCCTCCATATTTCTGTTCAATCTAACATATTTAAGATCTTGAGTCTCCATCAATTGGATCTGTTCTTTAGAATGTTCATCTTTTCCATTCGTTTCGTGATGTTCACCTTTAGTTATTCTAGAGTTTATCATGTGATGATAAAACTCGTCAGGGTTTTTGTTCATAGCTTTTTTGTATAATAACTGTATAGTTGCATTTTTTTCATTTTGGTCATTGGCTCTGAGTTTGTAGTCCTTCTTTTTTTCCAATAATCCTAAATGTTTTCTTGCTGTTGGTTGGTCTCGTTCCCTATGGGTTCTTTGATTTGCTTTAGAGGCTTTCTTCCACGACGACATTTTAAATTTTAAGTATATTATTATATTTATTATACTCTGAGGTGTGAGACTATATACTTAGTTATCTTAAAGTATACTCTAATCCTCTAAGAAAGTTATACCTTGTTTCCATTACCTAGTTTCCATGTACAGAGTTGAGTTGGGTTGAGTTGAAATGGGGTTGAAATGGAACCATCAATTATTCGTTCCATTCCAACTCAACTCAACTCAACCCCTGTTTCCATGCACGCTAACTCGAGTTCAACTCGAGTTGAACTCGTCATGGAAACAAGGTACATGACGAGTTGAACTCGAGTTCAACTCGAGTTGAACCCCATGGAAACACGAGTTGAGTTGAGTTTTCGTTAAATCCATTTCAACTCCAAGAAACTAGTGGGATTGAGTTGAGTTATGTCATTGTATTAGTAAATTGACATTTTATATCTTTGTATGTGTAAATGAACAAAAAATTATTATTTTTTAATAATAATGGCGTCAGGAAGGCTTTTTTGGAGTGACGATGAAGTAAAAATTTTAATATCAGTTAAGAACTTTTTTGACTATGGAGGAGAAAATTATATTAAAATTATATACATAAATTTAATTATTATGAAATAAAAAAACCTGTTTTATATCGTGTTGCCAGAACTGTCAGTTCAACTCAACTCAACTCGAGTTTTTGCATGGAAACGACTAGGGTTGAAATTTGAATTTTTTCAACTGAACGATAACTCAACTCAACTCAACTCCGTGCACGGAAACATGGTATTAGTTATATATACATACTTCAAAAAACCTCGAGGAGTACACTATGTAGGGATGTGCGATATATATCGATATTTTGGAATATCGACATTTTCCCCGTATCGTATCGCTATAACGATTCAAAAAGGCCAATATCGATAAAAAATATCGGACAAATTATTTTTAAATTTCTACTACAATTTATTTACATCGCTTTCCCATTGAATTTACATTGTCTTTTGCATACAGGATTGTATGAAAAAAAAAATGACGGCAAAAAATCCGTCTAGTTGGCAAAGTTTTGCATAATAGAAGTTAAAATAATTTAACTTTTTCATAAAATTTTCATAAGAAAATAGGTTGGTGGATGTTGGCGGCGAGTTTCTTACAAAATAAATGTGTATATTTTAAATAAAAATAAAAAGTATATTTTATTTCATTAAATAAATATTTGGAACTTTAAAAACACTAAATAATACCAAAGAATTTGCAATATAAAGTTGACTACAATAATTGAAGTTTTATAAGTTAAAGAAAATTCAATGGCAACGTAATTCTATAGGCCTAAGCATAATGAACTTAATGAAAATTAAGAAAACTTTCGATATTTTCATTAAGTTATCGAAATTCGCTGTTAAATCCCTTCTGTCCATAATGAACTTATAAAAAATTAAGAAAACACAAAAAAATATTACTATTTTTCGTTACGATAAGTTCTCGCAAAAGCTTAATGTTTCTGTACAGTTTAGTGTAATGTTTTCGTACTGTTTAAGTTTAATGTTTTCGTACAGTTTAGGTGTAATGTATTCGTACATATTTAGCGTAACTTGGCCGTACTGTTTATGTGTAACGTATACGTACAAATTTAGCGTAATTTTTTCGTACTGATTTAATGTAGCGTATTCGTATTTATTTAATAAATAAAAAACAAATTAGTTATTTTAATAATATATTTCCAAACAAAAATAAATAAGTTCATATTTATTAATATATAAAAATAAAAAAAAATAATGAATAAAAAAATTGTAACTTTTTACAAAAAATTTCGTAACTTTTTAGGCGTTCGTAAACTTAACATTTCCGTAAAGAATTTATCGTAAACTTGAAATAGTAGAAAAAAAAAGTTTACATTAACATTACATTTTCATTCGGAATTTAGCGTATACAATTTATGTGTACGTCAACGTTACGTTTTGGTTAAGAAATTTTCGGAACTTTTTAGGCGTTCGTAAACTTAACATTTCCGTAAAGAATTTAGCGTACACTTGAAAAAGTAGAAAAAAAAGTTTACGTTAACATAACATTTTCGTTCGGAATTTAGAGTATACTTTTAAATTCTTGGCGGGTAAATTATAATAATTGTCACCAACGAACTATATAATATAAGCTGTGTTTTTTTATTCCTACTCTGTACTACTCGATATAAAATGAATAAAAAAACGATGTAGTGGAAAATATGATTTGGAATTGGAATTGATTGAAAGGGAAAAATATGATTTAGAATTGATTGAAAAAAATTTGCCCACTTTGTTGATATTTTTTAAAAATCAAATTTTCAATATTCAAATATACGAAATGAAGTATCTTCTTGTCAAATTTATAGTTGCCATATTAAAATTTAATAATTTCCCATTAATTTCCCTTTTACTCTACATGTTGTACTGGATAATTATGTAGAGTACCCAGCAAACATGTCTTCAATGACATACCCATGAATCATCAAAGACATGTCTTTAATGCTGGGTTTTAATGATAAAAATTTGCCGCTTGTGCAGGAAAAATAGAACGAGATAGTATATTGTATTTTTATATGAGAAAAAAGTAGATCGCTGCAGAAGGGAATTTATTTTTTGACAAGGGAATATAAAATGGCTGATTATCTCTGTACAGATCACAGATGGCTCTGTTGAATGGCAGTAGAATTTTATTTAAAAAAATAATAAATCATTTCAACTATTATATTTAAAATCAGCAATTAAATATTAATTGCAAATTGTATCATAAAAAATCAATTGTAAAAAATTTATATTTACAAAATTTATATTGAATCTCCTATATAAATATTTGAATTTTTTCTGATATAATTATCACACTTTTCTGAATAATATATATATTAATAAATATTTAAAATTGAATTTGTTGTAATTTAAAAAATGTTAAGTAATTTACTCTATTAAATAATTTAATATATTAATAATAATAATATAAAAATTTAATTTTTATTATTATCATTTTTTCTGATATAATTATCACACTTTTCTGAATAATATATATATTAATAAATATTTAAAATTGAATTTCTTGTAATTTAAAAAATGTTAAGTAATTTACTCTATTAAATAATTTAATATATTAATAATAATAATATAAAAATTTAATTTTTATTATTATCAACGAACGTTTATAGTTCGGTGATTATTATTATTAAAATTTATTGATTAATATATTATTGTAATGCATTTGTGTCAATTTCATTCAATCAATTAAAGTTTTAAAAAATATACGTATTATATTTTTTGCAAAAACCTGGAAATAATTTGATTACCAATCGTTAATAATATTTTAAAATACGAAATTACTAAATATAAACTCATTATAATAATTGGAAATTAGAATTTGTTGTCCGAATTGTATTCTGAATTCATTATAATTTCAGAAATAATAATTTTAATGGTACAGTCCAAAATTAATATTTACATCCTTGTACATGAAAAAACCCGGCATAAACAAAGTTAATTAATTTTTTTTTAAATTATTAACATTTCCATTTTTTACATTTTATATATAGATTTAGTTCAAAATATAATTAACATAAAAAAATGTAAACAATAAAAATTTTTAATGGCAATACTGAAATGTCAAATTTCAACAAAACTGTGATACCATATAAGAAGGATTATCTATGGTTTTTAAAAAATATCAAAAATTATCTATTGCAAAATGAAAATTATCCCTTGCAAAAAAATTATCCCTGGTAAAATTTCCTTGCATATAAAAATTATTCCTGGTAAATGAAAAATATCCCTTGCAAATGAGAATTTGTTGTTCTTGTCGCACATATTAAATTTCCATAAGAAATAAAACCTTTCGGTCAGATTTGCCTGCACAAGCGGCAAATTTTTATCATTAAAACCCAGCATAAGACAGACCCAAGACAGACTGCTGACATCGTCATACAAATGTCACAAGTCGTCATGCATGACATGTCTTGGGTTTGTCTTGCATGACATGTCTTGGGTGTGTCTTGCATGACATGTCTTGGGTCTGTCTTGCATGACGTGTCTTGGGTTTGTCTGGCTAGACGTGTATTATGTTTGTCCTTGTGGAAAAGAAATTCATATTATATATGAAAATTATTATTTTTTATTTAAAAACTAATAAAATACATTTAAAACTAATCAATAAAAACTTTTAACAAGAATTATATAAGTCAAAATATGACTGAAAAAATGTAATTAAAGAAATTCACGATTTTTTTCCGCAAGACAAATACAATACATTACTGTCTGACACTGAATAAAAAAGATATACAAAAAATAGAAGTTTTTTTTAGTTTTTGTAATAGTCACCAGAGTCCTAACCATCGCATAGAATGAAATATTTTATTTCGAAAAATATTGTATACCTATCTCTTTCTTTCTAATACATTTTAAATTACCCAAGACATACTACTGACATGTCTTGGGTCTGTAATGCAAGACAGAATTTTTGTTGGGTAGCTACAACAACAACCATACAGATACTCTACTCGTATAGTACAGAGTAGGAATAAAAAAACACAGCTATAGTGGCTGTTTATATGCGCCTGCCTAGGAGCGACTTGATAAACTTTTTGTGAGTAGACGCGCCTTCCTCACCCAATTTTTTCATTTAAAATTCAACAATTTCAAAATGGCCGAAACTGAATTTTAGGGAAAAGATCGTACCTGGGGAGTTTATAGAGGAACATTTTGGTATTGAAATATGTTAAGTTTGACATTCGTAAATTGAAAAAAATCATTTTAATTTTGAATGCTATCGTTGTAACTTGTAACTCTTAATGAGCCACGAAGCGCATAATCGTACAGTTACAAGTATTAATAAATTTATTAAATTATACCAAAAGTTTTACTACATATTCGTAAATACAAATATTTAACTAATTATGAATTTGAATTAATTTCATTGTAGAGTCAAGTATAATATTTTACATTTTAATTGAGTTTAGATAATTAATACTATGTATAATAAATATAATATATTTGTTTCTATGTATATTATGCATGGTATAAATTATCTAAAATCAATTAAAATGTAAAATACTATACTTGACTACAAGTATAACTTTCAGCTATGCTTTCCGAATTTGTGGTTCATCGAATAATGCGATCGACGTATCCATCACTGTTCTCAATATAAAAAAATATTAAATATAATTTAATTTAATATTATTTTAATATTTGTTTTATAAAAACATATCACAAAATTAATAGAGGTTTCTTAATTCCTCCTCTTTAATTATATATTTCATTAATATTCAGTATTAATATTAATATTAATATTCATCTGTCTCTATATTTTTTCCGTTGAACATAGAAAATTTATTATATAAATATTTATACCTATAATATTTTATATACATATTTATTGTCTATATTATATGTATAATAATATAGAGACAGATTTAAAAAAATTAAGGACAGAGAGATATATGTGTATATTTATCCTGATTTTTTTTTATATTCCGAAAATACAAAACCTGAAAATTATTAGTTTTGATTTATCATTACGATTATAAAATCTATGAAATCTCTATTAGTTATGAAATCTATTTTATTTGTTTTTATATAAATATTTCTCTAATTTTATTAAGCAATTATTACATTTTTATTTTATTATTCTCATTTTATTTACATAGTTATAAATTAGTTTTCTATATATGACTGATGACTCAATTAAAGTTTTGAAATTACGATATAGAAAGATAAGATTATACTTCATAGTTCAACATTTAAAAGAAGAAAGAAGGATTAATTCATTTTAAACAAAGTTAAAAAGGTCAATTTTTTTACTATTTTCCATCTTTCTATAATATTTTATTTTCCTTTGTATAACAAAAATGAAAAAGGAAATTAAGGCCAAACAAATAAAGTCCAATAAATATATAAGTATTACGATAATAATTTTGAAATCCTTCTTTTATCTTTATATAAATATAAAAAAATAATTTTTTTTTAGAAAAATATATAATAATTATCTGCTTTTAAAATCATTTGTAAAAAAATAATAATTAGAAATAATAGAAAATATTTCACTAATAAAAATATTGTTTATATTTTCCACAATTACTAATTTATTTATATTTTCTTCCGGAGATGTTGCTCGTTCGGCAGTTTGAAAATTATGGTCAATGAAAAATATTTTCTTCCGGAGATGTTACTCGTCTGGCAGTTTGAAAATAATAATAAATTTTTGATAAAAAAGGAATTATGGAAACTTGAAACAAATGGAGAGGAACGGGGCAACAGAAGAAATTTCTAAATTTTTTGAACTTTTTTTACCTATGCCCGCACTTACCTCTCTTCTACGAAAATGGTTGAGGCAGTAACCTGGGCAGTCGCATATAAACAGCCACATAGAAGGCTTTACTCTACATGTTGTATTGGATAATTATGTAGAGTAGCTACAACAACAACCATACAGATACTCTACTATACGAGTAGAGTGAGTGACAAGACTAATCTTGTTTGTGTAGTGCAGAAAATTATTCATTTATTTTTATTGAAAAGCTAACGTAAAATTTTAAAGTTAAATTTATATTAAATATTTTAAAAGTAAAGTAGTTATTAAAATAAGTTTTTTGTTCTACAGTTTAAATAATAATAATTATTGGTACCAGGCCAATTTCAATTTGTATTAGCTGGATTATATACTAGAGTAATTTTTTTCATATTCAAACAATATATATATTTTGTAACTGTAAACTTAAATTTTAATAGGAAATTTGTAGCTTCTTATT
Source organism: Empis stercorea (assembly GCA_949752835.1). Classification (NCBI taxonomy): domain Eukaryota; kingdom Metazoa; phylum Arthropoda; class Insecta; order Diptera; family Empididae; genus Empis; species Empis stercorea. The sequence goes on along the minus strand of OX457086.1, from coordinate 40,694,989 downwards.
TTCCTGAATTGCTAAAATTTGTTGTCAACTGAAAAAATATAAATATTTTGTATGCTGAAATATAAACCATCGTTGAATTTAGATGGTGAATAAAAAAAGTACACAGCACTTTTGAATTTTGAAGTTGTTTTATTTTCTTTTCTTACGGAGTCGCTCACAGAACTTTGATGAAATAATCCCAGTAAAATACTGGCCAGCTAAACCAATAATAATAGTAATAATAATAATTATTATTCTGGAATTTTTTTTAATAAATTTAAAAGAATTGTTGTGACTCTTTTTTCGTTGTACTATTTATATTACCTTTATTGTATTCTGGTGATCGTCTTCTTAATCTTCGTCAACGATTTAACTTTCTTCAATATATTTTTACTTTTTAAAATAACACAATTTTTTTTTGTTAACGTTTAAGAGTTTTTTATTTAGTTCTTTTACCGTAGGCTAAACCTGTTCAGCATAAGACTTCAATATTTGAACTCTCCGAAATACCATTTTTTTCCGGTTATATATTCTAATATTGCTTTCTCAGCAATATTAGAATGTTCCAATAATTTATAATAATTAATATTTTTTATTAATTACAGGTTAATACAAATGAATTTATTGTGTAACAATAATTTCATACATTAATTATGTTACCATTGCCCATTGTGCTGAAGTGGCATTTTAAAGTGAAATTGCAATAGTGAAGTACTTCATGGTCCGTTTCACGGCATTTCACATTCAGAAAATGACATGCAATACTTCATTATAAACTGTCATTTTCATGAAATAGCAAAATATGGATTTCATTAGAATAAAATTAGTGTATTTTTGATTATAAGTTTTTTATTTTTATTTTTATAAATTTTGGAAGAAATGTAAGTAAAAATAATATTTAAAGCTGTTCATAAATTTTATTAGCAAATCCACCTACTCTTTACTTACTTTTTCTACCCTACATAAATTTTTTATTATTTATATATTATAAAAATTGTTTAAATATTATTCTTACTTACATTTCTTCCAAAATTTATAAAAATAAAAATAAAAAATACACTAATTTTATTCTAATGAATTCCATATTTTGCTATTTCATGAAAATGACAGTTTATAATGAAGTATTGCATGTAATTTTCTTAATGTGAAATGCCGTGAAACGGACCATGAAGTACTTCACTATTGCAATTTCACTTTAAAATGCCACTTCTGAGAACGCATTATACTTTATTATTATTATTAAAGCTTATATGCTTTCGTTTGTTTACCTTTTTTATTTATATATTTCGTTCTACATATTATACATAATAACTTATGTGTGTCATTATGGTTTTGTTTTAATTTTATACAATAATATTGTAATACGATGACGTATTTTATTATTGTTTTGATTTAAACTTTCATATAGTATAATGCGCTGCCGTTACAATGCGGTTTTAGGTAATGACGACATAAATGTATGAATGTTGTCACACAACAGAATTATTTTAATTATTTTGTAAGCAGAATTCTTTTTATTTTTTTGTATCCACTTTATTTTTCTTCTTAAATTTCTTAATTTTTTTCTTTTTAAATTGCTTATAGCTTATCACTATAGATTGAGCAGGTTCGGTAACTACAATCCCTATTGTTTTGTTGCTCCATTTCTATAATATTTTCTAATTTTATTTTTTAAGTTTATATTCTTATTTACCTCCCATTTAAAAAAAAATGGAATTGGAATCCATCATTTCAGCCATTTATTTTGAAAGTGATGGGGCAAACACATTTAAAAAAATTGACTTTAACCACTTTGGAAATGAACGCATTTGAAATATAATTGACAAAATAAAATTACTAGATACAAATTTATAGATATAAAGATATTTATGGTGAATTGATTAAAAACATAAAGTTTGTATGAATTGTAACAAAATTTAGCTTTAACTATTTTGTTTCTTTCAAAATCAACGTCACCGATACGTATCGATACGAAAAATCGATACATTTTTTAAATCGGCACAAGCCTAGAGTACACCGTACACCAAACAAAATGCCCTTTAAAAAAAGCGGCACGTAAACCTCCTGCCGGTGCCATAATTTCTTCATATAAGAAGCCGCCAACGTACCGTATTTGTGGCACGTAAACCGTACGGATCGCAGAGGTTGGAATAAGAACTTTAAAATGAAAATCGGTACGCCTAGGCGGTACACCATGCCGTAGGAGAACGGCATGAAAAAATTAATCTTTAATAAATTAATAAATTAATGTTTATTAATTTTTTAAATATATGGATGTAAGTTATTTAAGGAAGAAAAGTGGTGACGTGTTTGTATTAATGTTTAATATTTTGTATTTTATATTATATTATAATACAAAATATTAAACATTAATACAAACACGTCACCACCTATTGTTTTGTTGCTCCATTAAATTAAACTAATAAGAAAACACGTGGTGATGACTTTTTAATTAATGGCGACCTGAAAAATAAAGGTAAAATATTTTAAATTTATATTTTATAATTTATTTTTAGTTTATTAGGAAACATAAAATTTATTTTTTAATTTATTTTTATTTTATTTGGAAACATATTGCTCAGAATCCGGAATTTGTTGTGCTGAAAGATGTATATTCCACAATTTCAATTACTGCATATTTTTGGTTACTGATACTGTTTTTGTTGAGTGATAGAACTCCTTTGTTCCACCGCTGAGAATATTTGGGATGAAGACTCGTTTAGGCTATGTGCTGGTTAGAGCGGAATTACTATTCGCGGTGAACCTGTAAATTTAAAGTTTACTATTGAATTGCCTGTCTTCAGACTCAAAGACAGAGTAAAATGAAATAAATAAATCTTAGAACAGTTCAAACTTGAATGAATCTTTATTACCGAATGTTCTGCTTTTATAATTAGTTTTTGCTAATTTAGCATATTTTTGAAATATTAAAATAACAATTTTCTATAATTAAATTCCTAGAATTAAGTACAATTTAAATTCATAAAAAATATAATTCACATAATTGTTTTACATTGCATTACTGAATTCTAAATCTATAAGGACTCGTGTTACACAAAAAATTAAAATATTTTATTAGATATCTGACACCCTTAAATTATTCCCACTTTAATAATTTCTTATCTGGTACGTATAAGTGACACCATATAATAATTATGATTTTTAGGTGCCCTAAGTGTTGACATAATAATGAGCAATATTATACAGATACCAATATCTTTATCTACAGTTTAGACACTATTTATTTACAGTATAAAAATTAAAATATTAAATTATATTTTTTTTTGTTATATTTTATTTTTAACTTATAATTAATAATATACATATATTATTAATTATAAGTTAAAAATAAAATATAACAAAAAAAAAATATAATTTAATATTTTAATTTTTATTTTAGAATTAAAATATTTGAATTACAAAAGTGTATATATATTTTTTATTTTTGAACCATATTAAATAAAATAGTAAGATTTTGGAGAATAGCTTTCCGTCTGACTTTACATGGAAAAGTGTACGATTTTCCTATCTTTTGGTGAACGTAATTCATACAAGTGCTCTTCAGGACCTAAATATTTTTTCTGGTGATTTTTATATTTTTTTTAAATTACGTGAACACCTGTTTTTGGTGTCTGAGATATTTTGATATTTTTTTTACATTTTATATCTGGCTGTACTGAATATTAATGTGAGGGTGTCGACATTTTGGACCCATTTTCTCAAGCAAAGGTGTACATATTCCGTGCACCAAAACAGCTCTTTTCCGTGCGAATCCTTCGATTTGAGAGCTGGAAAGTGATACGTTTTCCGTGCGACAAGTTTGTTGGGGTGACATTTAATACTTTTACCCTTTAAGCAAAGCAAACCGGAAACGAACCGCCGGCGAAGTCTTTTCTTCATATATGAGTTCGTTTACGAACCGCCTTGGCAGTTCGTAAGCGAACCGGAAACGTAAATGTTAGAATAAGAACAGTAGAAAAAAAACGTAACGCCAAGATTTCGCTAAAATCGGCCAGTTTACGAAACGCCGCAACGATTCGTTTGGGAACCGCCAAAATCGGTTCCCAAACGAATCTGAACCAACTACACCTGTGCCCACTTCAGTAGCAACGTTTTCTAATACAACACCTGATGTCATACTGCAGGAAAATTTAATATGTAAATTCGGTGTATATTGGACCAAAGCTGATTGGGCCAGCAGAATGGAGAAATTAGGTGCTCAAAATGTGAATAAAATCCACAAATCATCTAAAAACATATTGATGCAGCTATATCTCATTGTCACGACATCTCAATGTTTCATATTAAAGGTAGTGGATATCAGCTAAGTAGTTCCTGGATAATGGACTATCTAGAAAACGTACTACATATTAAGTATTGTAAAATCTCAATACTTCGCCAAAGATAAAAAAAATTGAGACAAATGAACACACTGGTCACTTTCAAACTTCAGATTCCCAGTAAATTTGCTTGGTTATTAACTGGAACAAATGACACCAATTTTAAATTAGGGAATCTAGTTTTTACGCCATGGATTAATTTTAAAGGTAATAAGGTCAGATCTTATAATTCCAATAATATTAATAATAATAAGAAAAAAAATGTTATCAATACTGCAAATACTATATCTACTTTCTCGCAAACAATAATTCCCAATTCCAATTTACCCATCCATATTGGTCATTACAGTAATCCCACCTATCCTATAACTACAAATTCAAACTCCAATAACAGTACCAAAAAATATATTAGTCATAGTAAGGACTATAATAACAATACAAATAATACCAACACTAATACTAATACTAATGCAAATACTAATATTAATACTAATACGAGTATTAATACTAACTCTAATCCGAATACTAATACTAATACTAATACTACTACTAATGTTAATTCTATTACTAAAACTAATACTAATACTAACAATAATAACAAGGAACATGTCACCAATACTAACAAAACTAACAATGAAAATACTAACAAAACTAACAATAACATTTTAAATACTAATAATAACAATAATAACATTGATCTAACTGATAATGTTTATAATGCTAATACAAATAATACTAACAACCATTATACTAACTATAATAATAATGATGACTTCGATAACAATACTAACACAAATAATAATAATAAATCAAAATACGGTAATACTTTCAGAACAAAAATATCTAAAAAACTTAGAAAATTTCAGGGTTTCGTCCAGGGACCCACACTGAACCCATTTACTCCCGTTATCGAAATCCCTGACATCGCTCTTAAGAATGATACAAATTAGAGGAATTTATCCTTTGTAGACCCTCTATTACCTCCTATCGTGAAAAGGACAATGAATTCGGCCGACAGTGTCGACAACCGTTATTTGCTTTCTCGCCTTAGAGATAATAAAATATTTAATAACGTACGGCTTTATCTCGCTTATTTATATGATGAGCCGGACACTGTCTGTATTGACGGTAAGACTAGAACGAATGCCATGATAACAATCCAGCAAGAAGGCCTTCCAACTGAATTATGTACCTTAAAACAACTTTTTGATAAATACCATGAGAGTTTCGGTATTCCATCAGATAAAGTTGCAAGTGATCTCTGTTAACAATAAAAGAATCTCTTATCTGCAGAAATCTCGATTTGATACACATATGTTTTTTCGTCCCTCACAACAAAGAAAATCTCCATTCTGGTAATCAACATTCCGTAATCTTCAAAACACAACTACATGATAAAAAAATCGATTATTTTTCTATATATTATCAAAATGTCAGAGGATTAAGAACAAAAACACGTGACATTTTCTTAAATTCTCAAAAACTTTCATTTGATATTTTTGCATTAACTGAAGCGAACTTATCATCTGACATTAACAGCAATGAATTATTTACCCCTAATTTCAACGTTTTTCGGAAAGATATTTTAACTGAAAAGGATAATAATGTAGGACGCGGAGTCCTTTTAGCAATTCACAACATATATGACGCAACACTTTTCACTATTCCTAACACTGATAATATCGAGATGGTATGTGTCAAAATCAATATACCGAAACGTAGTTTATACATACTATGTTGTTACATTCGTCCTAGCCAACCAACAGAGTCGTATCAACTAGTTGTGGATGCATTAGATTTCCTATTCGAAATTACCAAACCTGAAGATGATGTAATAATTCTTGGTGATTTTAATTTACCTAGGCTACAATGGGTGGATTCAGAGGATGAATCACATCATGTGGCGACCAACGCCTTATCGGAGAAAGAAGTTTTACTAACTGATCGGTTTTCTGATATGGGCCTATTTCAGATGAGCAATGTAAAGAATTACCTCGGTAGACAACACGACCTCGCCTTCTCTACAGATGTAGATAACTGCTCTATAAAAGAAAGTGTTCAACTCCTTTCCACTCTTGATCCTTATCACCCTCCGTTATCTATCACTTTTGCGCATCAGAGCGAGAATATTACAGTAGACTTGGAAAAATATTATAAATTTAATTTTCGGAAAGCCGATTTCGGAAAGCTTAACGAATTGTTCAATGCTTTAGATTTCGATTTTTCAGTTAGAAAACTTGATTTGGACATAACTCTGGCCCATTTTTACTCTTTTATCTTCAATTGCTTCGCACAAGCAGTCCCTTACTCACCACAACGGAATCCTTCTTCATCTCCGCCATGGTATAATAAGGAACTTCGCTCTCTTCGGAATCTAAGAAACAAATTATGGAAAAAATTTCTTATTTCAGGCTCCAATCTTGACTATAATGCATATCAATCAGCATATTCTTCTTTCTCGGCGCTATGTGAGTCTCTTTATTCTAACTATGTGAACCAAATGCAACAAAACTTAATTTCCGATCCTAAACGTTTCTATCATTTTATTAACTCTAAAAGAAAATCTGATGGCTATCCCTCCACCTTAAAATTTTTGAATGAATCTTCAGATGACCCAAAAATAATAACCAATCTGTTTGCCAATTTCTTCAGTCAAGCGTTTTCGGATAATAATTTTGAACCAGACAGGGAGTATTTCAATTATATGGATTCATCCACCCAAACTACACTAGGGAATATTAACATCGATCTGGCTTCGGTAATTGAAAAGATTAACGCCTTAAAAGACGATTACTCCTCTGGACCAGATGGTATTCCTCCTATAGTTCTTAAAAAATGTGTCCAATATATAGCCCAGCCTCTAACTACTTTATTTCAGCTTTATATCTCCAAGGACTCTTTTATTATCCCCATTCACAAAAAAGGAAGTAAGAATGAGGTATCTAACTATAGACCGGTTGCAAAACTCTCATGTATACCTAAACTTTTCGAAAGCATCGTATACGACAATATGTATTCTAGCTGTTTATCACTTTTCTCACCTAACCAGCACGGCTTTCTTAAGGGTAGATCTACCACGACGAACTTAACTACCTTTGCTTCATCAACCCTATGTGCCTTGGAAAGGGGTAAGGAGGTAGATGTCGTGGTAACCGATTTTAGTAAGGCTTTCGACAAAATCTCGCATAAAATTATTCTGTATAAGCTCAAAATTCTAGGATTTCAACCGAAACTTATACAATGGATGGAATCTTACTTGATTGACCGTAAATATAGAGTCTTATTTAGATCGTCCATATCAAATACCATTCATGCTTCATCTGGAGTTCCACAGGGTAGCCATCTTGGACCACTGATTTTTATCTTATCGGTCAATGACGTTGATCATGTCATTAAAGAATCCAATCTATTAGTATACGCTGATGACATGAAAATATCTAGACATATTTCATCTCCTGCGGACTCCACAGATTTTCAATTTGGTGTCAGAAAAATTTCCTAGAACTTAATGTTAGTAAATGCCAAACGATTAAGTATTCGCGGAAACGAGTACAATTTATTTATATTTTCTTCCGGAGATGTTGCTCGTTCGGCAGTTTGAAAATTATGGTCAATTAAAAATATTTTCTTGCGGAGATGTTACTCGTCCGGCAGTTTGAAAATAATAATAAATTTTTGACAAAAAAGGAATTATGGAAACTTGAAACAAATGGAGAGGAACGGGGCAACAGAAAAAATTTCTAAATTTTTTGAACTTTTTTTACCTCTGCCCGCACTTACCTCTCTTCGACGAAAATGGTTGAGGCAAACCTGGGCAGGTGCATGTATTCATGTACAAATGAAGTAACCCGCTAAACTTTCCCTAACGGAAACGTAAAGTTTTCCGAGTCTTATTCCTTCTAAGATCTCGGATACGTTTTGGCGTAACAGAATTGATACGAAACTGTTACAATCCTTATATGAGAAGTGACACTTTTTTTGGTTACGGAAAGTCCTCGCAAAAGCGTAATGTTTCTATACAGTTTAGGTGTTATGTTTTCGTACTTTTTAACTGTAATGTTTCCGTACAGTTTAGGTGGTACGTATTCGTACATATTTAGGGATACTTTTCCGTACTGTTTATTTGTAACGTATACGTACAAATTTAGTGTAACTTTTTCGTACTGATTTAATGTAACGTATTCGTATTTATTTAAAAATTAAAAACCAAATTAGTTATTTTAATAATATATTTCTAAAAAAAATAAATATATTCATATTTGTTAATATATAAAAATAAAAATAATAATGAATAAAAAAACTGTTCAATTATAAAAAATCTACCAAAAAAAATCTTAATTTTTTGACACATTTTGCCTTTCGATGTCGATTCTTGGCATACTGAAATCAGTTTATGATTATACTTTTCACATCTTGCATTTACAGTAACATGCTTCATGTATTTTTTTTTGGTTACGGACACTTTTTTGGGTTACGGAAAGTCATTCATTTTTTTCGTATTTGAATTATTGAACAGTTCGGACGTGTTTTAAAATCGCTCCATAAATTTTAATTTTTATATTTTTTTTATTATTTTTCTGTTTACTTAACAATTGCATAAATTTAATTAATCAACAAGTTTATTTACCTAATTAATAAGTGTCATATTAAATTGAACTTAAAATATTAATTCGAACTTAAAATTTTAATTTATATTTAAAGTGCATTAACTTTATATACAATAAACAAATAAAGTATAAAATTACAAATTCTAAAAAGTGCATTTACCTAAATTTGAGTTTTATTTTTGTCTACCGTTTGTTCTACATTTATGAAATACGATATATAAATTAAATAATATAAATTAAATAATATTTATTTTGTCATCTGTTTCTGAATATATTATATTTTATTTTTGACTTTGTAACTTTGAAAATTATGATATTTAAATTTGTTTTTGGTACAGTTTTAATATCTTCACGGCCTTTATAATGTATAAATGTAACAGTAATAATTGCTGTATTGAAATTAACGACACTAATAACGAAAAAATTGACATAATAGCATGTAACGGCATTTGCAACACTTTTTACCATCCTCAATCTCAATGTGTTGGCATTTCACGTACAGCTAAAAAATATTTAAAAGAGTATATACGTTCATTCCTATACTTTTGCAATGAATGTAAATCAATAAATCTTTCTCATGTCATGCTTGCTATTAAATCAAACAATGACATATTGAAATCAGTGACTGATACACTAGATTCTATAAAAATCGGTATGCGCAAAAATGATACAAAATTTTCAAAAGCAGATGAAAACCAGTGGCGTGCAGTGACTTTTAGCTCCGGGTGTGCTGAAATATTTATTAACTTGAAACAGATATAACCGAGGTTTTTAGGGTTGAAATTGGTAAAAAAAAGTTGATAAATTCTCATATAGTGCTAAAAACTTGTAGCACGCACAATTTCTCCAACTATTCAATAATTCAATCCCAATGTACAATTTTTGCCGCATGGTCCCAACATTTCAGAATTCAGAATATAATTGTGAATCTTTTAATAAATTCATAAGGAATTCATAATGAAATTGCATTGTGAATTATAATTCTGAATTCTTTATGATTTCAGAATGATGGATGGAGGAATTCATAATGAAATTGCATTGTGAATTCTATCCTGAATTCTTTATGATTTCAGAATGATGGATGGAGGAATTCAGAATAATTTTCATTCTGAATTCTATCCTGAATTTTATTTTGAATTCACTATGAAATAAGAATGTAGGACGAATGAATTCAGATTAATTTTCATTCTGAATTCTATTCTGAATTTTAATCTGAATTCACTATGAAATAAGCATGTAGGACGAATGAATTCAGAATAATTTTCATTCTGAATTCTATTCTGAATTGTAATCTGAATTCACTATGAAATAAGAATGTAGGACGAATGAATTCAGATTAATTTTCATTCTGAATTCTATTCTGAATTTTAATCTGAATTCACTATGAAATAAGCATGTAGGACGAATGAATTCAGAATAATTTTCATTCTGAATTCTATTCTGAATTGTAATCTGAATTCACTATGAAATAAGAATGTAGGACGAATGAATTCAGATTAATTTTCATTCTGAATTCTATTCTGAATTTTAATCTGAATTCACTATGAAATAAGAATGTAGGACGAATGAATTCAGTATAATTTTCATTCTGAATTCTATTCTGAATTGTAATCTGAATTCACTATGAAATAAGCATGTAGGACGAATGAATTCAGAATAATTTTCATTCTGAATTCTATTCTGAATTGTAATCTGAATTCACTATGAAATCAGAATGATGGACGAAGGAATTCAGCATGAAATTGCATTGTGAATTATAATTCTGAATTCTTTATGAATTCAGAATGATGGATGGAGGAATTCAGAATAATTTTCATTCTGAATTCCAAATCTTATTTTCAACCGCGTGGTTTTATATTGCAATAAGCGTGCAGTTGTTGAATGAAGCAGTTGTGTTTATATTTTTTAAATTAAATACATTTTAAATAAAGTTTTTAATGTGAATTATTAAAATAAGTTTACTGTACAAATAATATAATTTAATTTTAAGTTATTGTGTGACTTAAATTTAGTGATTTTAGTTTTAGTAAACTTATCTCAGGTAAGAGTTTTTCTTTATTATATGATTTTTTTTTTACGATAATTATAATTTCTATAAGATGTCATCAGTAAGTAGGCAATATAAATATAAAATTGCCAAAAAAAAAATTAGAGAAATATTTGGAGAAAGTGGTCGGAATGAAAATTATGAAACACCCAATCCTTTTTCTATACTTTCAATTCAAAATGAAGCCAACCATTTATTATTAAATCATCCAGCTACGGACATAAACAACCAGGAATCAACTGAAAACGGTAGTATTAAATTAATTAAATTTACAGTTGTACAAGTTATAATAATTGGGTTTATTTAGTTCAATTGCATCCTTTCAAACAACAGTTGATAGACGAACCTATTGATTTGACCTTTACCCCTCCACACCCGGAAATATCTATATATGTCAACAAAGCCGATAATATTAATACCAGTATTCGAAGCAAACTAGCGGCTTGGTCAGTTTCTTGTGGAATTACTTCCAGGACGGGAAATAAGTTATTGGAAATATTACGGGATATAGATCCTACTTTACCTACAGATATACGGACATTGAAGGAAACTCCTCTTAAATCTTTCGTTGAAACACTTGATAATGGCACTTATATTCATTATGGTTTAGATAATTGTTTAACTGATTTTCTTTACAACAATCCAGACTTTTCTTCGGATACTCTTCAGTTACAATTTGGTATTGATGGTTTCCCGATTCATCGGAATAGTTCAAAAAGTGATGTTTGGCCAATTTTAGTAAATATTATTGGATACTCTGATGTATTTTTAATCGCTTGTTTTAAAGGACTATCAAAGCCGGAGAACAATAATAACTTTTTGTTAAAATTTATTCAAGAAACACAAAGATTACTAAATACCGGATTTAATTTTAACGACAAGCTTTATATTATAAAAATACATAGCTTTATCTGCGACACTCCAGCGAAAGCATTCATACTCAGTATTAAAGGTCATTCTGGCTTTTATTGCTGCAACAAATGCACTGTGAAAGGAGAAAAATATAATTATTGCCTAACATTAAAAGATTGTGATGCACCGTTAAGGACAGATGCTTCATTCAAAAATAGAGACCAGCCTGAACATCATAACAAGCTTGAACCAATTGCTGTTGAATCGCTTGGAATTGGTTGTGTGTCCCAATTTCCGTTAGATTATATGCACTTGGTTTGTTTGGGTGTAATGCGTCAATTGCTTCATTTGTGGGTGAAATCTAAAAGAGGACACAATATTTTAAATAATGAACAGATAAAGCTTCTGGATTTACGAATAAAATCTTGTCGCGCCCAAACGCCTTCAGAGTTCAACAGGAAAGTTCGTGGCATAGATGAATTAGATTACTGGAAAGCAACTGAGTACAGAACTTTCTTGTTATATATTGGACCGTATGCAATGTTTAAAATACTCGATATTGATCGATACGTGCATTTTTTGAAACTTGTTTGCGCTATGCGAATATTATTGCATCCACATGATTGTATTAGAAATAATGAGTGTGCTGGAAAACTTCTTCGATGCTTTGTGTCGACATTTGGTAACTTTTATGATAAAAGCAATGTTACTTACAACTGCCACAATCTAATTCATTTGCATTTGGAGGCTTTGCATCATGACTGTCAACTTGACAAAATAAGTGCCTTTAAATTTGAAAATAAAATACAAGAAATAAAATACATGGTACATCAAGGAAATCATCATCTTGCACAAATTTATAACAGGGTTATAGAAAAAAGTATTCATACAATTAAAGATAACGTAATATATCCACATACTAAAATTAATAAAAGCGGAATATATAAAATTTATACAGAAAATTACTGTTTTACTTTGGTTGAACTTAATAATTTCTGCTATGCTTTTAATCAAATAATAAAAATTAAAAGTATTCACCAAAGTAATAAAGATTATATTTTACGTGGACATATTGTTATTAATGCCAAATCGTTCTTTAAATCTCCAATCGATTCAAAACTATTAAATATTTATTTTACTGAAGAGCCTTATTATTCCAATCAGCTTGTCGACATAAAAATTAATAAACACGTATCTAAAGTATTTTATATTCCTGCAGGTGGTAACAGTCATTTATTTTTTCCGCTTCTACATATTAATTAAACCACATAAATTATTAAGATGGAAGAGTCCGAGAGCCAAGGCTACAATAATTTCTGCATTATTAAACCAGGTATATTAATAATATTTAATTTCAAACAATTATCCATCATATACAAAATTATGTTCTTTATTTTAAGGTGAAATAGTGCCACGCCATTCAACATCAAATTTCCAGCAAGATATTGAGCAATTAACACCGGTCCCGTGTACCGAATCTAGCGTAAATTATGGCTATATCTGTGATGAAATTTTCAACGATGTTGCTGATGACAATGAAACGCAATTATTAATTGTCCCATCTCAACATCTGAAGCCGCAAAGTATACCAGAAACAAGGAAATCTGAAGAAAGCAATACAAATAACTTATTATCGCAAAGTAAATATACAATATTTACTGTCCTTTTTTTAAATATTAAAAAATGTAATCTCTTTATAGTTTTAAATGAACTTCGTGAAATTAAAGAAGAAAATATTAAATTCACCTCAAATATGGAAAATATGACGAGAGAAGTAGTTGTTTTGAGGCAAGAACTTAAAGAACTTAAAGATAAATGTGCACAACAGTTTGTGCAAAGCCAACTTATACAAAATGAATTTAAATTCCTACCGTCTTTTCCAATTAAATCTGTAGATGTTTTTCATGAATTGGAAGAAAATATTAAAATAAATAAAGATGTACAAAATGAATTTGTGAGTATTATGCATTCAAACATATTTTTATACAAAATCTATAATTATATTCATTTTTACAGACAAATTATATTTCGCGGATTAATGGTGGTCATAGTGCCGCGTATATTCAAAAAGTGTTTGAAAATATTTTGGAAGTAGATGTAATTAAAAAATTTACTTGGCAAGGCCAAGGTACCAATATTAAAATTCGCGCTTTCAAGATATCTGCCATTATTAAAGGTAATTCTGAAAAAAAAGTTATAATAAAATATTATTATGTTTCTTTATATATGTATTATAGATGAGTGCTTCAAAAAGTTCACAAATATAACAGAAGAAACGGTCGAAGACAATTTTCAAAAATTTTTTTATAAAATTAAAAACAAATTAAGAAAACGAGAATTAAAAAAGAGCAGTTCGCTGTCTGAAAATGAAAATTTATAGTTTTGTTTAATTAATTTTTTTTATATTATGTGTATTATATATATATATTTTTTTTGTTTATTTTTAATTTTTGATTTTTGTGAATTACAATAAATGTATTTAATTTGACATAATATTTTTTTTAATTTTATTAGAAGAATTGTACTTTCATTGGATAAAACTGGTTCACAATTCCTTATGATTTCATTCTGATTACATAATAATTTTAAGTATGAAATCAGAATGAATTTGGTTCAGAATTCCTTATGATTTCATTCTGATATTAAGATGAAATCTGTTCAGAACTCCTTATGATTTCATTCTGATATTAAGATGAAATCTGTTCAGAATTCCTTATGATTTCATTCTGATATTAAGATGAAATCTGTTCAGAATTCCTTATGATTTCATTCTGATATTAAGATGAAATCTGTTCAGAATTCCTTATGATTTCATTCTGATATTAAGATGAAATCTGTTCAGAATTCCTTATGATTTCATTCTGATATTAAGATGAAATCTGTTCAGAATTCCTTATGATTTCATTCTGATATTAAGATGAAATCTGTTCAGAATTCCTTATGATTTCAGTCTGATATTTATAAGAAATCTAGGGAAATATTGACTGATTTCATCCTGATTTTTTTGTGAGTTCATACTGATCAGGATTATTTTCATGGAGGGGAAATTGTGATTTTCTGAAAAAGTGTAAACCAATCCTTCAGGAAAAGATAATGAATTCAGATAATAAATCAGAATGAATTCCTAATTTCGTTCTGATTTTGGCCTGAATTCATTTGTAATTCAGCCTAAAATTCATAAAATTGCACATTGGGATATTATACTATATGTACATACATACATAGCAATTAGCAAGCAATATCAATCGCATATTCATAATCCCAATGTACAATTTTTGCCGCATGGTCCCAACATTTCAGAATTGAGAATATAATTGTGAATCTTTTAAAAAATTCATAAGGAATTCATAATGAAATTGCATTGTGAATTATAATTCTGAATTCTTTATGAATTCAGGATGAGTGTCGAAGGAATTCAGAATAATTTTCATTCCGAATTCTATTCTGAATTTTATTTTGAATTCTTTATGAAATCAGAATGTAGGACGAAGGAATTCAGAATAATTTTCATTCTGAATTCCGTTCTGAATTGTATTCTGAAATCACTATGAAATAAGAATGTAGGATGAAGGAATTCAGAATAATTTTCATTCTGAATTGTATTCTGAATTCACTATGAAATAAGAATGTAAGACGAAGGAATTCAGAATAATTTTCATTCTGAATTCTGTTCTGAATTGTATTCTGAATTCATTATGAAATCAGAATGTAGGACGACGGAATTCAGAATAATTTTCATTCTGAATTCTGTTCTGAATTGTATTCTGAATTCATTATGAAATCAGAATGTAGGACGACGGAATTCAGAATAATTTTCATTCTGAATTCTGTTCTGAATTGTATTTTGAATTCACTATGAAATAAGAATGTAGGACAAAGGAATTCAGAATAATTTTCATTCTGAATTCTGTTCTGAATTGTATTCTGAATTCACTATGAAATAAGAATGATGGACGAAGGAATTCAGAATAATTTTCATTCTGAATTCTGTTCTGAATTGTATTCTGAATTCACTATGAAATAAGAATGATGGACGAAGGAATTCAGAATGAAATTGCCTTGTGAATTATAATTCTGAATTCTTTATGAATTCAGCATGATGGATGGAGGAATTCAGAATGAAATTGCATTGTGAATTATAATTCTGAATTCTTTATGAATTCAGGATGAGTGTCGAAGGAATTCAGAATAATTTTCATTCCGAATTATATTCTGAATTTTATTTTGAATTCTTTATGAAATCAGAATGTAGGACGAAGGAATTCAGAATAATTTTCATTCTGAATTCCGTTCTGCATTGTATTCTGAAATCACTATGAAATAAGAATGTAGGATGAAGGAATTCAGAATAATTTTCATTCTGAATTGTATTCTGAATTCACTATGAAATAAGAATGTAAGACGAAGGAATTCAGAATAATTTTCATTCTGAATTCTGTTCTGAATTGTATTCTGAATTCATTATGAAATCAGAATGTAGGACGACGGAATTCAGAATAATTTTCATTCTGAATTCTGTTCTGAATTGTATTCTGAATTCATTATGAAATCAGAATGTAGGACGACGGAATTCAGAATAATTTTCATTCTGAATTCTGTTCTGAATTGTATTCTGAATTCACTATGAAATAAGAATGTAGGACAAAGGAATTCAGAATAATTTTCATTCTGAATTCTGTTCTGAATTGTATTCTGAATTCACTATGAAATAAGAATGATGGACCAAGGATTTCAGAATAATTTTCCATCTGAATTCTGTTCTGAATTGCATTCTGAATTCACTATGAAATAAGAATGATGGACGAAGGAATTCAGAATGAAATTGCCTTGTGAATTATAATTCTGAATTCTTTATGAATTCAGCATGATGGATGGAGGAATTCAGAATGAAATTGCATTGTGAATTATAATTCTGAATTCTTTATGAATTCAGAATGATGGAAAGAGGAATTCAGAATGAAATTGCATTGTGAATCTCAAATCTTATTTTCAACCGCGGGGTTTTATATTGCAATAAGCGTGCAGTTGTTGAGTTAAGCAGTTGTTTTTCTTTTTTGTTAAGCGTTAAATTAAATACATTTTAAATATAGTTTTGAATGTGAATTATTAAAATAAGTATACTGTACAAGTAATATAATTTAATTTTAATTTATTGTGTGACTTAAATTTAGTGACTTTAGTTTTAGTAAACTTATCTCAGGTAAGAGTTTTTCTTTATTATATGATTTTTTTTTACGATAATTATAATTTCTATAAGATGTCATCAGTAAGTAGGCAATATAAATATAAAATTGCCAAAAAAAAATTAGAGAAATATTTGGAGAAAGTGGTCGGAATCCAAATTATGAAACACACAATCCTTTTTCTATACTTTCAATTCAAAATAAAGCCAACCATTTATTCTTAAATCATCCAGCTACGGACATAAACAATCAGGAATCAACTGAAAATGGTAGTATTAAATTAATTAAATTTCCAGTTGTACAAGTTATAATAATTGGGTTTATTTAGTTCAATTGAATCCTTTCAAAGAACAGTCGATAGACGAACCTATTGATTTGACCTTTACCCCTCCACACCCGGAAATATCTATAGATGTCAACAAAGCCGATAATATTAATACCAGAATTCGAAGCAAACTAGCGGCTTGGTCAGTTTTTTGTGGAATTACTTCCAGGACGGGAAATAAATTATTGGAAATATTACGGGATATAGATCCTACTTTACCTACAGATATACGGACATTGAAGGAAACTCCGTATATTATAACTTCCAAACTGTTCGGACGTGTTTTCTTTTACTCCGCAATTATTTAATTTACATAATCATAATTAATTAATTATTTTAATTGTATTAAATATTCTTTTTTTTTATTTTTGCTTCATGTGCGCTGAATTTTAAATTTTAAATTATTGTTGTTACCTAGTTGCTATACATATTTAAAAACTCATAAGATCAATATACTTAGTGCCACCTAATAATAATATATATATAAAAATATAAATTCTGTGACACTGAACTCTATTTCCGGTCAATAAAAAATTTCATAACAAAAACACTAATTTAATTAATAAATATATCAAAATTAAACTGCTCTTAACTTAAATCCGTTTTTACTTAAAAGCTTTATCATTAAATATATAATATAAAGAGAAAAACTTAATAAGAGACATTATGCAAAAGTGCGGTAACATTCAATGCGCTCTAAGCGATTACACAGATATGCTCGATTTAATTGATTGCAAAGGTATTTGTGCCAAATCATTTCACTATCAATGCATTGGTATCTCTCGATTAGCTGTTAAGTATGTGAAAGAATATAAACACACCTTTGTTTTTTATTGTAATGAGTGTAGAACAATTAATCTCTCTCATATAATGCGGGCAATAAAATCTAATAATATAATTCTTAAGCAACTATCAGACTCATTTGAAGCCAATATTATTAAAACACGTAATACAGATAATATTATCAATAAAATAGAGTCCAATACAATTTCTATGCAGCAACATGTTGACGAAGTATACTGCCGTATGGATAAAGTTTATGAAACATGTTCTGGGAATACAAAAGTTATGGATTGTCTGGTAAACAAAATGGATAAGTTTTACGATAGTGTTGATTCAATAAAAGAAAGCATTGTTTTAAATAACGATGTATTAATTAACAGAATAAACTTTCCGTTAGATAATGTTCTTTCATCTATGAAAAAATTAAAATATATTTTGGAAAGTGATATGCAACATTTACAACTATCGCTCGATAAGAACCAGTCAGTTAATTACGATAAATTAAATAAAATTAATGACGATGTAAATAATTCTCGAATTAATACTGATATTGACGGTCTCAAAGCCAGATTAACTTTCTGCTGTGATGAACTTGTATCGACAAATTCAATCATAAATGTTGCTATTGATGAATTAAAACACCTTAATACAAAGAGTTCACTTAAATATGCGCCTGAATCAATATCTAATAGCAATCGTCTTTCAATCTATGAAGAAATAATCAATTTAGATGATAACCAAATGGACAATACACCTTCTTTTAATCCAACAAATGCTTCAATAACAACGCGCTCTCCAAATAAACTAAGGATAATTCCTTTATCACCAGAGCTCGAACAGCAATCTGAACCAACTACACCTGTGCCCACTTCAGTAGCAACGTTTTCTAATACAACACCTGATGTCATACTGCAGGAAAATTTAATATGTAAATTCGGTGTATATTGGACCAAAGCTGATTGGGCCAGCAGAATGGAGAAATTAGGTGCTCAAAATGTGAATAAAATCCACAAATCATCTAAAAACATATTGATGCAGCTATATCTCATTGTCACGACATCTCAATGTTTCATATTAAAGGTAGTGGATATCAGCTAAGTAGTTCCTGGATAATGGACTATCTAGAAAACGTACTACATATTAAGTATTGTAAAATCTCAATACTTCGCCAAAGATAAAAAAAATTGAGACAAATGAACACACTGGTCACTTTCAAACTTCAGATTCCCAGTAAATTTGCTTGGTTATTAACTGGAACAAATGACACCAATTTTAAATTAGGGAATCTAGTTTTTACGCCATGGATTAATTTTAAAGGTAATAAGGTCAGATCTTATAATTCCAATAATATTAATAATAATAAGAAAAAAAATGTTATCAATACTGCAAATACTATATCTACTTTCTCGCAAACAATAATTCCCAATTCCAATTTACCCATCCATATTGGTCATTACAGTAATCCCACCTATCCTATAACTACAAATTCAAACTCCAATAACAGTACCAAAAAATATATTAGTCATAGTAAGGACTATAATAACAATACAAATAATACCAACACTAATACTAATACTAATGCAAATACTAATATTAATACTAATACGAGTATTAATACTAACTCTAATCCGAATACTAATACTAATACTAATACTACTACTAATGTTAATTCTATTACTAAAACTAATACTAATACTAACAATAATAACAAGGAACATGTCACCAATACTAACAAAACTAACAATGAAAATACTAACAAAACTAACAATAACATTTTAAATACTAATAATAACAATAATAACATTGATCTAACTGATAATGTTTATAATGCTAATACAAATAATACTAAGAACCATTATACTAACTATAATAATAATGATGACTTCGATAACAATACTAACACAAATAATAATAATAAATCAAAATACGGTAATACTTTCAGAACAAAAATATCTAAAAAACTTAGAAAATTTCAGGGTTTCGTCCAGGGACCCACACTGAACCCATTTACTCCCGTTATCGAAATCCCTGACATCGCTCTTAAGAATGATACAAATTAGAGGAATTTATCCTTTGTAGACCCTCTATTACCTCCTATCGTGAAAAGGACAATGAATTCGGCCGACAGTGTCGACAACCGTTATTTGCTTTCTCGCCTTAGAGATAATAAAATATTTAATAACGTACGGCTTTATCTCGCTTATTTATATGATAAGCCGGACACTGTCTGTATTGACGGTAAGACTAGAACGAATGTCATGATAACAATCCAGCAAGAAGGCCTTCCAACTGAATTATGTACCTTAAAACAACTTTTTGATAAATACCATGAGAGTTTCGGTATTCCATCAGATAAAGTTGCAAGTGATCTCTGTTAACAATAAAAGAATCTCTCATCTGCAGAAATCTCGATTTGATACTCATATGTTTTTTCGTCCCTCACAACAAAGAAAATCTCCATTCTGGTAATCAACATTCCGTAATCTTCAAAACACAACTACATGATAAAAAAATCGATTATTTTTCTATATATTATCAAAATGTCAGAGGACTAAGAACAAAAACACGTGACATTTTCTTAAATTCTCAAAAACTTTCATTTGATATTTTTGCATTAACTGAAGCGAACTTATCATCTGACATTAACAGCAATGAATTATTTACCCCTAATTTCAACGTTTTTCGGAAAGATATTTTAACTGAAAAGGATAATAATGTAGGACGCGGAGTCCTTTTAGCAATTCACAACATATATGACGCAACACTTTTTACTATTCCTAACACTGATAATATCGAGATGGTATGTGTCAAAATCAATATACCGAAACGTAGTTTATACATACTATGTTGTTACATTCGTCCTAGCCAACCAACAGAGTCGTATCAACTAGTTGTGGATGCATTAGATTTCCTATTCGAAATTACCAAACCTGAAGATGATGTAATAATTCTTGGTGATTTTAATTTACCTAGGCTACAATGGGTGGATTCAGAGGATGAATCACATCATGTGGCGACCAACGCCTTATCGGAGAAAGAAGTTTTACTAACTGATCGGTTTTCTGATATGGGCCTATTTCAGATGAGCAATGTAAAGAATTACCTCGGTAGACAACACGACCTCGCCTTCTCTACAGATGTAGATAACTGCTCTATAAAAGAAAGTGTTCAACTCCTTTCCACTCTTGATCCTTATCACCCTCCGTTATCTATCACTTTTGCGCATCAGAGCGAGAATATTACAGTAGACTTGGAAAAATATTATAAATTTAATTTTCGGAAAGCCGATTTCGGAAAGCTTAACGAATTGTTCAATGCTTTAGATTTCGATTTTTCAGTTAGAAAACTTGATTTGGACATAACTCTGGCCCATTTTTACTCTTTTATCTTCAATTGCTTCGCACAAGCAGTCCCTTACTCACCACAACGGAATCCTTCTTCATCTCCGCCATAATAAGGAACTTCGCTCTCTTCGGAATCTAAGAAACAAATTATGGAAAAAATTTCTTATATCAGGCTCCAATCTTGACTATAATGCATATCAATCAGCATATTCTTCTTTCTCGGCGCTATGTGAGTCTCTTTATTCTAACTATGTGAACCAAATGCAACAAAACTTAATTTCCGATCCTAAACGTTTCTATCATTTTATTAACTCTAAGAGAAAATCTGATGGCTATCCCTCCACCTTAAAATTTTTGAATGAATCTTCAGATGACCCAAAAATAATAACCAATCTGTTTGCCAATTTCTTCAGTCAAGCGTTTTCGGATAATAATTTTGAACCAGACAGGGAGTATTTCAATTATATGGATTCATCCACCCAAACTACACTAGGGAATATTAACATCGATCTGGCTTCGGTAATTGAAAAGATTAACGCCTTAAAAGACGATTACTCCTCTGGACCAGATGGTATTCCTCCTATAGTTCTTAAAAAATGTGTCCAATATATAGCCCAGCCTCTAACTACTTTATTTCAGCTTTATATCTCCAAGGACTCTTTTATTATCCCCATTCACAAAAAAGGAAGTAAGAATGAGGTATCTAACTATAGACCGGTTGCAAAACTCTCATGTATACCTAAACTTTTCGAAAGCATCGTATACGACAATATGTATTCTAGCTGTTTATCACTTTTCTCACCTAACCAGCACGGCTTTCTTAAGGGTAGATCTACCACGACGAACTTAACTACCTTTGCTTCATCAACTCTATGTGCCTTGGAAAGGGGTAAGGAGGTAGATGTCGTGGTAACCGATTTTAGTAAGGCTTTCGACAAAATCTCGCATAAAATTATTCTGTATAAGCTCAAAATTCTAGGATTTCAACCGAAACTTATACAATGGATGGAATCTTACTTGATTGACCGTAAATATAGAGTCTTATTTAGATCGTCCATATCAAATACCATTCATGCTTCATCTGGAGTTCCACAGGGTAGCCATCTTGGACCACTGATTTTTATCTTATCGGTCAATGACGTTGATCATGTCATTAAAGAATCCAATCTATTAGTATACGCTGATGACATGAAAATATCTAGACATATTTCATCGCCTGCGGACTCCACAGATTTTCAATTTGGGGTCAGAAAAATTTCCTAGAACTTAATGTTAGTAAATGCCAAACGATTACGTATTCGCGGAAACGAGTACAGAGATGTTGCTCGTTCGGCAGTTTGAAAATTATGGTCAATTAAAAATATTTTCTTGCGGAGATGTTACTCGTCCGGCAGTTTGAAAATAATAATAAATTTTTGACAAAAAAGGAATTATGGAAACTTGAAACAAATGGAGAGGAACGGGGCAACAGAAAAAATTTCTAAATTTTTTGAACTTTTTTTACCTCTGCCCGCACTTACCTCTCTTCGACGAAAATGGTTGAGGCAGTAACCTGGGCAGGTGCATGTATTCATGTACAAATGAAGTCACCCGCTAAACTTTCCCTAACGGAAACGTAAAGTTTTCCGAGTCTTATTCCTTCTAAGATCTCGGATACGTTTTGGCGTAACAGAATTGATACGAAACTGTTACAATCCTTATATGAGAAGTGACACTTTTTTTGGTTACGGAAAGTCCTCGCAAAAGCGTAATGTTTCTGTACAGTTTAGGTGTTATGTTTTCGTACTTTTTAACTGTAATGTTTCCGTACAGTTTAGGTGGTACGTATTCGTACATATTTAGGGATACTTTTCCGTACTGTTTATTTGTAACGTATACGTACAAATTTAGTGTAACTTTTTCGTACTGATTTAATGTAACGTATTCGTATTTATTTAAAAATTAAAAACCAAATTAGTTATTTTAATAATATATTTCTAAAAAAAATAAATATATTCATATTTGTTAATATATAAAAATAAAAATAATAATGAATAAAAAAACTGTTCAATTATAAAAATTCTACCAAAAAAAATCTTAATTTTTTGACACATTTTGCCTTTCGATGTCGATTCTTGGCATACTGAAATCAGTTTATGATTATACTTTTCACATCTTGCATTTACAGTAACATGCTTCATGTATTTTTTTTTGGTTACGGACACTTTTTTGGGTTACGGAAAGTCATTCATTTTTTTCGTATTTGAATTATTGAACAGTTCGGACGTGTTTTAAAATCGCTCCATAAATTTTAATTTTTATATTTTTTTTATTATTTTTCTGTTTACTTAACAATTGCATAAATTTAATTAATCAACAAGTTTATTTACCTAATTAATAAGTGTCATATTAAATTGAACTTAAAATATTAATTCGAACTTAAAATTTTAATTTATATTTAAAGTGCATTAACTTTATATACAATAAACAAATAAAGTATAAAATTACAAATTCTAAAAAGTGCATTTACCTAAATTTGAGTTTTATTTTTGTCTACCGTTTGTTCTACATTTATGAAATACGATATATAAATTAAATAATATAAATTAAATAATATTTATTTTTTCATCTGTTTCTGAATATATTATATTTTATTTTTGACTTTGTAACTTTGAAAATTATAATATTTAAATTTGTTTTTGGTACAGTTTTAATATCTTCACGGCCTTTATAATGTATAAATGTAACAGTAATAATTGCTGTATTGAAATTAACGACAATAATAACGAAAAAATTGACATAATAGCATGTAACGGCATTTGCAACACTTTTTACCATCCTCAATCTCAATGTGTTGGCATTTCACGTACAGCTAAAAAATATTTAAAAGAGTATATACGTTCATTCCTATACTTTTGCAATGAATGTAAATCAATAAATCTTTCTCATGTCATGCTTGCTATTAAATCAAACAATGACATATTGAAATCAGTGACTGATACACTAGATTCTATAAAAATCGGTATGCGCAAAAATGATACAAAATTTTCAAAAGCAGATGAAAACCAGTGGCGTGCAGTGACTTTTAGTTCCGGGTGTGCTGAAATATTTATTAACTTAAAACAAATATAACCGAGGTTTTTAGGGTTGAAATTGGTAAAAAAAAAGTTGATAAATTCTCATATAGTGCTAAAAACTTGTAGCACGCACAATTTCTCCAACTATTCAATAATTCAATATTATACTATATGTACATACATACATAGCAATTAGCAAGCAATATCAATCGCATATTCATAATCCCAATGTACAATTTTTGCCGCATGGTCCCAACATTTCAGAATTGAGAATATAATTGTGAATCTTTTAAAAAATTCATAAGGAATTCATAATGAAACTGCATTGTGAATTATAATTCTGAATTCTTTATGAATTCAGGATGAGTGTCGAAGGAATTCAGAATAATTTTCATTCCGAATTCTATTCTGAATTTTATTTTGAATTCTTTATGAAATCAGAATGTAGGACGAAGGAATTCAGAATAATTTTCATTCTGAATTCCGTTCTGAATTGTATTCTGAAATCACTATGAAATAAGAATGTAGGATGAAGGAATTCAGAATAATTTTCATTCTGAATTGTATTCTGAATTCACTATGAAATAAGAATGTAAGACGAAGGAATTCAGAATAATTTTCATTCTGAATTCTGTTCTGAATTGTATTCTGAATTCATTATGAAATCAGAATGTAGGACGACGGAATTCAGAATAATTTCCATTCTGAATTCTGTTCTGAATTGTATTCTGAATTCACTATGAAATAAGAATGTAGGACAAAGGAATTCAGAATAATTTTCATTCTGAATTCTGTTGAATTGTATTCTGAATTCATTATGAAATCAGAATGTAGGACGACGGAATTCAGAATAATTTTCATTCTGAATTCTGTTCTGAATTGTATTCTGAATTCATTATGAAATCAGAATGTAGGACGACGGAATTCAGAATAATTTCCATTCTGAATTCTGTTCTGAATTGTATTCTGAATTCACTATGAAATAAGAATGTAGGACAAAGGAATTCAGAATAATTTTCATTCTGAATTCTGTTCTGAATTGTATTCTGAATTCACTATGAAATAAGAATGATGGACGAAGGAATTCAGAATAATTTTCATTCTGAATTCTGTTCTGAATTGTATTCTGAATTCACTATGAATAAGAATGATGGACGAAGGAATTCAGCATGAAATTGCCTTGTGAATTATAATTCTGAATTCTTTATGAATTCAGCATGATGGATGGAGGAATTCAGAATGAAATTGCATTGTGAATTATAATTCTGAATTCTTTATGAATTCAGGATGAGTGTCGAAGGAATTCAGAATAATTTTCATTCCGAATTATATTCTGAATTTTATTTTGAATTCTTTATGAAATCAGAATGTAGGACGAAGGAATTCAGAATAATTTTCATTCTGAATTCCGTTCTGAATTGTATTCTGAAATCACTATGAAATAAGAATGTAGGATGAAGGAATTCAGAATAATTTTCATTCTGAATTGTATTCTGAATTCACTATGAAATAAGAATGTAAGACGAAGGAATTCAGAATAATTTTCATTCTGAATTCTGTTCTGAATTGTATTCTGAATTCATTATGAAATCAGAATGTAGGACGACGGAATTCAGAATAATTTTCATTCTGAATTCTGTTCTGAATTGTATTCTGAATTCATTATGAAATCAGAATGTAGGACGACGGAATTCAGAATAATTTTCATTCTGAATTCTGTTCTGAATTGTATTCTGAATTCACTATGAAATAAGAATGTAGGACAAAGGAATTCAGAATAATTTTCATTCTGAATTCTGTTCTGAATTGTATTCTGAATTCACTATGAAATAAGAATGATGGACCAAGGAATTCAGAATAATTTTCATTCTGAATTCTGTTCTGAATTGTATTCTGAATTCACTATGAAATAAGAATGATGGACGAAGGAATTCAGAATGAAATTGCCTTGTGAATAATAATTCTGAATTCTTTATGAATTCAGCATGATGGATGGAGGAATTCAGAATGAAATTGCATTGTGAATTATAATTCTGAATTCTTTATGAATTCAGAATGATGGAAAGAGGAATTCAGAATGAAATTGCATTGTGAATCTCAAATCTTATTTTCAACCGCGGGGTTTTATATTGCAATAAGCGTGCAGTTGTTGAGTTAAGCAGTTGTTTTTCTTTTTTGTTAAGCGTTAAATTAAATACATTTTAAATATAGTTTTGAATGTGAATTATTAAAATAAGTATACTGTACAAGTAATATAATTTAATTTTAATTTATTGTGTGACTTAAATTTAGTGACTTTAGTTTTAGTAAACTTATCTCAGGTAAGAGTTTTTCTTTATTATATGATTTTTTTTTACGATAATTATAATTTCTATAAGATGTCATCAGTAAGTAGGCAATATAAATATAAAATTGCCAAACAAAAATTAGAGAAATATTTGGAGAAAGTGGTCGGAATCCAAATTATGAAACACACAATCCTTTTTCTATACTTTCAATTCAAAATAAAGCCAACCATTTATTCTTAAATCATCCAGCTACGGACATAAACAATCAGGAATCAACTGAAAATGGTAGTATTAAATTAATTAAATTTCCAGTTGTACAAGTTATAATAATTGGGTTTATTTAGTTCAATTGAATCCTTTCAAAGAACAGTCGATAGACGAACCTATTGATTTGACCTTTACCCCTCCACACCCGGAAATATCTATAGATGTCAACAAAGCCGATAATATTAATACCAGTATTCGAAGCAAACTAGCGGCTTGGTCAGTTTTTTGTGGAATTACTTCCAGGACGGGAAATAAATTATTGGAAATATTACGGGATATAGATCCTACTTTACCTACAGATATACGGACATTGAAGGAAACTCCGTATATTATAACTTCCAAACTGTTCGGACGTGTTTTCTTTTACTCCGCAATTATTTAATTTACATAATCATAATTAATTAATTATTTTAATTGTATTAAATATTCTTTTTTTTTATTTTTGCTTCATGTGCGCTGAATTTTAAATTTTAAATTATTGTTGTTACCTAGTTGCTATACATATTTAAAAACTCATAAGATCAATATACTTAGTGCCACCTAATAATAATATATATATAAAAATATAAATTCTGTGACACTGAACTCTATTTCCGGTCAATAAAAAATTTCATAACAAAAACACTAATTTAATTAATAAATATATCAAAATTAAACTGCTCTTAACTTAAATCCGTTTTTACTTAAAAGCTTTATCATTAAATATATAATATAAAGAGAAAAACTTAATAAGAGACATTATGCAAAAGTGCGGTAACATTCAATGCGCTCTAAGCGATTACACAGTTATGCTCGATTTAATTGATTGCAAAGGTATTTGTGCCAAATCATTTCACTATCAATGCATTGGTATCTCTCGATTAGCTGTTAAGTATGTGAAAGAATATAAACACACCTTTGTTTTTTATTGTAATGAGTGTAGAACAATTAATCTCTCTCATATAATGCGGGCAATAAAATCTAATAATATAATTCTTAAGCAACTATCAGACTCATTTGAAGCCAATATTATTAAAACACGTAATACAGATAATATTATCAATAAAATAGAGTCCAATACAATTTCTATGCAGCAACATGTTGACGAAGTATACGAAGAAGAAGAAGAAAGCATTGTTTTAAATAACGATGTATTAATTAACAGAATAAACTTTCCGTTAGATAATGTTCTTTCATCTATGAAAAAATTAAAATATATTTTGGAAAGTGATATGCAACATTTACAACTATCGCTCGATAAGAACCAGTCAGTTAATCACGATAAATTAAATAAAATTAATGACGATGTAAATAATTCTCGAATTAATACTGATATTGACGGTCTCAAAGCCAGATTAACTTTCTGCTGTGATGAACTTGTATCGACAAATTCAATCATAAATGTTGCTATTGATGAATTAAAACACCTTAATACAAAGAGTTCACTTAAATATGCGAATCAATATCTAATAGAAATCGTCTTTCAATCTATGAAGAAATAATCAATTTAGATGATAACCAAATGGACAATACACCTTCTTTTAATCCAACAAATGCTTCAATAACAACGCGCTCTCCAAATAAACTAAGGATAATTCCTTTATCACCAGAGCTCGAACAGCAATCTGAACCAACTACACCTGTGCCCACTTCAGTAGCAACGTTTTCTAATACAACACCTGATGTCATACTGCAGGAAAATTTAATATGTAAATTCGGTGTATATTGGACCAAAGCTGATTGGGCCAGCAGAATGGAGAAATTAGGTGCTCAAAATGTGAATAAAATCCACAAATCATCTAAAAACATATTGATGCAGCTATATCTCATTGTCACGACATCTCAATGTTTCATATTAAAGGTAGTGGATATCAGCTAAGTAGTTCCTGGATAATGGACTATCTAGAAAACGTACTACATATTAAGTATTGTAAAATCTCAATACTTCGCCAAAGATAAAAAAAATTGAGACAAATGAACACACTGGTCACTTTCAAACTTCAGATTCCCAGTAAATTTGCTTGGTTATTAACTGGAACAAATGACACCAATTTTAAATTAGGGAATCTAGTTTTTACGCCATGGATTAATTTTAAAGGTAATAAGGTCAGATCTTATAATTCCAATAATATTAATAATAATAAGAAAAAAAATGTTATCAATACTGCAAATACTATATCTACTTTCTCGCAAACAATAATTCCCAATTCCAATTTACCCATCCATATTGGTCATTACAGTAATCCCACCTATCCTATAACTACAAATTCAAACTCCAATAACAGTACCCAAAAATATATTAGTCATAGTAAGGACTATAATAACAATACAAATAATACCAACACTAATACTAATACTAATGCAAATACTAATATTAATACTAATACGAATATTAATACTAACTCTAATCCGAATACTAATACTAATACTAATACTACTACTAATGTTAATTCTATTACTAAAACTAATACTAATACTAACAATAATAACAAGGAACATGTCACCAATACTAACAAAACTAACAATGAAAATACTAACAAAACTAACAATAACATTTTAAATACTAATAATAACAATAATAACATTGATCTAACTGATAATGTTTATAATGCTAATACAAATAATACTAACAACCATTATACTAACTATAATAATAATGATGACTTCGATAACAATACTAACACAAATAATAATAATAAATCAAAATACGGTAATACTTTCAGAACAAAAATATCTAAAAAACTTAGAAAATTTCAGGATTTCGTCCAGGGACCCACACTGAACCCATTTACTCCCGTTATCGAAATCCCTGACATCGCTCTTAAGAATGATACAAATTAGAGGAATTTATCCTTTGTAGACCCTCTATTACCTCCTATCGTGAAAAGGACAATGAATTCGGCCGACAGTGTCGACAACCGTTATTTGCTTTCTCGCCTTAGAGATAATAAAATATTTAATAACGTACGGCTTTATCTCGCTTATTTATATGATAAGCCGGACACTGTCTGTATTGACGGTAAGACTAGAACGAATGTCATGATAACAATCCAGCAAGAAGGCCTTCCAACTGAATTATGTACCTTAAAACAACTTTTTGATAAATACCATGAGAGTTTCGGTATTCCATCAGATAAAGTTGCAAGTGATCTCTGTTAACAATAAAAGAATCTCTTATCTGCAGAAATCTCGATTTGATACTCATATGTTTTTTCGTCCCTCACAACAAAGAAAATCTCCATTCTGGTAATCAACATTCCGTAATCTTCAAAACACAACTACATGATAAAAAAATCGATTATTTTTCTATATATTATCAAAATGTCAGAGGACTAAGAACAAAAACACGTGACATTTTCTTATATTCTCAAAAACTTTCATTTGATATTTTTGCATTAACTGAAGCGAACTTATCATCTGACATTAACAGCAATGAATTATTTACCCCTAATTTCAACGTTTTTCGGAAAGATATTTTAACTGAAAAGGATAATAATGTAGGACGCGGAGTCCTTTTAGCAATTCACAACATATATAACGCAACACTTTTCACTATTCCTAACACTGATAATATCGAGATGGTATGTGTCAAAATCAATATATCAAAACGTAGTTTATACATACTATGTTGTTACATTCGTCCTAGCCAACCAACAGAGTCGTATCAACTAGTTGTGGATGCATTAGATTTCCTATTCGAAATTACCAAACCTGAAGATGATGTAATAATTCTTGGTGATTTTAATTTACCTAGGCTACAATGGGTGGATTCAGAGGATGAATCACATCATGTGGCGACCAACGCCTTATCGGAGAAAGAAGTTTTACTAACTGATCGGTTTTCTGATATGGGCCTATTTCAGATGAGCAATGTAAAGAATTACCTCGGTAGACAACACGACCTCGCCTTCTCTACAGATGTAGATAACTGCTCTATAAAAGAAAGTGTTCAACTCCTTTCCACTCTTGATCCTTATCACCCTCCGTTATCTATCACTTTTGCGCATCAGAGCGAGAATATTACAGTAGACTTGGAAAAATATTATAAATTTAATTTTCGGAAAGCCGATTTCGGAAAGCTTAACGAATTGTTCAATGCTTTAGATTTCGATTTTTCAGTTAGAAAACTTGATTTGGACATAACTCTGGCCCATTTTTACTCTTTTATCTTCAATTGCTTCGCACAAGCAGTCCCTTACTCACCACAACGGAATCCTTCTTCATCTCCGCCATGGTATAATAAGGAACTTCGCTCTCTTCGGAATCTAAGAAACAAATTATGGAAAAAATTTCTTATATCAGGCTCCAATCTTGACTATAATGCATATCAATCAGCATATTCTTCTTTCTCGGCGCTATGTGAGTCTCTTTATTCTAACTATGTGAACCAAATGCAACAAAACTTAATTTCCGATCCTAAACGTTTCTATCATTTTATTAACTCTAAAAGAAAATCTGATGGCTATCCCTCCACCTTAAAATTTTTGAATGAATCTTCAGATGACCCAAAAATAATAACCAATCTGTTTGCCAATTTCTTCAGTCAAGCGTTTTCGGATAATAATTTTGAACCAGACAGGGAGTATTTCAATTATATGGATTCATCCACCCAAACTACACTAGGGAATATTAACATCGATCTGGCTTCGGTAATTGAAAAGAGTAACGCCTTAAAAGACGATTACTCCTCTGGACCAGATGGTATTCCTCCTATAGTTCTTAAAAAATGTGTCCAATATATAGCCCAGCCTCTAACTACTTTATTTCAGCTTTATATCTCCAAGGACTCTTTTATTATCCCCATTCACAAAAAAGGAAGTAAGAATGAGGTATCTAACTATAGACCGGTTGCAAAACTCTCATGTATACCTAAACTTTTCGAAAGCATCGTATACGACAATATGTATTCTAGCTGTTTATCACTTTTCTCACCTAACCAGCACGGCTTTCTTAAGGGTAGATCTACCACGACGAACTTAACTACCTTTGCTTCATCAACTCTATGTGCCTTGGAAAGGGGTAAGGAGGTAGATGTCGTGGTAACCGATTTTAGTAAGGCTTTCGACAAAATCTCGCATAAAATTATTCTGTATAAGCTCAAAATTCTAGGATTTCAACCGTAACTTATACAATGGATGGAATCTTACTTGATTGACCGTAAATATAGAGTCTTATTTAGATCGTCCATCCAAGTAGCCATCTTGGACCACTGATTTTTATCTTATCGGTCAATGACATTGATCATGTCATTAAAGAATCCAATGACGTTGATCATGTCATTAAAGAATAGTATACGCTGATGACATGAAAATATCTAGACATATTTCATCTCCTGCGGACTCCACAGATTTTCAATTTGGTGTCAGAAAAATTTCCTAGAACTTAATGTTAGTAAATGCCAAACGATTACGTATTCGCGGAAACGAGTACAAACCACCCCCAGAGATTACTACATTAACAATGAACGAGTTTGTCGAGTGAACTCAATTCGAGATCTTGGAATTATCTGTGATAGGGAACTTAATTTTCGGCCACACATCGATAACATTATAAGTAGGGGTAATTCTACTCTCGGTTTTGTTAAACGTTGGTCTAAGGAATTCTCAAACCCATACGTTACCAAATCTCTCTATATGACTTTCGTTAGGCCTCTTCTGGAATATGCAAGTCAGGTATGGTCACCCTTTCATGCGGTACACATCCAAAGAATTGAAGCAGTCCAGCGCAGATTTCTACGGTTTGTTCTAAGAGTACTGGGTTGGGCCGATATTTACAACTTACCGCCATATGAACACCGCCTAAAACTAATTAATTTTCAATCATTAGGTAAACGCCGCGAAGTCGCAGATGTAATTTTTGCATATGAATTAGTCAATGGTAATACTGACTGCCCTGCCTTACTTGGGAAAATCGGTCTGAATATTAACATCCGAAACCTTAGATCGGTTCCGCTATTTCACCTCGTTCCACACCGTACCGAATATGGACAGAATGAACCCATGACTAGAATTCTACGTCTCTCGAACCAATATTCAGATTATTTTGATTTTAATCGCAGAAAGTCATCTCTCAAACATGCTATTCTTTATGATTATCAAAATAATTAAATGGGGAATATTAAAATTAACACAAACTTTCTACTTCCAATATTACATTACCCTACCCCACATATCCACAAATTGATATAAATATAATCTATGTAATTTAAATTCATTGTATTTTTTGTATTGTATTTATTTCATAAATTAAGTAAAATATATATTTTATATTTAAATTTAAGAATTAAATTTTCCTGACGTAACAATAAGAATATTGTCAAATTTTAGTTTTTTAGTTTTTAACTTTAATATAAGTTATTTTTATTTAATATTTGTGATTGTTTATGTTTTTAAAGTAAATTTTAATACTTTTAATTTTATTAGTAATGTCCAATACTTTGACGTAATAATTTAATAAATTATTAAGAGCCTTATTTTTAAGTATCATGTACCTTATTTTTAAGTATCATGTGGCTTGTATTAAGCTTAAATTAAATAAACTAAACTCCTCTTAAATCTTTCGTTGAAACACTTGATAATGGCACTTATATTCATTATGGTTTAGATAATTGTTTAACTGATTTTCTTTACAACAATCCAGACTTTTCTTTGGATACTCTTCAGTTACAATTTGGTATTGATGGTTTCCCGATTCATCGCAATAGTTCAAAAAGTGATGTTTGGCCAATTTTAGTAAATATTATTGGATACTCTGATGTATTTTTAATCGCTTGTTTTAAAGGACTATCAAAGCCGGAGAACAAAAATAACTTTTTGTTAAAATTTATTCAAGAAACACAAAGATTACTAAATACCGGATTTAATTTTAACGACAAGCTTTATATTATAAAAATACATAGCTTTATCTGCGACACTCCAGCGAAAGCATTCATACTCAGTATTAAAGGTCATTCTGGCTTTTATTGCTGCAACAAGTGCACTGTGAAAGGAGAAAAATATAATTATTGCCTAACATTAAAAGATTGTGATGCACCATTAAGGACAGATGATTCATTCAAAAATAGAGAGCAGCCTGAACACCATAACAAGCTTGAACCAATTGCTGTTGAATCGCTTGGAATTGGTTGTGTGTCGCAATTTCCGTTAGATTATGTGCACTTGGTTTGTTTGGGTGTAATGCGTCAATTGCTTCATTTGTGGGTGAAATCTAAAAGAGGACACATTAGGTGGATCCGAAATCCTCACTTGATAAATGTACATTTCTATGTAACATTTCTTTTTCGCCCTAATGTACATTTTTACCGTGTCCGAAATACTTTTAAAATTATGTGTCCGAAATGCAATATTTGATGTAACATTTTAGTTTTTCCGATAGCAAATAAATAAGTATATGAACAAAAAATGCTTGTAATTATATTCAGAATATCGGTTTTTACTAGCAGGGCTAATTTTTTTTTGACGTTTGTTGACGTTTGTTGTGTCACAATTATAAGTAATAAAAAAAAGTGTTTGTAAACAAAAATTTTTAAATATAAAATTAAATTAAAATGAGTACGGACGTCAAAATAGAAATATTAAATTCATTCGAAGTTTTACTAATGTTTTTTAATAATCTACAATATACATTACATTACATTATTAAAATAATAATAATGTATGTTAAAATACAAAAAAATATGTATTATATCAAAAAATAAATATTTATAATTATACTTACATAATTTTTCCATTTTTGTTATTTGCAGTTCAAAATTCAAAATTCAAAATTCAAATTTCAATTGTTAAAATTAAAATGAACATGGTAAAATGAGTGTGCAAGAACACTTCATATGCTCTATTGAAATTAGGCGGCGAAGTTAATAACAAATGAGCATTTCGGACGGTGCAAAATGTCAAATTACATTTTTAATGTACATTTGGAGGCGAAGTGTATATTTCGGATACGACTAATATTTTAAATAATGAACAGATAAAGCTTCTGCAGTGGCATTTTAAAGCGAGTTAACTCATAAATGAGTTATTGCAAAATCATTTCGTGGTATTCCACTTTTAAAAAATGACATGAGGATGAGATATCTCATAAGAACTGTCATTTTATGCAACAGCAAAATAGGTGTTGCATATTATGAGTTAGTGAGTTTAATTTAAGAATAAAGTAAAAATTAAATTAAATTTGGAAACTTATGTAAGTAAAAATAACTTTTAAATATTTTTACTTACATAATTTTCCAAATTTAATTTAATTTTTAAACTCACTAACTCATAATATGCAACATCTATTTTGCTGTTGCATAAAATGACAGTTCTTATGAGATATCTCATGTCATTTTTTAAAAGTGGAATGCCACGAAATGATTTTGCAATAACTCATTTATGAGTTAAATCGCTTTAAAATGCCACTTCTGAATTTACGAATAAAATCTTGTCGGGCCCAAACGCCTTCAAAGTTTAACAGGAAAGTTCGTGGAATGAATTAGATTACTGGAAAGCAACTGAGTACAGAACTTTCTTGTTATATATTGGACCGTATGCAATGTTTAAAATACTCGATATTGATCGATACGAGCATTTTTTGAAACTTGTTTGTGCTATGCGAATATTATTGCATCCACATGATTGTATTAGAAATAATTAATGTGCTGGAAAACTTCGATGCTTTGAGTCGACATTTGCTAACTTTTATGATAAAAGCAATGTTACTTACAACTGCCACAATCTAATTCATTTGCATTTGGAGGCTTTGCATCATGACTGTCAACTAGACAAAATAAGTGCCTTTAAATTTGAAAATAAAATACAAGAAATAAAATACATGGTACATCAAGGAAATCACCATCTTACACAAATTTATAACAGGGTTATAGAAAAAAGTATTCATACAATTAAAGATAAAGTAAAATATCCAAATACTAAATTTTTTTTTTTTAATTTAATAAATTCAGATTCCAAATTTATTTAATTTTCAAATTAATTAGTTTTGTTTAGTTAATATTAATATTATTATAAACTTTAGATACAAGGAAACAATTTTTTAGTGATAGTTATAAAATAAATATAGTGATAAAATTAATGAACTTTGAACTTTTTATTAATTTTGTGACCTGTGTTTTTTTTCCTTAAATTTAACTGAATAAAATATTGATCTTATTTGGAAATTATTTTAATTACTTTAATTATTTAGATCAATCGAAATTTTCATTATTGCAAATGAATTAGATAGTTTTTTCAATCTATTTAAGAAAAAAAAGTAAAAAAAAAAAATTGATTATTAAAGAAAAATTCTAACGTCTGCTGAAAAGGAAAAAAAAGTAAAATCAAAGACAAAAAAAAAAATAAAGTCAATACAACACATAAAATAGAGCTGAAATAAATTAGAGAAAAAAAAGTGTTTTGCAAAAGATCTAATTAGAAATAATTAAAGTAAGATAAAGTAAAATGATTTAATTTAAAGAAAGTGATCTTATTTGGAAACTATTTTTAATCGTCTAGTCTAGAACAATCGGAATTATTGAAAATAATTTAAATAGTACATATTTCAATCTATTTAGAAAATAGAAATTATTTATTAAAGAAAAAAAAATCTAACTGGGCTGTTGTAATAATAAAACCAAAAGAAATAAGTCAATACACACAAAATAATAGTTCGCGCTCGCGCTATTTTCTTCATCTATTTAATTTTTTTTTTTGTTTTTTTTTATTCATTTCGTTTTTCTCTACTAATTGAATATTTGAATTTTGAATTATACTTTTTGAATTTTTGAACTATATTTATATAAATAAGCAGAAGCAACATAATTAACTACTCGTACAAATTTATGCAAAAATTAATAAACTTATATGATTAATTGGTGAAGTGTTCGAAAGCATATTTCTATATAACTAGAGGAAAAAGTGGAGAGTCAAGAAAAAATAATAGCTAGTCTAGTCGAAAAGATAGAAATAAGGGATAGAAAAAATAACTTATTGATTTTCAATTTTCATGAATCTGAAACCGACATCAAACAATTATATGATATTGTTCTGGGATTCATATCTAATAGAGTTGGTGTAAGTACAACGATATCGGACATTAATTTCATAAAGAGAGTAGGTAAACCTAATCCTGAGAATCCATCTAAGAGACCAATTCTAATTAGTTTCGTCTCGTTTTCCAAAAAATTGTCTGTGTTGAAAAATAAAAGCAGGTTAGATAACACAAACTGGTATATTAAGAGCGATTATTCATTAAAACAGCGAGATTTCCGTTCCAAACAAATTCAAACGGTTAACTTTCTAGAAAGCCAAGGCAAGAAAGCGGTAATAAAAAACAATAAATTATTGGTTGATGACGAAATAATTGATCTCTCAGCATTAGAAAATAACACTGAAAATAAGAAAAGTGGAAAAAGAGTAAGATCTCCAACTGAAATTACTGAAGAAGAAAATAATAAGCTTCCAAAGAACAATTCGACCAAATATAGATCCAACAGTATTAACAGAGCTAGAAAAAAATCAATTGGCTCTAAAATCAAAGCTGTTGTGACAAAAGCTGCTGAAAAAAACGTATCAGTTGAAGCGTTATAACTTAATAAAAAGTAACCGGTTGATACTCAAGGCACGAACCTAGCTATTCTAAAGGACTAAGATTTTTGACTAAACGTAAATATTTAAAATTAAATAAAAATGAGGACGGCAACGGGAAACCGCCTCATGTTTAAATTCCCTAGTCTCACACCATTCCTATACCCAATTCCCTATACCCAATTCCCTTCTCACACCATTCCTATACCCAATTCCCAACTCATTTCTCCTGCAATTCATATTAACCAATCCTCAGCAACAAATAATCGTAATATTGATAGTGATAGTAGTAGTAACCTAAAAAAAATATTATCAAAAAATTTAAAAAAAATTCAAACCTTTATTCAAAGCCCAACATTAAATCCTCTAACCCCAGTTAACGAAATACCTTCAACATACTCAGTGAATAAACCTACGTTTCTTGACCCACTTATTCCTCCTATTGTGAAACATACCTTAACTTCGAGAGATAGTACTGAAAATCGTTACTTGTTAGGACGGCTTAGAGATCGTAGAATACTTGAAGATATACGTTTATATCTTTCGTATCTACATAACCAACCTGATTCAGTATGTATAGATGGAAAAACTAAAACTAGTGTTTTAGTATTTATTCAACAAGAAGGTTTTCCCGGTGATTTAGATAGCTTACGTTCAATATATACACGTTTCCATGAGCACTTAGGTTTCTCATCTGAGCAAATCCAAAAAGACTTAACTACTTTCGCTTCTCATATCTCTTCCAAACGAACTTCCTACCTTCAACGTTGCCGTGAAGAACAACACAAGTTTTTTCGTCCCTTTCCAGAAACACAAAGACGTAGTCCTTTCTTCTAAGCACAAACAAAATAATTTAAGACTTCTATACCAAAACTGTAGTGGCATCAGAGGTAAAATTAAAAACCTTTTTATAGATGCCAAATCCTGCAACTATGACGTAATTGTTATCACCGAAACCTGGCTTAACGATTCTTTTAATAATGAGGAAATCTTAGACAACAATTGGACAATATATAGATGTGATAGAGATTATATTCACTCTGGCCTCACTAGAGGCGGTGGCGTACTTATAGCTGTACGTAATACTTTTTCTAGTGAAGAAGTAATATCATTTTAATTCATTTAATTCCACCTTGCAAGAAGAGGATAATATAATTTTTTGTGGTGATTTTAACCGCCCAAACCTATCTTTTATAAATGAGAAATCTGACAACTCTCTTTTCCCTATTAATCTAAATGACGACATTGACCTTAGGTTAATTGACATATTTTATGGTAATGACCTGCAACAAATAGTTCAAAACCCAAATTCAAATGGTAAATGGCTGGATTTGATTTTTACTAACGCTTACGATGAAGCAGTAGTTTCTGTCCCAACTGACGCAGAAAATCTTTTTCCTAACACCCATCATCATTCAGCCATTACTGTTGAATTACCAACTACTGTTGTTAAATGCACTACATCTTACAATGAATCAATTGTATATGACTTCCAAAATGCTAATTTTGATTGCATTAACAATGACATAAATTTAATTGACTGGACGAACTTATTATCTGATGATGATATTGAAAAGACTGTTACGACCTTCTACAATACATTACTTTCTGTTATAGACAAATATGTTCCGAAGATTAGAAAGAAAAATAAACTTTCAGAGCCTTGGCTTAATGCTGACCTTAGAGCACTACGTAATCAACGAAATAAATTATACAAAAAAATTAAAACAAACATTAATTCTTGTATTGATATTAAACAAAGATACGAAAATTTAGCCACTGATTTCAGAACTAAATCTCGGGAAGCATATGAGTCCTATATAAATAAAGTAGGTGAAAACATCATCAATAACCCTAAGAAATTTTTCGACTTTGTTAATATAAAACGTAAAAGCTCAGGATACCCAAATACTATGTTTAAATGCGCCACTCACTCCTCCAGTCCATATGAAATATGCGACTTATTTGCTGATAGATTCGTCGAAGTCTTCAGTCCAGCAGGTGAATCCAAGGATACCATACCTGGCGCGTCGTCAATCACACCACTTCTTACTGATATTGTTCTAAGTGTAGATGACATCACTATTGCTCTGAATGACCTTGACCCAAAAAAAGGACCAGGACCTGACAAAATCCCACCTCTTTTTTTAACCAACTGTTCTCAAGTATTATCTCTACCACTATACATAATATTTAATAAATCACTGTCGCTTGAAGTTTTTCCATCTATATGGAAATCTTCCTATCTCACACCTATCCATAAAAGTGGGGACAAAACAAACATTGAAAACTATAGAGGTATTGCAATATTATCATCTATTCCTAAGCTATTCGAAAAACTTATATGTGATAAAATGACAGCTCAGATTAATCCAATCCTGAATGAACAACAGCATGGTTTTAGAAAGGGTCGATCAACAACCACGAACCTAACTGTCCTTGTTTCTGAAGTACTTTGCGGAATGGAAAGAGGCCATCAAATTGATACAATTTACACAGATTTCAGCAAAGCGTTCGATCGAGTGGATCATGCTACTCTTATCGTAAAACTTCAGAAAATTGGCATATCAGGTGCACTTTTAAACTGGCTAATAAACTACCTGAAGGATAGAACTCAATTTGTGAAATTTCAGGGAATTGTATAAAAAAAAATCAATGTTACTTCAGGTGTCCCGCAAGGAAGCCATTTAGGACCACTTCTTTTCAACATTTTCATTTTAGACTTATCTGA
Source organism: Empis stercorea (assembly GCA_949752835.1). NCBI lineage: Eukaryota > Metazoa > Arthropoda > Insecta > Diptera > Empididae > Empis > Empis stercorea. The sequence goes on along the minus strand of OX457086.1, from coordinate 40,654,649 downwards.
TGTATTAGCCGACATACCACACCTATTTTACGCTGATGACCTTAAAATATACTACCAAATAACTTCCCAATCTGATTCTGCCTTTCTACAATCTAAACTTCACTCTCTTGACGAATGGTGCATCCGTAATAAGTTACACTTAAATATTGCTAAATGTCACGTTATCAGTTTCTCACGAAAAAGAAACACTATAAAGTACAGCTACTTTTTGAATAATATAGAACTTGATAGCGTAGAGAAGGTTGTCGACCTTGGTGTAGTTTTAGATAATAAATTAAATTTTAACTCTCACTACGACAGAATCATAACCAGGGCATACAAATTACTTGGCTTTATTAAGAGAAGAGCACGGGAGTTTAAAAATATATGGGTGACTAAATCATTGTACTGCTCACTAGTACGCTCTATTCTTGAATATGCGTGTCCTATTTGGGACCCCATCTTTGAAAATAACTCAAGTAAAATCGAATCCGTGCAAAAGCAATTCTTATTATTTGCTTTACGAGATTTGCACAACCCAGCGGACTATGAAAACTTACCACATTACATAGACAGACTCAAACTCTTAGATTTAGTATCACTCTCATCTCGAAGAGCTCTTCTAACATCTTGTTTAACTCTTGATGTTCTAAATGGCGACATTGATGTCGAGTTCATGTCTAGTAGAATCATACTAAACGATGATATTAGGCAGACTAGACACACAAAAATTTTAAAAGAATACCCACATCGTACTGAATATGCTAAGAATGAGCCAATTAATCGATGTTGTAGGGTATTCAATAAATATGGCTCACAATATTCACCTTCAATTTCAAAACAATCATTCAAAAAGAAATTACACTCCATACTTAAATAATCTACTTAAAATCTTCCTCATCCCTAATCCTATCCCTACAATGAGTTATATACTTAGTATAATAATATATAATATAATAATATATAATATAGTAGTAATAATGTACTATTAAGTTAAACGTTCTTAGTTTATAAATTAATAATAAAAATGTATTTCTTGTTATTGTTATTAATTTTTTATATATATAATGCAATGTAATTGTAATTGTTATGTAATATATGTACCTTGTTTGGTGAATAAATAAATAAATAAATAAATAAATTATTCATCAGTTTCAACGAAAGTTGTAACTGGACAAATTAAAAATAAAATAATAAATAAAAACAATAGTAAATAATAGTTTCCAAAGCTGTATAAATAGTAGTAAAAACATCAATGGTAAAGCAAATGAAAAAGTTCTCAAAATTGGCACATGGAACGTAAGGAGTTTGCTACAAGAGGGAAAATTAACAGAATTAGAAATTGAAAAATATTATCTAAAAATTGATGTAGTTGGCATTAGCGAAACTCATTGGAAAGGTAGTGGCGAAATCGACACGGAATCCAATTATTTTATATAGTCGGGCTCAAATGAAGAACATAGAAAAGGAGTAGGTTTCATAATATCGAAAGAGTTAAAACCACATATTACCACCGTTGTAAAAAAATCAGACCGCATCATTCTAATTCAATTTAAAGGAAAATCAAACTACACAAATATTACACAAGTTTATACACCAACAGCCAGTTCTGATGATAACGAATGTGAAGAATTTTACTGTGAAATCGAGGAACTTTTGAAATCTATAAAAAACGAAGATGCTACTATTATAATGGGCGATTTCAATGCTAAAGTTGGGGCTGAAGCAGTAGAAGGAGTAACAGGCAGTTTTGGACTGGGAAACAGAAACTTAAGAGGACAAAGATTAATTAAATTTTGCAACGACAACAATTTAGTCGTCACTAACACACTGTTTAAAATGCCAAAACGTAGACTTTACACGTGGACATCTCCTAGAAATAACGAAAACCTAATTATTAAAAACCAAATAGATTATATATTAATTAATGCACGCTTTAGAAATGCCATTAAAGTAACGAAAACTTACCCAAGTGCCAATATAAATTCTGATCATATACTGTTGGCAACAAAATTCAAGATCACAATGAAAAAAATGGGTAAGAAAAACAATACTAACCATATTAATAATTTGTCATTTCTAGACAAAACTAATATAAAAGAAGAGTTTAAAACAGAGCTAAACACTAAGTTAAATAATAATAAGATGGTTATACAAAATCTAGATGGCAGCAATCTGAAATGGAAGGCTCTTAAACAACAAATTAATGACGTCACTAAAGATGTAGAGAACAGTAATAACACAAATATCAAAAAACAAGCTTGGATGACTAATGAGATTCTAATGTTGATGTACCATCGCAGTAAAGCTAAAACATCGAATACACAATTATATAATAATCTAAATAACGAAATTAAAAAGAAAATAAAAGAAGCAAAGTCAAAGTACTGGAACAAACAATGTGACGAAATACAAGATCTGGAAAAAGCACATAACCACTACAAAATGAATAAAAAGATAAAACAAATAACAGGCAAGCAGCAAAAGAAACGTAGTAGTATTTTAAAAGATAAAAATAACAACATAATAATGTATCCAGAAAAAAGACTAGAAAGATGGAAGGAGTATGTTTTAGAATTGTTCGATGACGTAAGAAATCCGGTAGCTACACAACAAACGTATGATGGTCCAGCAATACTGAAAGAAGAAGTAGAATTGACAATAAAAAAATCGAAAGATCGTTTGGCTACTGGTCCAGATGTAATACCAAACGAAGTTCTAAAACTACTATATGAAAACGGCATTAAATTATTAACAGAAATCTACAACAAAATGTATAATACAGGAGAGATACCAGAGGAATGGCTGAGATCCACGTTTATTGTATTACCAAAAAAGACCAACGCTAATAAATGTAGTGATTATCGTACAATTAGTCTAATGAGCCACACTCTGAAAATATTTCTGAAAGTACTCCACAATCGTTTATTCAAAAAACTGGAAATCGACATAAGCAACACACAATTTGGCTTTAGAAACTCTATGGGTACGCGTGATGCACTGTTTACGTTTAACACCGTTATTCAGAGATGCAGAGAGAGGAATGCTGATGTTCATGCGTGCTTCATTGATTATGAAAAAGCCTTCGATAAAATCAACCATGTAAAAATGATAGAGATATTAAAAAGCAAAAGCATTGACAGCAAAGACATTAGGTTTATCGAAAATTTATATTGGAACCAGGTTGCAACAGTAAAAACATCAGATGGAAGTACAGAAGAAATAACGATCAAACGCGGAGTAAGACAAGGCTGCATCCTCTCACCTCTTCTATTTAATACGTATTCCGAACAGATATTCATTGAAGCCTTAGGTGACAAGGATCTAGGAATAAAAATAAACGGAGAAGTACTAAACAACATTAGATTCGCCGATGATGCTGCACTCTTAGCGGATAGTGCGGAAAATCTACAAACAATTTTGACAGCACTTGCTAATTGTGGGAAAAAATACGGCCTTCAAATAAATATTGATAAAACAAAGTATTTGATATTTAGTAAAAACACGACGATCATAAATCCAATAACTATAAAAGTGGACAACATAGATATTGAGAGAGTAGAAAAATTCAAATACAGGCACGTGGATAGAGAGTTCAGCATCAAATGTCACTGAAATAAGATCAAGAATTGAACAAGCAAGGTCGGCTTTTAGGAGTATGTATAAATTGTTTAAAGGTAATATAAACTTGGAACTAAAAAAAAAAACTATTAAAATGCTACATCTGGCCAATTTTACTATACGGAGTCGAAACCTGGACAATTAATAAAATCGTGCAAAAAGAAGTCGAAGCGTTCGAAATGTGGGTTTATAGACAAATCGTAAAAGTAAACTGGAGTAATCATGTAACTAACATTGAAATACTAAGACGTATGAACACCGATAAATACATGGTAAAAACAATTAAAATTCGGAAATTAAGCTATTTGGGTCACATTCTACGTAGTGATAAATACAGTCTACTGAAATTAGTGCTTCAATGAAAAATCATGGGTCAGCGTAGCAGAGGCAGGAGAAGTACATCATGGTTAAGCAACCTAGTAGAGTGGTTCAATATCTCATCAACGACCGAATTGTTCAGGCTAGCTGTAAACAAAAATAAAATAAAACTGATGATATCCAACATCCGTAACGGATAGGAACCAAAAGAAGAAGAAAATTAATAAAAGCGGAATATATAAAATTTATACAGAAAATTACTGTTTTACTTTGGTTGAACCTAATAATTTCTGCTATGCTTATAATCAAATAATAAAAATTAAAAGTATTCACCGTGGACATATTGTTATTAATGCCAAATCGTTCTTTAAATCTCCAATCGATTCAAAACTATTAAATATTTATTTTACTGAAGAGCATTTCGTTTTTCTCTACTAATTGAATATTTGAATTTTGAATTATACTTTTTGAATTTTTGAACTATATTTATATAAATAAGCAGAAGCAACACAATTAACTACTCGTACAAATTTATGCAAAAATTAATAAACTTATATGATTAATTGGTGAAGTGTTCGAAAGCATATTTCTATATAACTAGAGGAAAAAGTGGAGAGTCAAGAAAAAATAATAGCTAGTCTAGTCGAAAAGATAGAAATAAGGGATAGAAAAAATAACTTATTGATTTTCAATTTTCATGAATCTGAAACCGACATCAAACAATTATATGATATTGTTCTGGGATTCATATCTAATAGAGTTGGTGTAAGTACAACGATATCGGACATTAATTTCATAAAGAGAGTAGGTAAACCTAATCCTGAGAATCCATCTAAGAGACCAATTCTAATTAGTTTCGTCTCGTTTTCCAAAAAATTGTCTGTGTTGAAAAATAAAAGCAGGTTAGATAACACAAACTGGTATATTAAGAGCGATTATTCATTAAAACAGCGAGATTTCCGTTCCAAACAAATTCAAACGGTTAACTTTCTAGAAAGCCAAGGCAAGAAAGCGGTAATAAAAACAATAAATTATAAATTATTGGTTGATGACGAAATAATTGATCTCTCAGCATTAGAAAATAACACTGAAAATAAGAAAAGTGGAAAAAGAGTAAGATCTCCAACTGAAATTACTGAAGAAGAAAATAATAAGCTTCCAAAGAACAATTCGACCAAATATAGATCCAACAGTATTAACAGAGCTAGAAAAAAATCAATTGGCTCTAAAATCAAAGCTGTTGTGACAAAAGCTGCTGAAAAAAACGTATCAGTTGAAGCGTTATAACTTAATAAAAAGTAACCGGTTGATACTCAAGGCACGAACCTAGCTATTCTAAAGGACTAAGATTTTTGACTAAACGTAAATATTTAAAATTAAATAAAAATGAGGACGGCAACGGGAAACCGCCTCATGTTTAAATTCCCTAGTAATTATTCATCAGTTTCAACGAAAGTTGTAACTGGACAAATTAAAAATAAAATAATAAATAAAAACAGCGCAATAGTAAATAATGATAGAATTTATGCCAGATATGAATTTGCGTAAAGAAATAAAAATGCCAGTCGATTTACGAGTTCAATATTTTATTATAAAAGTTATTCTATCGAAGATCAAATTAGAAGTGAGTTCAAAATTAATTAATTATAAACATATGTTCAGTTGACACTTATATAAAAGTGTTGCCATAATAGAAATATAGAAAGTGCTAGATCATATATTCGGAACTTGGAATTAATTGAACTTTCAACACTCCGCCTCAATTAATTATCATCATATAAATTGCACATTCTACGTAATTTTTGGAATCTTCCTTCATTTATTGGCTTGGTCAAGATATCTGCAACCATACTTTCGCTTGGACAATATTTACATTGAATATCACCCTTTTTGATATGATCACGAATAAAATATTTCTTTGTATCAATATGTTTTGTTCGGTTTGACAATTTTTCATCTTCAATTATTTTAAGACAACTTTGATTATCTTCATAAATTATAGTTGGACCATCCAATTTGTAGTTAAAATCTTTTATTAATCGACGTAACCAAATTATTTGCTGTCCTGCTTCACATAACGATACATATTCGGCTTCAGTTGATGATAATGATACACATGACTGTTTTCGACTATACCAACTTACAGCAGCACCATAAACAAAAAATATATTTCCGCTTTGTGATTTTCGATCAAGTTTGGAATCAGCCCAACTGGCATCTGCAAATCCAACAAGTGGAATATTGTTTTCAGGATCACCCAGATGTAACTTCAGTTCAATTGTACCTTTGAGATAACGTACAATTCTTTTTAATTCGTTCCAGTCAGCTTGCGTTGGTGTAGTTACCTTTTGTGCCAATATACTAACACTTGCTGAAATGTCAGGACGTGAAATAACACTAATATACAATAGACAACCAATCAATTTTTGATAATTTTTAGTGTTTGGTAATAGTTCTGATTCGTTTACATTTAGCCCATAATTACAGCTAATTGGAACATTTGAAATTTTAGCATTATTTAGTGAAAATTCTAAAATTACCTTTTTAATATACGACTGTTGACTGATTTCGTATATACCTGTTTTGTTTTTATAAATTTCGAGTCCAAAATACTCCTTAATTGGACCAAGATTTTCGATTTTAAATTTTGATTTTAGCGACAGCTCTACTTCTTTAATAAAATTCTTTTGTTGACTTGCTACAATAATATCATCTACATATATTAAAATATAGCACCAAATATTTTGATTATTTTTAAAGTACAAACAAGGATCTCCACAACTTTGAGTAAAACCAATTGACAATAATGATGTATGGAGTGTTTGGTTCCACGATCTTGCTGATTGTTTTAACCCATAAAGACTTTTCTTTAATCTGCAGACTAGATTTTGATTTTCTTCAGCTATGAAACCTGGAGGTTGTTTCATATATAATACTTCATTAATTGTACCATTGAGAAAAGCTGTTTTTGCATCCATATGAACAACTTCGTAATTCATTTTTGCAGCAAATACGAGTAAAATTCGAAATGTTGTATGTTTTACTACAGGTGCAAAAACTTGATCATAATCTTCACCATATTTTTGAGAATAACCTTGAGCAACCAATCTGGCCTTAAAACGTCGAACATTACCATCTATGCCACGTTTTATTTTGTATACCCATTTGCTTCCTATTGCTCGTCTATCATCTGGTAAATGACATAATTCCCATGTTTCGTTATCTTCGAGAGATTTTAATTCTTCTTCCATTGCTTTTAACCATTGATTTTTGTGTGGAGATGAAACAGCTTCGTTAAAATTCTTTGGCTCACTGATGACGTCATGAATCACTAATATTTCTTCTATAAGACGTTTTTGTTGTACACCTTTATTTATTCTACTAGAACGTCTTGTTTCATTTACGTCTTCATTGACAACATTATCATTTGATATATCAATATTAGCACCAGTTGTATTTTCATTTTCACTTTCTACAGATTCATAATAGTCGTCATCACTTTCTGCAATAATTTTATCTTCGCTATGATCATTATTACAATCATCAGCATTATCATTATTAAATTTAGTAAAAATATCAGAACTCTCCTCCTGAACAGCAAATTTCACATCTCTACTTACAATTACTGTACCAGTCGATGAATTGTAGCAACGAAATGCTTTCGATTGTTCGTCATATCCCACCAATGTCATACAAATTGCTTTTGGATCTAATTTACGATGCTGTTCTTTATGAACATGAACATAACATTTACTTCCAAATGATTTGAAATGTTGTATATTTGGTTTTCTACCAAACCATCCTTCATATGGTGTTATAGGTATGGATTTCCATGGCAATCGATTTTGAATATAATTCGCCATCATTACGGCTTCTCCCCAGAAATTATTACTTAATTTCGATTCTATAATCATGCATCGTGCCATTTCAATAAGAGTTCTGTTTTTACGTTCGGCTACGCCATTTTGCTGAGGACTGTAAGCAGCTGTATATTGTAATTGGATACCTTTACTAATCAAAAATTCTTTATATTGTTTACCAACATATTCACCACCACGATCTGAGCGTATAAATCTTGGTCTTTTGTTAAACATATTTTGTACCATTTCTATGTAACATTTCAATTTAATTAATACCTCAGATTTATGGTGAATTAAATATACAACTGAATATCTTGTGAAATCATCAATAAATGTTACCAAATAACGTTTCTTCGATGGCGTCATGGTTTGCATCGGGCCACACACGTCAGTGTGTACTAAATCCATTACAGCACTAGAACGATTTTCAGAAAATTTTGGAAATGGTACTCTTGTCATTTTTCCTTGTTGACAAATATCACATGTTTCACGTATTTGACAATCAACTATATCTATAGGTTTGATCAGTCCATCTACATTTAATCGTTTTATTACTTCTAAATCACGATGTCCACACCATTTATGCCATTGATGTATACAATTCTTAGGATGAGCTGAACCATTTGCTAAAAGAACTGTATTAATATCTTTCAATTTATACAAATTACCTTGCAATTCTGCTACAGCTACATTAACACCTCGATTCATTATGTTGCATGTTCCATTACAATTAAATTCAATATTGTAACCTTTTGAAATTAACTTGCGAACTGATAATAAGTTTACATCTATTGATGGCACGTATAGAACATCTTGAATTTGAATTTTTCGACGATTACCATTGCTATTCAATACTTCGATTTGTACTGCACCAATTCCCTCAACTGAAACTTCTTGTCCATTTGCCATAAAAATCTTTTCTTTATGATTACTGTTGAACTCTATAAAACCATTCCTATATGACGAAACATGTGATGTGGCTCCAGAATCAACTATCCAACCATGTTTTAAATTTGCCGTTAAGAATAAATAATTCATGTTATCTGAACTTTCAATTAAATTTGCTTGTTGCTTACTAAATTTGTCATTGCTTCTTTTATCCTTCAATAATTTAAATAATTCTGGACATTTTGATTTAAAATGACCCTTTTTATTGCAATGATAACATGAAATATCTTTTCTACCTTTCGATTTATTTTTAATGTGCAAAATTGCTGAACTATTATCTTGCAAACCGCTATCCTTCCTTTTCTTCCATTCATCCAATAAACGTGTTTCAACAATAGCTGTTGTCAACTGACTTTCACGTGATTCTAATGACGTCACCAAAGTACTGTAACTTTCCGGTAAACTACCTAACAATACAGCTACATGCCAATCACTGACCTTGAATTCTTTACCAATGTCACTTAACTGTTGAAATGCTTCAGCAACACGTGCTATATGGAATTCTAAATTGTCACCTTCATCTAACCTTGTATTCATCAGACGTTTCATTAATCTTACCAAATTATTGGTATTACTTTGCTCATGATACGTTTTCAGGGCTTCCCATGCTTCCTTAGCCTTTGACTTACCACGAAGATGTACTAGTTGCTCGTCTTCGACATTTAATCCAATAGTCGCATATGCAATTGAATTTTTCTTCGTCCACTCTGTCGTTACTGGATCAGGAGAATCTGTTGTAACAACTTCCCACGCACCTTCTTTAATCAGCAGCAGTTCCATTTTGAATTTCCATATGAAATAATTCGTGTTGTTTAATTTTACCAGATTATATCTTGTTTCGATACTCATTATAAACCACTTCTAATTTGCAAAATTAAATTTATAATAAAATATTTTTCTGAACTTTTAATTACTCTTAATGTATTTTATTTCTGAAAATCTGGGCCCATAACCTGATAGAATTTATGCCAGATATGAATTTGCGTAAAGAAATAAAAATGCCAGTCGATTTACGAGTTCAATATTTTATTATAAAAGTTATTCTATCGAAGATCAAATTAGAAGTGAGTTCAAAATTAATTAATTATAAACATATGTTCAGTTGACACTTATATAAAAGTGTTGCCATAATAGAAATATAGAAAGTGCTAGATCATATATTCGGAACTTGGAATTAATTGAACTTTCAACAAATAATAGTTTCCAAAGCTGTATAAATAGTAGTAAAAACATCAATGGTAAAGCAAATGAAAAAGTTCTCAAAATTGGCACATGGAACATAAGGAGTTTGCTACAAGAGGGAAAATTAACAGAATTAGAAATTGAAAAATATTATCTAAAAATTGATGTAGTTGGCATTAGCGAAACTCATTGGAAAGGTAGTGGCGAAATAGACACGGAATCCAATTATTTTATATACTCGGGCTCAAATGAAGAACATAGAAAAGGAGTAGGTTTCATAATATCGAAAGAGTTAAAACCACATATTACCACAGTTGTAAAAAAATCAGACCGCATCATTCTAATTCAATTTAAAGGAAAATCAAACTACACAAATATTACACAAGTTTATACACCAACAGCCAGTTCTGATTATAACGAATGTGAAGAATTTTACTGTGAAATCGAGGAACTTTTGAAATCTATAAAAAAAGAAGATGCTACTATTATAATGGGCGATTTCAATGCTAAAGTTGGGGCTGAAGCAGTAGAAGGAGTAACAGGCAGTTTTGGACTGGGAAACAGAAACTTAAGAGGACAAAGATTAATTAAATTTTGCATCGACAACAATTTAGTCGTCACTAACACACTGTTTAAAATGCCAAAACGTAGACTTTACACGTGGACATCTCCTAGAAATAACGAAAACCTAATTATTAAAAACCAAATAGATTATATATTAATTAATGCACGCTTTAGAAATGCCATTAAAGTAACGAAAACTTACCCAAGTGCCAATATAAATTCTGATCATATACTGTTGGCAACAAAATTCAAGATCACAATGAAAAAAATGGGTAAGAAAAACAATACTAACCATATTAATAATTTGTCATTTCTAGACAAAACTAATATAAAAGAAGAGCTTAAAACAAAGCTAAACACTAAGTTAAATAATAATAAGATGGTTATACAAAATCTAGATGGCAGCAATCTGAAATGGAAGGCTCTTAAACAACAAATTAATGACGTCACTAAAGATGTAGAGAACAGTAATAACACAAATATCAAAAAACAAGCTTGGATGACTAATGAGATTCTAATGTTGATGTACCATCGCAGTAAAGCTAAAACATCGAATACACAATTATATAATAATCTAAATAACGAAATTAAAAAGAAAATAAAAGAAGCAAAGTCAAAGTACTGGAACAAACAATGTGACGAAATACAAGATCTGGAAAAAGCACATAACCACTACAAAATGCATAAAAAGATAAAACAAATAACAGGCAAGCAGCAAAAGAAATGTAGTAGTATTTTAAAAGATAAAAATAACAACATAATAATGTATCCAGAAAAAAGACTAGAAAGATGGAAGGAGTATGTATTAGAATTGTTCGATGACGTAAGAAATCCGGTAGCTACACAACAAACGTATGATGGTCCAGCAATACTGAAAGAAGAAGTAGAATTGACAATAAAAAAATCGAAAGATCGTTTGGCTACTGGTCCAGATGTAATACCAAACGAAGTTCTAAAACTACTAGATGAAAACGGCATAGAATTATTAACAGAAATCTACAACAAAATGTATAATACAGGAGAGATACCAGAGGAATGGCTGAGATCCACGTTTATTATATTACCAAAAAAGACCAACGCTAATAAATGTAGTGATTATCGTACAATTAGTCTAATGAGCCACACTCTGAAAATATTTCTGAAAGTACTCCACAATCGTTTATTCAAAAAACTGGAAATCGACATAAGCAACACACAATTTGGCTTTAGAAACTCTATGGGTACGCGTGATGCACTGTTTACGTTTAACACCGTTATTCAGAGATGCAGAGAGAGGAATGCTGATGTTCATGCGTGCTTCATTGATTATGAAAAAGCCTTCGATAAAATCAACCATGTAAAAATGATAGAGATATTAAAAAGCAAAAGCATTGACAGCAAAGACATTAGGTTTATCGAAAATTTATATTGGAACCAGGTTGCAACAGTAAAAACATCAGATGGAAGTACAGAAGAAATAACGATCAAACGCGGAGTAAGACAAGGCTGCATCCTCTCACCTCTTCTATTTAATACGTATTCCGAACAGATATTCATTAAAGCCTTAGGTGACAAGGATCTAGGAATAAAAATAAACGGAGAAGTACTAAACAACATTAGATTCGCCGATGATGCTGCACTCTTAGCGGATAGTGCGGAAAATCTACAAACAATTTTGACAGCACTTGCTAATTGTGGGAAAAAATACGGCCTTCAAATAAATATTGATAAAACAAAGTATTTGATATTTAGTAAAAACACGACGATCATAAATCCAATAACTATAAAAGTGGACAACATAGATATTGAGAGAGTAGAAAAATTCAAATACAGGCACGTGGATAGAGAGTTCAGCATCAAATGTCACTGAAATAAGATCAAGAATTGAACAAGCAAGGTCGGCTTTTAGGAGTATGTATAAATTGTTTAAAGGTAATATAAACTTGGAACTAAAAAAAAAACTATTAAAATGCTACATCTGGCCAATTTTACTATACGGAGTCGAAACCTGGACAATTAATAAAATCATGCAAAAAGAAGTCGAAGCGTTCGAAATGTGGGTTTATAGACAAATCGTAAAAGTAAACTGGAGTAATCATGTAACTAACATTGAAATACTAAGACGTATGAACACCGATAAATACATGGTAAAAACAATTAAAATTCGGAAATTAAGCTATTTGGGTCACATTCTACGTAGTGATAAATACAGTCTACTGAAATTAGTGCTTCAATGAAAAATCATGGGTCAGCGTAGCAGAGGCAGGAGAAGTACATCATGGTTAAGCAACCTAGTAGAGTGGTTCAATATCTCATCAACGACCGAATTGTTCAGGCTAGCTGTAAACAAAAATAAAATAAAACTGATGATATCCAACATCCGTAACGGATAGGAACCAAAAGAAGAAGAAAATTAATAAAAGCGGAATATATAAAATTTATACAGAAAATTACTGTTTTACTTTGGTTGAACCTAATAATTTCTGCTATGCTTATAATCAAATAATAAAAATTAAAAGTATTCACCGTGGACATATTGTTATTAATGCCAAATCGTTCTTTAAATCTCCAATCGATTCAAAACTATTAAATATTTATTTTACTGAAGAGCCTTATTATTCCAATCAGTTTGTCGACATAAAAATTAATAAACACGTATCTAAAGTATTTTATATTCCTGCAGGTGGTAACAGTCTTTTATTTTTTCCGCTTCTACATACTGATTAAACCACATAAATTATTAAGATGGAAGAGTCCGAGAGCCAAGGCTACAATAATTTCTGCATTATTAAACCAGGTATATTAATAATATTTAATTTCAAACAATTATCCATCATATACAAAATTATGTTCTTTATTTTAAGGTGAAATACAAATAGTGCCACGCCATTCAACGTCAAATTTCCAGCAAGATATTGAGCAATTAACACCGGTCCCGTCCCGTGTACCGAATCTAGAGAAAATTATGGCTATCTATATCTGTGATGAAATTTTCAACGATGTTGCTGATGACAATGAAACCCAATTATTAATTCTCCGATCTCAACATCTGAAGCCGCAAAGTATACCAGAAACAAGTAAATCTGAAGAAAGCAATACAAATAACTTATTATCGCAAACCAAAGTAAATATTGTACTGTCCTTTTTTTAAATATTAAAAAATGTAATCTCTTTATAGTTTTAAATATCATCCCAGCAAGAAATTTTCCATTGATTCCGTCAATCAGAAATCAATCAATAGTAATTTTTATCATTTATTGGCACGTGCTATTGAAATGTAAAAAATTGATTACTATAGTTAAGTGGCAATCAATTATTAAACACTTAATAATTGATTCTAGGAATCATTTTCTGATTGGCTTATTTATTTTTAATCATATGTCGATGTTAAAGTAATTATGTGTCATTGTGAAATAAAGTGTCAAATCAATGTGAAATAATATCTGGAATATATGTACAAAAGTAAATAATTATAAATATAGATACAAAAAGTAAATAATTATAATTAAAGTGTTAAAAAAGTAAATAAGTAATTATAATTATTTAGATTTTTTTAAAAAAAAAGGTTATTATATTTAAATGTAAGTTCATTTTAAATTTGTTTTAATAATAATAATAATGGACAAGATTTTCGGTATAAGCAAACGACATTTTTGTCGCTTACTTAAGAGAAGAAGGGAATCTGAAAGCGATGATGAAATTGATTCAGGTGATGAAGACATAACTCTGCAACTTCATCAGGATAGAGAAAATGAAATTCCACAACAATAGCTGCAAGCACAGAATCCACGCACGCAATAGAAAATATAGATGACTCAGTAGAAAATGATTTGGAAGATTCCAATGCATATATAGGTGATGTTAGTGAAAGTGAGGAAGAAGATGATAATTATATATCTGAAAATAATTTTAGAAATAAGCTAGCTATGTATATGGAAAATGTTGTGTTTTTACATAAATTTATAAAATAAATTTATAAAGACTGAATTCATAATTATATTTTTTATTTAAAATTAGTTATATATGAAATTATGATTTTAAAATTGTACGATTTTAATTTTGTATTTATGATATTTGCTGGATAATTTTTTAAAATGTAAAAGCAAAAAACGGAAATATAAAATTGTACAATTTCAGAATCATAATCTCATATATAACTAATGTAGATGTAGTGGTTTATTTATAGAATCAGTTCCTAATTAATTTTAGGAATCAACTAAGGAATCACAGTTTTATCAATTATTCTTTAATTTTCAGAATGGCTTTTATATCAAATATATACCAATTTTTAATTGATTAGTAGAACCAATTTATTATAGGTCAGGATCTAGTCCAATCAAAAGCTTTAAAAAAGCGGACATCAGCTATATAAAATAAATGGTTATTAATTGATTATTAATCAATATAATAATCGATTCTTTGATTCCAGAATCAATTTATTATCAATTTGGTTTCAATTTATGTCTTGCTGGGATTATAAGGAAAACATACATAAATAAAGAGAATGAGAGAACCACAAAATTAAGAGCCAAACACAATGCCAGCTTTAGCTGCAGCGTTGCCAAAGTGGTATATTTTATACCACTTGTGGTATATTTTTTTTGAAAAAGCATAATTTCAAAATTAAATTATGCCGGCATAAAAAGTGGTATAATTCAAAATTCATATAGCATAATTTAGCATATTGTAATTTTAAAGTTTTGTATTTTCAAGAAATTAGTATTTTCATCATTTTTTAAATTTAAATCTGCAAAAGCAGCCTTCAACACAATAAAAACTTGAAAACTGCCACGTTTGCGACAAACTGCAACTGGAAAACGTCAATTCTCCCAATTTTGTCATGTACACGCAATTAAATATCCCTCAAAACACCCACTTTATTCAATATACCTGTAAAAAAACTTAGCACTACTAGAAATTTTTAGAATTTTTTTTGAAATTATGTCGAAAATAAATACTAAATAAACAAATTAAGCTCTATTTTATTTTAGAGGAATACAAGCTACAGACTCAAAATATAAAGAAAAAAGACCAATTTTCCCCCTTAAATTTGGTTATTTATTTATAATTATAATATTTCTTGATGTATGATTTTATTATGCCACTTGGCATAATTTCGGACTCTGAGTGGCATAATTTAAAATTTGTTTAGCTGTTACTGTAACTTTCAAAAAGTTTTTATATATGAAAAGCTCTTTTTCTCAAAGCTTCCCGTTAAGAAAAGCGAACCGTAAACGAACCGCCGGCGAAGTCTTTTCTTCATAATTGAGTTCGTTTACGAACCGCCTTGGCAGTTCGTAAGCGAACCGGAAACGTAAATGTTAGAATAAGAACAGTAGAAAAAAAAACGTAAAGCCAAGAGTTCGCTAAAATCGGTCCGTTTACGAAAAGCTGCAGCGATTCGTTTTGGAACCGCCAAATTCGGACCGTTTACGAACTGATTTTATTTCTAGATATAAAAAATACGGAAAAGTAATATTTTTATTTTTTTAGCATTTATTTCATATAAAAAATGTAATTTTTAACAATAAATAATAACATTAACATTCAACTATAAATAATTATTTCACCACTTACTTATTAATAAGATTTTTTATTAATTTATTATATAGAACACAAAATTACTTATTAATATTTATTTTATTATATTTAAACACAATATTATTATAAGATACAATTTACAATATTATTACCAGTTGATGGTATTTTAGGGAACAATTTTTTGTCCCCTAATTGTAATATTTTAGGACCCCAAAAACAATTACAATTTCCAAAAACAAAAACAAATAATTCGGAATTTTATATTCCATTTTCACAAAAACAAAATGAAAAAATAAATATGCATTGTATTAAAGATTCAAATAAATTAAACGCGGTGAAGATACAGCAATTACGAGAAATTTATGAAAAAGTACAGGAGAGTTTTAAGGTAAATAATGAAGTTATGGAAGTAAAAGAGAATAAAGAAGTTATAGTAGAAACTAAGGAGTTATTAAATGAAAATAGTAGTGAATTAAAGGAGGAGAAATTAGGAGAGGAGGATATTATTGTAGTTAATGCAGAAGTTATTGATGTCAATTATGAAGATAATAAGGAGAAAAATAATAATAATGACATAGAAGGAGATAAAATAGTAAATGATGAAGTTAATTATGACGTAGAAGGAGAGAAAATGGTAAATGATGAAAATATTAATGAAGAATTTTTTATAGAAAATGAAGTAATTGATTTAAATAAAAGTGTTATAGAAGAAGAAATTAAAACGGATAATATTGATATTGCAATGGAGGATAAAATTGAAGGAGTACCAACGGAAAAATATAAATTTGAATCTAATAATGTTAAATGTGAAAAAATGGAAATTAATGGAATAATAAAATCATCGAAAATTATAGTACCAGCACGCATGGAAAAGGCAATCAGTCTCCCTACAACGGAAGAGGGAGAATTCTTTTGTGAAGCTCAACAAATAAAACCAGGCGTGTTTTTAGGAAATTGTTTGGTAAAAGGTAAAAATAATACTGTAACTGTTTGTGTAGTTAACGTAAACACGGAAAATGTAGTAATCGAAAACGTAAATTTAAAATTGACCCCTATTCAAAATTTTAAAATAAAACCCCTAAAAAATGACCCCCAAACCACACCAAAAGTCAAAGAAAAAGTTAAAAAACCACGTGGGAAACGTAAATGCGCACCAATTGCGGATGTTTATAGGTTATTCAAGGAGGAACACTCATTCAATGGTTATCATGAGGAGGAAGCAGGAAATAATTTAAAAAACGAAAGAATAGATTTATTAAAAAATTTGCTGAAAAAGAATTCTACGTTAGCCTTAGAGGAACATGACACAATCGACAAAATTTGTGAAGAATGTAATGACATATTTCACTTGCCCGGCGACAGGTTAACACATACAGACGTTATTACACATAAAATACGGACGACCCCGGAACATTACGGACGACCCCGGAACGGACATTACGAGTTTAAAAGGATGCCGTTTGGTCTCTCAGGGGCACCTGCTACCTTTCAGCACTTAATGAATCATATACTAACTGGATTACAAGGATTCAAATGTTTCGTCTATTTAGACGATATTGTAATATATGGAAGAACGCTACGGGATCACGACGAAAAACTTCGAGCTGTTTTTAATAGACTAAGGGACAATAATTTGAAACTTCAGCCTGAAAAATGCAGATTTTTAAAAAAGGAAGTCGTTTATTTAGGTTATAGGATTACAACAGAAGGCATATTACCAAATCCTGAAAAAACGGATTGTGTGGCAACTCACCCCATTCCAAAAACCACTAAAGAGCTGCAATCCTTCTTGGGATTGGTAAATTATTATCGTGCAAGTATGCCATTATTAGCAGAAAAACGAGAACCCCTATATCAAATGGCAACAAAAAATAAAAAGTTTCAATGGACAGACATACATCAAAAAGCATTCGAAGAAATAAAAAAATTATTGACGTCGCCACCTATTCTGAAATATCCGGACTTTACTAAACCATTTTTGTTAACTACTGACGCTAGCAATCATGCTTTGGGAGCGGTATTATCGCAAGGCGAAGTAGGTAAAGACCTGCCTATAGCATATGCTAGCAGGGTACTGAACAAAGCGGAACGTAATTACGCTACTATCGACAAGGAAATGTTAGGAGTTTATTGGGCAGTGAAAAATTTTAGATGCTACTTACTAGGACAGGAATTTACAGTTTTTACGGATCATAAGCCACTAATAAGTGAATATCGTAAAAAAGACCCCGAAGGAAAAATTAATAGATGGAAAACACGTTTAGCGGAATATAATTTCAAAATTTTATATAAGCCAGGTAAGTTAAACACTAACGCTGATGCACTAAGTCGAATTCCAGAAGATGAAGGGGAAATCGGTAACAACAAAACTACAAAAAATACTTTCGCTATTACTCGAGCTAGGGCAAGGAAAAACGAAATCGGAGATGAAGTAATAAAAAAGGACCATAAAGTCGAAATGGAAACGAAGGAAATAACTAAATTGAATAAGTCAGTATCTAAAGAACAAAAAAAGGATAAGGAGGAGGATGTAGTACCAGAGATATCAACCAAAATAATTCTGAAGGATAAAGAGGAAATTAGAACGATATTAAAGGAATACCACGATTCGGCACTAGGAGGGCACGCGGGAATAACCAAAACATACAGAAGAATTAGACAATATTATTACTGGAACAAAATGCTGTCGGACATTTATGGATATATTAAGAAATGTCCTAAATGCCAAAAAATCAAAAGAGGTAAAGTAACCAAAATGCCGTTAGTAATAACACCTACAGCAGAAAAACCCTTTAAAAGAGTATATTTAGATATCGTGGGTCCTTTTCCAATGACCACAAATGGAAACAAATATATACTTACATTTCAGGACGACTTAACGAAATTTTTTGATGCAATACCAATTCCAAACGGAGAAGCAACGACGGTAGCGGAAGCTTTTTATAGAAATATTATATTAAAATACTCAATAATACCCAAAGAATTATTAACGGATCAAGGTGCAAATTTTACAGGTAAATTGCTCCAACAACTATGTAAATTATTACACATTAAGAAATTACAAACTACTGCATACCATCCACAAACAAATGGTTCGTTGGAAAGGCGGCATGGGCCATTGGTCGAATATTTGAAAATATTTGTGAATGAACATATACAAACCTGGGACACTTGGATAGCAGAAGCAGTATTTGCGCATAACCATACACCACATAGCGGAAGCAAATTTTCACCACTATACGCTCTATATGGATTTAGTGAACCACTTCCTAGCAATTTACAAAAGACCCCGGAACCATTATATAATTTCGACGATTATTGTTTAACGTTAAAGCATAGAATGCAAAAAATTCATCAAACTGTAAGGGAAAATTTAAGTAAGGGCAAACTAAAAGCCAAGGGTTATTATGATAAGACTAAAAAAGATGAAAAATTCAATGTAGGTGATCAAGTACTAATAATGAATCCAACCAAGCTGCACAAATTAAGCGTCCCTTGGTTGGGTCGTTATGAAGTAATAAAAGCGGACAAAGTAAATTCCACTATCAAAATGGGTAGGAGACCCAAAATAGTCCATAATAATAGACTTAAAAAATGGACTTAATAAATTCAATATAATAATTAGTATTAAGTATCTCTAATAAAAATTAACCTATTATTTAACAAAAAGTGCTATAGCATATATTAAAAAAATTTTTATGACCCCTAAACTAAGTATTTTTTAAAAAAAATGAATGAAGTTTTTTTATAAAAAAAGAGACCCCTAAACGAAAACATTTTTAAAAAAATTTTAAATGCATAGAAATGCATCTATATATAAAAAAAAAACATACAACATACTAACATAAATGATAATAAAGAACCAATAAGTACAAAACATATATAAAAAATTGGTGACCCACACAAAATAATACAAAATAAAATTATGGGTATCGGGTTGCACACATTTTTTTTTGAAAAAGCAAAACAAAATTTATTATAAAACTTCAATATAGTAGAACAAAAAAACAGCAAGGGAAACAAAAACAAACAATAATAAAAACACTAAACAAGCTTCAATCATTTTTTATATACATACATATTTTTTTTATTTTCATATATAAAAAAAAATTTTTTGGGTACATTTGTATACATATAAAATTATACATATTCTTTTAATATGTAAATGCATAAATATAAAATTAATATAATTTTTATACATATAATTTTTTTTCAAAGGTCATAATTTTTTTTATTTCATTTTTATACATAGAGAATTATACATATTCTTTTAAAAAAAATATATAACGGTATATAAAATTAATATAATTTTTACTTATACAATTAAATTTTTCATAATTTCTGAAAATAAATTAAAACAAATAAAATTAGAAGATAAAAAAAAAGGGGGGGAATAAACAAATCATACTAACCTATCCCAGACCACTATAAAACTCCGTATATTTTCTTCTTTTTTTGGAATTTGCGGGGCAGCGCGACCCCCGGGTTCAAATGATTTAAATGGTAAACAAGATGTTCCTTGCGACCAAAGGGCCGCGCGCACACAGTGCACTGCCATGCTTTGCGTGGGTTGTGCGTCATAAGATGCCGGTTGAAATGGCCTTTATGACGACTTCGGTACCCACACAAAGCACATAGTCGAGATTGGGGCTTCCTCTTTCGTTTAGTGGATACGGTGTTTCCACTATTCCCAACTCGACTATCCACAAATTCCTCAAATTTAGCTTGATAGGAGATGCACGGATAATCTGAAAGGAAAAGAAAAACAAAAACAAAAAATATTTAATTCAATAAAATACAAATATATCTTTAAATTAAAATTTTTACCAGATATATCAAGTCGTACCAAACGTACATAGCATTTTCTTACACGAATTCTGAAAAACAAAAAAAAAGGTTTTATAGTTTTTCACTATTATATTAAAAATAATTTTTAACTTACTTTGAAGACATTTTTTTTCCTTGACAATAAATTTTAAAAATTTATTCACACTCAATTTTTTCGTAATTTTTTCAAAATAATGTTTTTTTAATATTATTTTTACACACTTTTTTTTAATATTATTTTTACACACTTCTATTTTTTTTTACAATTTAAATCCCAATTTTCAAAGAAATACTTTTTTTTATCCACACTTTTTTTTTCAAACTAAATGATTTTGTTTCTAAATTTATAAATTAACTAATATTATTACTTTCAATAATTAAAGTTTTTTTTCAACTTAACAACTCACTTTAATACACCACACGATTTAAAACATACAATGCAAAGTATAATACAATACAGAAAAATATACAATTATAATTTGAATTAGTCTTAAAGGATAAAAGCCTAATAAGCAATTCTATAATGTAATTTAAATCGCGATTACGAATTAATAAGGGGAAAGGTGGTCAAAATAGGTTAAATTAAAAACAAACAATAAATAGGTTTTAATATTTTATTAGGAATATAGCACGCTTTACCCTAACAAAATTAATTTTTTATCTTCTGAAAATAAAAATAAATAGTATATTAGAAAAATAAAATTAATCGACTTATAAATTTTTACTTACGGTAAGTTAAGTCTTTCGTGTTTACCACGTAAGACAAATCTTATGTACCAATTAGGATCCGAAGGGGAATCCTTCGGAGGGGGATCCTTCGGAGGGGGAGGAATATTCTCCTTATTAGGATGAATAAAAATCTCGGTCGTCGCCAAGCTAATATCACTTGCACTATCGGACATTATTTTAAATAATAATTATAACAAATCAATAAATCAACTTTTATACATTAATTTAGTATTCATAAGCAAAAATTTAAAAATATATATATATATTATTAAGCAATCGCTTAAAATTTTTTTTAACAGTTTCTTAAAAAATACAGGGTAATTTAAAGTAATTAATAGAAATTTATTTTAAGGTACAAAATGATGTCGCGATTGGTATTATGTTATTTATTGGGAATGGTAGCAGGGAAATTTTTGGAAGTCAAAGAATTAAAATCGGAGGCAATAATATTTGAGTACCAAGGCGAACTTACAACATATAAAAGCAAAATAGAGATTTTCACTAAATTTAAGTTATTAGAAATAAATGAAATAAATAATTTTAAAAATAAAATATCGGAACTTATAAAAAGGTCATGTAAACTTCTGTCTAAACTAAAAAATCCGACGGAAAACAATTGCTATTGGTGGATAGACAATTTAGACAAATACGCAGAACGGTTAGAGGGGGAAGTTGAGAAAATCAATCATTTTTTTTCAAGAAGGGAAAAGAGGGGACTGTTAAACATTATCGGATCGGTTAGCAAAACTTTATTCGGAACAATGGACGACGAGGACGCAAATAAAATTTATAATGTATTAAACAAATTAGAACGAAAAAGCGACAGACGACTTGAAATACTAGACAAAAACACAGCGGTAGTGACGTCAAATTTTGAATTTTTGAAGGCAACTTCTTTAAATTTGACGACACATATGACCGATTTAAACAGAAAATATTAGCAATTGGAAGATCGGATTCGAATAGAAAATAGTGCATTAGGGGTGGGTATAAATGCGAATACCTACCAATTGGAAATGGACCAAATCGTGTTAATGGCGCAATCCAAATACAACCTAATACAATTAGTATTATCGGATCAAGGTGAGGCAATAAATGCCCTTCAGAATCATAAAATACACCCATCTGTATTTGATTCTGAAACAATAATACAATTGTTATATAACATTACCGAAGGGACAAGTAACGAGTTACTCGGATCAGTACCTGTCATAAACCAAATAAGTAAAATAGAGATCACCCACTTAGATGGCCAAGTGGGTATAAAAGTAACCGTTCCTTGGTTGGATAAGGAAATGTATAACATTAACAGGATTTACCCAGTTCCAATAAAAGCTAAAACAAAAATATATGCACTATTGTCTATAGAGTTCGATTATATTATTCACAATAATGACGGACACTTTTTACATTTAACCAAAGACGAATTCAAAACTGAATGTAAGGGAATAAAAACTGATAAAAACGAAAACTTGTTCATTTATCAACAAAAACAACCCAAGTTATTACAACCCCCAGAAAAAAATTGCATATACGAAATATTTTTAAATAAAATCAAATCTAGTGAGATAACGGAATTAAAATATTGTCAATATAAGTTAATAAAAGAAATTGACAATAATTTAATGCCGCTTTCAAGTCCAAATATGTGGTTGTTTTTCTTGGAAAATGAACAAGAAATGATCAGTTACTGTAAAAGGACAACCTACAAAACAAAACTTGACGGAGTAGGAATACTAACATTATTAGACGATTGCGTATTCACTATAAACCATTTGGAAATACCTTACCAAAGGGTATACAAAAAACACATAAACGAAACAAAAATTACACTATGGACACCACCACCTGAGACAATATTAAACAGCTTTGGACAAATATTACCAAAAATGACCCCTACGTCGAATAGGACAAAACATATACAAATAATGGATATAAACAGATTGACTGAGGAATTTAAGGAGAGGGGCAAGGGACTTAAACAAATCAGGGACGAATTGGAAGGGGAGCGTAAACGCTCGGAAACAGAAGATTACAATGACCTTATTAAAACTTGGCATACGGGAGGAATAGGAAGTATAATTATTATAATAATCTTATTTTGTGTTTATAAAATATGTAAAAAAGTGTGTAAAAACAAAAATGAAAGTTCAAAAAATCGGAAAATTGAAATACAGCATATATCCCAACCCATAGTAGAACCTAAATCCGAACCTAATTATTTAGAGCCTATTAATTTCGTACCACATACTAATCCTATTAATTTCCCACCACATACTAATTTAAAATTACCTATGTCCAATAATTTAAATAAAAATCTTAATTTCAATTTCCCTAACTAATAGAATTACAAAATATTCAAAAACCTGATAAAAAAATTTTGTATACAAAATCAAAATTAAATTAAAATATTTAAAAAAAAAAAATTTGATTTTAAAAAATATACAAAAATGAATATTGCAAATTAAAACAAAAAAAAAAGGAATTTGATTTTTTAATATAATAAAATAAAATTTTTTGAAGAAACAAATAAATAAAGAATAAAATCAAAAATTTCATATTATTTTAAATTAACAGAAAATTTATTAATACTATACAAATGATAGTAAATTAATTATTTATCATTACAAAAAAATATATACATATATATATATGTACATATAAAAAAAAAAAATATCTAAATAAAATTATTTGTAGAATTAAGTAAAAATCTATTATATTATTTTTAAGTAATAAACAATTTAAAAAAAAAAAAAAAATCTTTAATAAAAAAAAGATTATCAATCATAATGTAATTATAATGGAAAAATTCAAAATAATATTATTTTTAAAAATATAGTGTTCGAAGTAAAAACTTCGATCCCTATATTTTTTCTAAAGAGAGAAGGTGTTGTGAATTGAAGCACCCAGTACTTCAATTCACAACCCAAAAAACAGCTAACTAAATTATTTTGAAATAATATAAAATTATTAATTAAATTTTGCAAAATAATTAAATATTAAATTAGAACAAAATTTTGAAGAGTTGATTGGCTAACCAAAATATCGCATGCGATATTTTGGAAAACCAAAAAGCTCTTCAACCAAATAAAATAGCTGTTTTTTGGTAGTAAAAGTTAAGTTTAATTTGGGTGTCAAGAAGACACTAAGTAATTAATAATAATATTCAGTAAAAGTCGTTAAAATTAATAGTTAGAATTTTTATTAAAAAAAAAAGTAAATTTAATAAAGTTTTATATAATAAGTTTAAATTACATAAGAATTGAAATTGAAATTGAAAGTTAAAAATAAAATGAACATAATTTAAATTATAATTTGAACATTAAAAGAAATAATTTAACATTAAATAAATAAATAATAGTAATAAATAAAAAGTTTATTAAAATATTAAAAATAGTGTTTTAATTGAAAAGAACATAATAGTAAAAGTTAATTTTGCTACATTGGCGCTGCGGACAGGATAGGAACTACGTTTCCTATCCAAAAAGACTTGTGTGCGGTAAAACGGTTAAAAATTTTAAAAAAAAAAAATTATTAAAAAAAAATTTTTACAAATTATACGAAAATTACAACGCAAAAATAAAAACATACATTTTAACAAAAAAGTGGAAAAAAAAACAACGAAGTACAAATAACAGTAGCAGATCAACAAATAAGGCAGTGAAAAAACAATAACGTAAGAAAGCAGTATATCAACGCAAAGGCAATAACAACAAAAAAAAGTCAACATAAGAAGCAGATCAACAAAGTTATTATGTAAGTCAAAATCTAAAATAATATTAAGGAAAATTATTATATTTAATAATAAAAAAAAAATGGAATTTTGTGTAAATAAATCATAAAAAATTTTTCAATTTAAAATTCTAAAATTCAAATTGATTGTTTAATTAATTATCAAAAAAAAAATAAAAAAAATCTAATTCAAAATGTATCAAATTAGATGTTAAATAATTATCAAAAAAAATTTTTATTTTTTTTTTTCAAATTTTGTTCAAAAAAGTTATACAAAAAATCAAATTCCAATATACGGCATAAATATAAAAAAAAGGGTCATATTTTTTTGTAAAATCCAACAAAACTTGTAAACAAAGTTTTATGGATATATAAATTGTATATAATTTTTTTTGTTAAACAAATTTCCTAACCTTTCCCAATAGTTACCCTAATTTTTTTTACAAATATAATAAATATTATAAATAAATGCATATCAACAAAGCACACATTAATACATATGGTGCAATTATATATGTTTTTTTTACTATAAGTCGACCATATATACATAATTGTGCGTTTTCAGCAATTATTTAAAGTTTTTTTTCTCTGTTGCCTAAATTTTTATTAGCATTGAAATTTTATACTTGGTAGTGTATAAAAATATATAAGGTAATAAAAACAATGAAAGGCATTATGTGTTGAATTTAATTATAAAAATACTAGGGTTCGTTGATTTTATACTAAAACTGTGTAAAGAAAATACAAATGCACAGTTTGTATTAAGTTAACTCAGGGCTGTATAAAATCAAGTAACCTGGTATAAAATTTTTTTTTCTATGTAATAATAAAAAAATGGGATACAAATTTTCATTGTTACCCAATATTTTTCTTTTCACCCTATATAACTTTAAAAAAATTTTTTTTGTCCTCTTATGACAAAATAATATATATACATACATACTTATAATCAAAATTTAGCGAATTTTCTTTGTTAAAAAGAAATAATTTCGTAATTTTTTGTTTTTAAAATTTATAATAAAATTTTTTTTAGGTAATTAACCGCAATTTCAATTTATCATTGCAAAACAAAGTCAACCAAAATATTTTTTTTAATCAAACTTACTTAACAAAAATATTTTATAATCATTGCATACCTTTAGGAGATAAATAAAACATTTTTGGGTATTTTTAAAAAAAAGTGAACTTATATTATATTATAGAAGTACCTATAATAATAAAATTTAAAAAAAAAATTATATATATTCATCGTCTTAATTTGGATTGGTTTTTATAATAAAATTTAAAAAAAAAATATGTATTAATAAAATTTCATAACTATATTGAATTGGATTTCTTTTTTTTTTCTCTTCGACCCCTAAAATATAATTATACTAAATTTACATTTTATATCAAAATTTCATTAATTTTTTTTGTTCGTAATGACGAAAATTATATATACATATATATATAAAGGGATATATATATATATTTTCAAAATACGTTTGATCATTTTTATATAAAATATTGTTGTCAACTTAATTGATATTAATATTAATATTTTAAATGACGTACGTAAGTTTCATTAGAACAAAGCGCGTTTTTTTTTAGCATTCATATTATGAAAATTTATTAACAATTTTTTTGAATAAAAATTTTATTGCATAATTTTAGGAGTTAGGGAATTTATATTTTTTTTATGTCGAAAAAAAATTTTTTTTATTGCATATATTCAGGAATAAAAATAAAATAAATAAAAATGAGTATTGTATTTTAAATAATTAAATTGGAATGATTTTCATTAAATAAGATAAAATTTAAATTAAAAATAATTTTTACAAACACAATTTTTCGAGCTTAAAATTTTTTTCAGAATAAAAAATTCGACCCCTAAAAATTAAGTATACAAAATTTTTTTTTCACTTTTTACTGAAATTTAATAAAATTATGACCCCTAAATCATAATATATATAAAAAAAGGCATATATACATTGTTGTTGTTGTAATTTTTTTTAATAAGGAAACTAATGTCGCAAAAATCAAAAACCCCAACTTTAGCGCAATCTATTTTAAAATTTTCGAAACGAATTTCTACTTTTTCATTTCTAAATTCAAGTCCAGAATTTGAAGATTCGGACGAAAAAACTAAAACAAACATCGAAAATATAGAAGAAGAACCAAATTTAGAAGTTTTAAATAAAAACAATTTTTCTGATTTTTTACACCAAGTGCAGGAAGATAGAGTGTCGGAAAACAGAAAAAGCTTTAGAACATTAAGATCCGGGGTAAAATATAATAGAATTGGTCCAATAAGAAGACCTAAAAAAGCAAGGAAAAATAAAGTAATTATTACTAAAACGGAAAGAAGAAGTTTAAATATTAAAAAATCCAACAAAATGAATCCAATAAATGACCCCCATTTCTTTAGTAACAGAACGATGAATAGGCCAGGACCATCAGGGTTAAATTCGACCCCTATTCCGCCTCCACCACCACGTCAGTTACCCGTACAACATGAGTACAACGCGGAAAATTTCACGAAT
This sequence comes from Empis stercorea, assembly GCA_949752835.1. Classification (NCBI taxonomy): domain Eukaryota; kingdom Metazoa; phylum Arthropoda; class Insecta; order Diptera; family Empididae; genus Empis; species Empis stercorea. The sequence goes on along the minus strand of OX457086.1, from coordinate 40,626,847 downwards.
GACAACTCTTACCATTTGGAACCAACGCTCTTTCCGGTTGAAAAAATTATTAAGACATTTTTGGTACACGTTCCAACATTTTCAGGCGTAGGGTTGGACATTGAAAACGAACTAAACAATTTTCTGGAATTGGCTCACCAATCATACGAGTTAACGAGGAATGAGCAAAAAGGCATACTTTTACGGATTTTAATTACCAGTAAATTAACAGGTGCGGCCAACGCTCTCTTTAGATATGCCAACGTCGAAAATTTTACACAATACAAGGATATTTTAAGAAACCGTTTCATAGAAAGTAAAGATATGGCTACTTTAGCCTCGGAAATTATGGGAATGTACCAATATGAAACGGAAACTGTAGAACTTTTTGGAGAACGAATATCCGAAAAATTGGCCGCGTATCGGAACAGGGTAAATGAGAGATATAACAACGAGGGACGAGCATTGATAAACGAGATGGAGATCACAGCAAAGAGAGTGTTTTTGGGAGGACTGCGATCAGCAGAGTTAAAACAATATCTATTATTTAAAAATCCGGAAAATTTACGAGTCTCTATAGGAGCAGCTCGACAATATCTGAATGAAACTCGAAATTTAGGCGGCATTGGAAGTTCTAATACATCAAGCAACAATCAAGCAGTCGTAGGGGATCAAATGCTGACATTAATTACAACGATGATGAAAAAATTAAACGAAAATGGGCTACAAACGGAACAACCCAACAACAACAAATTTGGTAATGGGAATAATCAGAGAAGTTTTAACAATAACAATAATTTTAGGAACAACCAACAGCATAATAATAACGTGCGCAATAATTTTAATGCTGGGAGTAGAAATCTAAATAACAACAACAACAACAATTTTAGTAATAATTATAAGCAATTGTCAAATAATAATAATAATAATTTTAATAACAATAAGACCCCGTTCAATAACTATAATAAGACCCCTAATAGATTGAACAATAATAATGGTAGTATGTTTAACGGAAATAACTACCAATCTAATTATAATAGTAATAATAATAATCATAATAATATTAGGAATACAAATATTGCTAACAGGGGACCTAATTCAAATCCTCTTATAAAATGTTTCAAATGTGGTAAACAAGGCCACATAAGTAGAGATTGTACAGTGCAATTTCGTTTAAATAAGGAAGTAAAACATTGTACCAATTGCGGAATTTACGGACACGAATCCGCTAATTGTTTAAAACCACGCGTAGGGAATAACGGCGCAAGCCCACAAAGAGTTTTAACAGTAACCAACACGGAAACCACTTGTGAATGGTGTGCAAGGGAAGGCCATAAAATATTAAATTGCGAAGCACGTCAATCTTATGAATCTAGAATGGCGTTAGTCTCGGGAAACGAGAGTGGAGTGAACTAAAAAAGCCCAGCTCATTCCATACGGAGGGCACAACAACCACCTTACAGGAGCCTATAGTTCAATTAGCTTTAGATATAGCCAAAACAGATAAAGTAAAGTTATTAGTAGACACAGGAGCTCAGGTTAGTTTAATAAAAAATTCAACATTGAAAAAAGGAACACAAATATGTACAGATAATAAGGTACAAATAAGTTCAATAAACAATGTGAGCTCCACTTTAGGTTCCTGTGAGGGTAAATTTTTATTAGGGCAAAATTTTAAATGCGATTTCCAGGTTACAGATAATCATATTAAGTTACCAGTTGATGGTATTTTAGGGAACAATTTTTTGTCCCCTAATTGTAATATTTTAGGACCCCAAAAACAATTACAATTTCCAAAAACAAAAACAAATAATTCGGAATTTTATATTCCATTTTCACAAAAACAAAATGAAAAAATAAATATGCATTGTATTAAAGATTCAAATAAATTAAACGCGGTGAAGATACAGCAATTACGAGAAATTTATGAAAAAGTACAGGAGAGTTTTAAGGTAAATAATGAAGTTATGGAAGTAAAAGAGAATAAAGAAGTTATAGTAGAAACTAAGGAGTTATTAAATGAAAATAGTAGTGAATTAAAGGAGGAGAAATTAGGAGAGGAGGATATTATTGTAGTTAATGCAGAAGTTATTGAAGTCAATTATGAAGATAATAAGGAGAAAAATAATAATAATGACATAGAAGGAGATAAAATAGTAAATGATGAAGTTAATTATGACGTAGAAGGAGAGAAAATGGTAAATGATGAAAATATTAATGAAGAATTTTTTATAGAAAATGAAGTAATTGATTTAAATAAAAGTGTTATAGAAGAAGAAATTAAAACGGATAATATTGATATTGCAATGGAGGATAAAATTGAAGGAGTACCAACGGAAAAATATAAATTTGAATCTAATAATGTTAAATGTGAAAAAATGGAAATTAATGGAATAATAAAATCATCGAAAATTATAGTACCAGCACGCATGGAAAAGGCAATCAGTCTCCCTACAACGGAAGAGGGAGAATTCTTTTGTGAAGCTCAACAAATAAAACCAGGCGTGTTTTTAGGAAATTGTTTGGTAAAAGTTAAAAATAATACTGTAACTGTTTGTGTAGTTAACGTAAACACGGAAAATGTAGTAATCGAAAACGTAAATTTAAAATTGACCCCTATTCAAAATTTTAAAATAAAACCCCTAAAAAATTACCCCCAAACCACACCAAAAGTCAAAGAAAAAGTTAAAAAACCACGTGGGAAACGTAAATGCGCACCAATTGCGGATGTTTATAGGTTATTCAAGGAGGAACACTCATTCAATGGTTATCATGAGGAGGAAGCAGGAAATAATTTAAAAAACGAAAGAATAGATTTATTAAAAAATTTGCTGAAAAAGAATTCTACGTTAGCCTTAGAGGAACATGACACAATCGACAAAATTTGTGAAGAATGTAATGACATATTTCACTTGCCCGGCGACAGGTTAACACATACAGACGTTATTACACATAAAATACGGACGACCCCGGAACATTACGGACGACCCCGGAACGGACATTACGAGTTTAAAAGGATGCCGTTTGGTCTCTCAGGGGCACCTGCTACCTTTCAGCGCTTAATGAATCATATACTAACTGGATTACAAGGATTCAAATGTTTCGTCTATTTAGACGATATTGTAATATATGGAAGAACGCTACGGGATCACGACGAAAAACTTCGAGCTGTTTTTAATAGACTAAGGGAAAATAATTTGAAACTTCAGCCTGAAAAATGCAGATTTTTAAAAAAGGAAGTCGTTTATTTAGGTTATAGGATTACAACAGAAGGCATATTACCAAATCCTGAAAAAACGGAATGTGTGGCAACTCACCCCATTCCAAAAACCACTAAAGAGCTGCAATCCTTCTTGGGATTGGTAAATTATTATCGTGCAAGTATGCCATTATTAGCAGAAAAACGAGAACCCCTATATCAAATGGCAACAAAAAATAAAAAGTTTCAATGGACAGACATACATCAAAAAGCATTCGAAGAAATAAAAAAATTATTGACGTCGCCACCTATTCTGAAATATCCGGACTTTACTAAACCATTTTTGTTAACTACTGACGCTAGCAATCATGCTTTGGGAGCGGTATTATCGCAAGGCGAAGTAGGTAAAGACCTGCCTATAGCATATGCTAGCAGGGTACTGAACAAAGCGGAACGTAATTACGCTACTATCGACAAGGAAATGTTAGGAGTTTATTGGGCAGTGAAAAATTTTAGATGCTACTTACTAGGACAGGAATTTACAGTTTTTACGGATCATAAGCCACTAATAAGTGAATATCGTAAAAAAGACCCCGAAGGAAAAATTAATAGATGGAAAACACGTTTAGCGGAATATAATTTCAAAATTTTATATAAGCCAGGTAAGTTAAACACTAACGCTGATGCACTAACTCGAATTCCAGAAGATGAAGGGGAAATCGGTAACAACAAAACTACAAAAAATACTTTCGCTATTACTCGAGCTAGGGCAAGGAAAAACGAAATCGGAGATGAAGTAATAAAAAAGGACCATAAAGTCGAAATGGAAACGAAGGAAATAACTAAATTGAATAAGTCAGTATCTAAAGAACAAAAAAAGGATAAGGAGGAGGATGTAGTACCAGAGATATCAACCAAAATAATTCTGAAGGATAAAGAGGAAATTAGAACGATATTAAAGGAATACCACGATTCGGCACTAGGAGGGCACGCGGGAATAACCAAAACATACAGAAGAATTAGACAATATTATTACTGGAAAAAAATGCTGTCGGACATTTATGGATATATTAAGAAATGTCCTAAATGCCAAAAAATCAAAAGAGGTAAAGTAACCAAAATGCCGTTAGTAATAACACCTACAGCAGAAAAACCCTTTAAAAGAGTATATTTAGATATCGTGGGTCCTTTTCCAATGACCACAAATGGAAACAAATATATACTTACATTTCAGGACGACTTAACGAAATTTTTTGATGCAATACCAATTCCAAACGGAGAAGCAACGACGGTAGCGGAAGCTTTTTATAGAAATATTATATTAAAATACTCAATAATACCCAAAGAATTATTAACGGATCAAGGTGCAAATTTTACAGGTAAATTGCTCCAACAACTATGTAAATTATTACACATTAAGAAATTACAAACTACTGCATACCATCCACAAACAAATGGTTCGTTGGAAAGGCGGCATGGGCCATTGGTCGAATATTTGAAAATATTTGTGAATGAACATATACAAACCTGGGACACTTGGATAGCAGAAGCAGTATTTGCGCATAACCATACACCACATAGCGGAAGCAAATTTTCACCACTATACGCTCTATATGGATTTAGTGAACCACTTCCTAGCAATTTACAAAAGACCCCGGAACCATTATATAATTTCGACGATTATTGTTTAACGTTAAAGCATAGAATGCAAAAAATTCATCAAACTGTAAGGGAAAATTTAAGTAAGGGCAAACTAAAAGCCAAGGGTTATTATGATAAGACTAAAAAAGATGAAAAATTCAATGTAGGTGATCAAGTACTAATAATGAATCCAACCAAGCTGCACAAATTAAGCGTCCCTTGGTTGGGTCGTTATGAAGTAATAAAAGCGGACAAAGTAAATTCCACTATCAAAATGGGTAGGAGACCCAAAATAGTCCATAATAATAGACTTAAAAAATGGACTTAATAAATTCAATATAATAATTAGTATTAAGTATCTCTAATAAAAATTAACCTATTATTTAACAAAAAGTGCTATAGCATATATTAAAAAATTTTTTATGACCCCTAAACTAAGTATTTTTTAAAAAAAATGAATGAAGTTTTTTTATAAAAAAAGAGACCTCTAAACGAAAACATTTTTAAAAAAATTTTAAATGCATAGAAATGCATCTATATATAAAAAAAAAAAACATACAACATACTAACATAAATGATAATAACGAACCAATAAGTACAAAACATATATAAAAAATTGGTGACCCACACAAAATAATACAAAATAAAATTATGGGTATCGGGTTGCACACATTTTTTTTTGAAAAAGCAAAACAAAATTTATTATAAAACTTCAATATAGTAGAACAAAAAAACAGCAAGGGAAACAAAAACAAACAATAATAAAAACACTAAACAAGCTTCAATCATTTTTTATATACATACATATTTTTTTTATTTTCATATATAAAAAAAATTTTTTTGGGTACATTTTTATACATATAAAATTATACATATTCTTTTAATATGTAAATGCATAAATATAAAATTAATATAATTTTTATACATATAATTTTTTTTCAAAGGTCATAATTTTTTTTATTTCATTTTTATACATAGAGAATTATACATATTCTTTTAAAAAAAATATATAACGGTATATAAAATTAATATAATTTTTACTTATACAATTAAATTTTTCATAATTTCTGAAAATAAATTAAAACAAATAAAATTAGAAGATAAAAAAAAAGGGGGGGAATAAACAAATCATACTAACCTATCCCAGACCACTATAAAACTCCGTATATTTTCTTCTTTTTTTGGAATTTGCGGGGCAGCGCGACCCCCGGGTGCAAATGATTTAAATGGTAAACAAGATGTTCCTTGCGACCAAAGGGCCGCGCGCACACAGTGCACTGCCATGCTTTGCGTGGGTTGTGCGTCATAAGATGCCGGTTGAAATGGCCTTTATGACGACTTCGGTACCCACACAAAGCACATAGTCGAGATTGGGGCTTCCTCTTTCGTTTAGTGGATACGGTGTTTCCACTATTCCCAACTCGACTATCCACAAATTCCTCAAATTTAGCTTGATAGGAGATGCACGGATAATCTGAAAGGAAAAGAAAAACAAAAACAAAAAATATTTAATTCAATAAAATACAAATATATCTTTAAATTAAAATTTTTACCAGATATATCAAGTCGTACCAAACGTACATAGCATTTTCTTACACGAATTCTGAAAAACAAAAAAAAAGGTTTTATAGTTTTTCACTATTATATTAAAAATAATTTTTAACTTACTTTGAAGACATTTTTTTTCCTTGACAATAAATTTTAAAAATTTATTCACACTCAATTTTTTCGTAATTTTTTCAAAATAATGTTTTTTTAATATTATTTTTACACACTTTTTTTTAATATTATTTTTACACACTTCTATTTTTTTTTACAATTTAAATCCCAATTTTCAAAGAAATACTTTTTTTTATCCACACTTTTTTTTTCAAACTAAATGATTTTGTTTCTAAATTTATAAATTAACTAATATTATTACTTTCAATAATTAAAGTTTTTTTTCAACTTAACAACTCACTTTAATACACCACACGATTTAAAACATACAATGCAAAGTATAATACAATACTGAAAAATATACAATTATAATTTGAATTAGTCTTAAAGGATAAAAGCCTAATAAGCAATTCTATAATGTAATTTAAATCGCGATTACGAATTAATAAGGGGAAAGGTGGTCAAAATAGGTTAAATTAAAAACAAACAATAAATAGGTTTTAATATTTTATTAGGAATATAGCACGCTTTACCCTAACAAAATTAATTTTTTATCTTCTGAAAATAAAAATAAATAGTATATTAGAAAAATAAAATTAATCGACTTATAAATTTTTACTTACGGTAAGTTAAGTCTTTCGTGTTTACCACGTAAGACAAATCTTATGTACCAATTAGGATCCGAAGGGGAATCCTTCGGAGGGGGATCCTTCGGAGGGGGAGGAATATTCTCCTTATTAGGATGAATAAAAATCTCGGTCGTCGCCAAGCTAATATCACTTGCACTATCGGACATTATTTTAAATAATAATTATAACAAATCAATAAATCAACTTTTATACATTAATTTAGTATTCATAAGCAAAAATTTAAAAATATATATATATATTATTAAGCAATCGCTTAAAATTTTTTTTAACAGTTTCTTAAAAAATACAGGGTAATTTAAAGTAATTAATAGAAATTTATTTTAAGGTACAAAATGATGTCGCGATTGGTATTATGTTATTTATTGGGAATGGTAGCAGGGAAATTTTTGGAAGTCAAAGAATTAAAATCGGAGGCAATAATATTTGAGTACCAAGGCGAACTTACAACATATAAAAGCAAAATAGAGATTTTCACTAAATTTAAGTTATTAGAAATAAATGAAATAAATAATTTTAAAAATAAAATATCGGAACTTATAAAAAGGTCATGTAAACTTCTGTCTAAACTAAAAAATCAGACGGAAAACAATTGCTATTGGTGGATAGACAATTTAGACAAATACGCAGAACGGTTAGAGGGGGAAGTTGAGAAAATCAATCATTTTTTTTTCAAGAAGGGAAAAGAGGGGACTGTTAAACATTATCGGATCGGTTAGCAAAACTTTATTCGGAACAATGGACGACGAGGACGCAAATAAAATTTATAATGTATTAAACAAATTAGAACGAAAAAGCGACAGACGACTTGAAATACTAGACAAAAACACAGCGGTAGTGACGTCAAATTTTGAATTTTTGAAGGCAACTTCTTTAAATTTGACGACACATATGACCGATTTAAACAGAAAATATGAGCAATTGGAAGATCGGATTCGAATAGAAAATAGTGCATTAGGGGTGGGTATAAATGCGAATACCTACCAATTGGAAATGGACCAAATCGTGTTAATGGCGCAATCCAAATACAACCTAATACAATTAGTATTATCGGATCAAGGTGAGGCAATAAATGCCCTTCAGAATCATAAAATACACCCATCTGTATTTGATTCTGAAACAATAATACAATTGTTATATAACATTACCGAAGGGACAAGTAACGAGTTACTCGGATCAATACCTGTCATAAACCAAATAAGTAAAATAGAGATCACCCACTTAGATGGCCAAGTGGGTATAAAAGTAACCGTTCCTTGGTTGGATAAGGAAATGTATAACATTAACAGGATTTACCCAGTTCCAATAAAAGCTAAAACAAAAATATATGCACTATTGTCTATAGAGTTCGATTATATTATTCACAATAATGACGGACACTTTTTACATTTAACCAAAGACGAATTCAAAACTGAATGTAAGGGAATAAAAACTGATAAAAACGAAAACTTGTTCATTTATCAACAAAAACAACCCAAGTTATTACAACCCCCAGAAAAAAATTGCATATACGAAATATTTTTAAATAAAATCAAATCTAGTGAGATAACGGAATTAAAATATTGTCAATATAAGTTAATAAAAGAAATTGACAATAATTTAATGCCGCTTTCAAGTCCAAATATGTGGTTGTTTTTCTTGGAAAATGAACAAGAAATGATCAGTTACTGTAAAAGGACAACCTACAAAACAAAACTTGACGGAGTAGGAATACTAACATTATTAGACGATTGCGTATTCACTATAAACCATTTGGAAATACCTTACCAAAGGGTATACAAAAAACACATAAACGAAACAAAAATTACACTATGGACACCACCACCTGAGACAATATTAAACAGCTTTGGACAAATATTACCAAAAATGACCCCTACGTCGAATAGGACAAAACATATACAAATAATGGATATAAACAGATTGACTGAGGAATTTAAGGAGAGGGGCAAGGGACTTAAACAAATCAGGGACGAATTGGAAGGGGAGCGTAAACGCTCGGAAACAGAAGATTACAATGACCTTATTAAAACTTGGCATACGGGAGGAATAGGAAGTATAATTATTATAATAATCTTATTTTGTGTTTATAAAATATGTAAAAAAGTGTGTAAAAACAAAAATGAAAGTTCAAAAAATCGGAAAATTGAAATACAGCATATATCCCAACCCATAGTAGAACCTAAATCCGAACCTAATTATTTAGAGCCTATTAATTTCGTACCACATACTAATCCTATTAATTTCCCACCACATACTAATTTAAAATTACCTATGTCCAATAATTTAAATAAAAATCTTAATTTCAATTTCCCTAACTAATAGAATTACAAAATATTCAAAAACCTGATAAAAAAATTTTGTATACAAAATCAAAATTAAATTAAAATATTTAAAAAAAAAAATTTGATTTTAAAAAATATACAAAAATGAATATTGCAAATTAAAACAAAAAAAAAAGGAATTTGATTTTTTAATATAATAAAATAAAATTTTTTGAAGAAACAAATAAATAAAGAATAAAATCAAAAATTTCATATTATTTTAAATTAACAGAAAATTTATTAATACTATACAAATGATAGTAAATTAATTATTTATCATTACAAAAAAATATATACATATATATATATGTACATATAAAAAAAAAAAATATCTAAATAAAATTATTTGTAGAATTAAGTAAAAATCTATTATATTATTTTTAAGTAATAAACAATTTAAAAAAAAAAAAAAAATCTTTAATAAAAAAAAGATTATCAATCATAATGTAATTATAATGGAAAAATTCAAAATAATATTATTTTTAAAAATATAGTGTTCGAAGTAAAAACTTCGATCCCTATATTTTTTCTAAAGAGAGAAGGTGTTGTGAATTGAAGCACCCAGTACTTCAATTCACAACCCAAAAAACAGCTAACTAAATTATTTTGAAATAATATAAAATTATTAATTAAATTTTGCAAAATAATTAAATATTAAATTAGAACAAAATTTTGAAGAGTTGATTGGCTAACCAAAATATCGCATGCGATATTTTGGAAAACCAAAAAGCTCTTCAACCAAATAAAATAGCTGTTTTTTGGTAGTAAAAGTTAAGTTCAATTTGGGTGTCAAGAAGACACTAAGTAATTAATAATAATATTCAGTAAAAGTCGTTAAAATTAATAGTTAGAATTTTTATTAAAAAAAAAAGTAAATTTAATAAAGTTTTATATAATAAGTTTAAATTACATAAGAATTGAAATTGAAATTGAAAGTTAAAAATAAAATGAACATAATTTAAATTATAATTTGAACATTAAAAGAAATAATTTAACATTAAATAAATAAATAATAGTAATAAATAAAAAGTTTATTAAAATATTAAAAATAGTGTTTTAATTGAAAAGAACATAATAGTAAAAGTTAATTTTACTACACTATAAAAAAGAATTGCCCTTGTAATGGATCGATGGTTAAAATATGGGTCGTTAAAGAAAACTGACGTTGTTAGTAATAATGCAGAAGTATAAAAAATATTCAGGGTTCCGCGATCATTGGCAAAAAATTTGGGGGTTCCACAACCAAAATAGTTTGGGAACCACTGCTCTAAGCATACATTACGTTACGAACGAGTATATTTTATGCTACGAATAAGATATATATGGAAGGAGCATAAGTAATAAAAATTGAAGCCAGCCTGGATATAGTAGTCTCTTTCTTTTCACCACCGAACTGTCAAAATTAATAAATAGCAAATAAGAGCCGGACTATGTTTTTTTTAATTCGGGCAGCAATTTTTAAGGAGAGAATTTTTTTTTTTTAAATACATGTAAAGATCATCCTAAGGAATATTCTAGTTCGCACAATGATAATTATACAAATTGAAAGTAAAATAGAGTAATTTTGTTAGCTAGTTAATATTTTTAATTTATATTGAGACTCTTAAAATTAAAAAAATAAGCCAGCCCTATAAATCTAAAATCAGCTGTTATAATATTTTTCATATTATTAATTTGACAGTTCGGTGGTGAAAAGAAAGAGAACTATCGGAATCGTGGCTTCATAAACAAATTTTTCTATAAATTAAAATGTTAATGTATTAAAAAGAGAGGGAACAGTGTCTTCAAATTTTTATATTTATGCCCTATCCATATACTTCTATATCGTTGCATTTTCCATTCTTAATGTTATACACACATATAAAACCGTGATCGGATAAATGCGCACACGAAATTGGCGCACACGAAAAATGCGCACAGAAAATTGCGCACAGGCATATATGCGCATACGAAAAATGCGCACACAGAAATTTGCTCACACGGAAATTTGCGCACACAGAAAAATGCGCCCACAGAAAATTCCGCACACAAAAAATGCGCACATAGAAAAATGCGCACACAGAAAAATGCGCACAAGGAAAAATCCGCACATGGGAAAAATAAAGGATTTATTTTTTTATTAAAATATTAAACATAATTGGAGGCAATTTACAATAAAAGGATCCACATGAATACTATTATTATATAAAGAAAATGCAAAATATGCTTTATAATAATAATAAAAATGAAATACTTACATATATATACTTTTACTTTATTAGGTTAAGTTAATCATATAAAAAAATTTAAAATAAATAAAGTTGATTTAAAAAAAAATTGTTATATGGACCTACATATTAAATTTATTTATTAATAAAATGAAAATTAATTTCTTTCGTGTGTGCGCAAATTTCGTGTGCGCATTTATCACCGAACCGTATTATTTTTCATATTTCTCAAATTTTTAATATAAATTAATATATATATATATCATGTTTGCATATATAATTAATTAAATTTTTAGCATAACATTACAAGAAATTTTATTAATTATACGTCAATGTATGCATTTCAAAAATTGTACACTTAAGGCTGATTTTCATTACCATGAAGTTCAATTTTCATTACTATGAATTTGCAGCTGTCGACCAGAACGAGATACAAAATTCATATTTTCCTGTTGTTTAATAGAGAGAGAAACACATCTGCAAAATTTGACATTCACGTCTTTTTATAGTAAATATTTTGACATTGGCATCTTTTTATAGCAAATATTTTGACATTGGCGTCTTTTTATAGGAAAAGATGTCGCGTTTCATCTTTTCCTATAAAAAGATGTGAATACCAAAAAAAAAAGATATCAATGTCAAAAATAAATCTGTTATTTTTTGTTTTTTTGAAAAAATTTTTAATCATTGCCTACTGAATGATTAAAAAATTTTTCTATTTTTCTTATTTTTCTAAAAAAAATAACTGGAGAAAATTTGTTAAAAAAAAAATAATAAAATTTCTATTTAATTCAGTTTTTCTTGGTTATGTTGAAAATTTATGTCAAAATCTTTACCATAAAATTTTCCATAAATATTTTTAAATACTAGAGTTGTCCCTTTTTCTCTTACATATGTTTTTTATATCTATCTCGTTTTAGTTTTCTGAAACTTCATGGTAATGAAAATCACTTCATGGTAATGAAAATCAGCCTTTAAGCAAAACCCTGCACCTGAACATCCCTGAAATCTATTTTTTATACTATATAATTACAAATTTGGGACCATGAATTGCCGCCACAGGAATTATGCTGGAGTTACTCTCGCCGTTGACGCGTGTTCCGCATGACGCGTTCGAAAGTCAAATTACGCCGGTAACGCTGGTGACGCTTTGAGTAGATACTCTCAAAGCGTCGACGCGGCATGACTTCGTTTAAAATAATTTTATTTTGTAATTTTTATAACCTAAAAATATATTATAATAAATCTTTTTAAAAAAAAATTAATATATTATATCTGCTCGACCAGATAATTTGAAATCTCAATATAAAAATACAAAATATATTTTTTACATTGGCATTTGAACGCGGCAACGCGTCAAAAGTTGAAATCGATTGAACTTTTCTGTGGCAAGAGCGTTACGGGCGTCACGAAAACGGTGAGATTATCAGCTTCTATACATTTCCATACATTTGAACTTTTTTTTGACATTTTAAAATTTCAGCGTCACTAGCGGCGAGAGTAACTGAGGGGTTAAGGCCAAATAGCAATTATATTGCCTCAATTACCTAGTTTCCATGTACAGAGTTGAGTTGGGTTGAGTTGAAATGGGGTTGAAATGGAACCATCAATTATTCGTTCCATTCCAACTCAACTCAACTCAACCCCTGTTTCCATGCACGCTAACTCGAGTTCACCTCGAGTTGAACTCGTCATGGAAACAAGGTAAATATGCAAGGCGCTAATTCTGGCCCAATAAGGCAGTAACACAACCTAGCAGCAAAAAAAGCATCGGCAGCTTCAGCAAAAAAAGTTTTAAAACAGAACGTAGCAGCAAACAGTAGGCAGCTGCAGCAAATCTGACAAATACTTTTTATTTGCTGCTGTCGGCAGCAAATCAGCAATTTTACATTTTTAAAACTTTGGCGAGTTTTATCATAAATAAAAGAATTTTCTTTAACAAAATTAATAATTTTTTCCTCCATTAATATTTAAATTTCAATATTTTTATTCCGACTAAAATTATATATTTTTATTCCTAGTTAATTTATATTGTAATTAATTATTGTTTTTTTTTTTTTCAATTTTAATAATCGTTATTAAATTTTAATTAAAAAATTTTTTCCTCCTAAATAAATTAATTTTCTTTTACATAAGTTAAAAATTCTTTATTCCATTATTATATTTGTACATGCCAATTTTATTTTTACTACATGACAAAATTATTTTTAATTATTATTTTTTAGTATGCTTTGCTAAAAAATAATTTGCTGTCGGCAGCAAATTAGAGATTAGGATTGATGAGCAGCAACGCTGCTGCAGCTGCTGCTGCTCGCTGCCATGTTGTGTTACGTATCATACAAACTATATTGTTTCTAAAATTTTGCCGCTGCCGCTGCCGATGCTTTTTTTGCTGCTAGGTTGTGTTACTGCCTATACGTTTTGTTATTTTGAGTCACACAATTTTTTTAAAGAGATTTCAGAATAATATATGTAATGTATGTACGGTAACGGTACGTACAGTACATTACATATACATACAGCATATAATGAGATGAGAGGGCGGGTTCCCCTTCCAATTTCCAATTCCAATGTTCTTATGAGTTTTATGACCAGCAAAAAAAAATTGAAAAATTGGCTTTGCTAATACATATTTGGAAAAAAAATAAATATCAGAAAATTAAATAACTTATGCTGGGTTTTAATGATAAAAATTTGCCGCTTGTGCAGGAAAAATAGAACGAGATAGTATATTGTATTTTTATATGAGAAAAAAGTAGATCGCTGCAGAAGGGAATTTATTTTTTGACAAGGGAATATAAAATGGCTGATTATCTCTGTACAGATCACAGATGGCACTGTTGAATGGCAGTAGAATTTTATTTAAAAAAATAATAAATCATTTCAACTAGTATATTTAAGATCAGCAATTAAATATTAACTGCAAATTGTATGATTAAAAATCAATTGTAAAAAATTTATAATTACAAAATTTATATTGAATCTCTCATATAAATATTTCAATTTTTTCTGATATAATTTTCACACTTTTCTGAATAATATATATATTAATAAATATTTAAAATTGAATTTGTTGTAATTTAAAAAATGTTAAGTAATTTACTCTATTAAATAATTTAATATATTAATAATAATAATAATATAAAAATTTAATTTTTATTATTATCAACGAACGTTTATAGTTCGGTGATTATTATTATTAAAATTTATTGATTAATATATTATTGTGATGCATTTGTATTCAATCAATTAAAGTTTTAAAAAATATACGTATTATATTTTTTGCAAAATCCTGGAAATAATTTGATTACCAATCGTTAATAATATTTTAAAATACGAAATTACTACATATAAACTCATTATAATAATTGGAAATAATAATTTTAATGGTACAGTCCAAAATTAATTATTTACATCCTTGTAAATGAAAAAACCCGGCATAAACAAAGTTAATTAATTTTTTTTTAAATTATTAACATTTCCATTTTTTACATTTTATATATAAATTTAGTTCAAAATATAATTAACATAAAAAAATGTAAACAATAAAAATTTTTAATGGCAATACTGAAATGTCAAATTTCAACAAAACTGTGATACTATATAAGAAGGATTATCTATGGTTTTTAAAAAATATCAAAAATTATCTATTGCAAAATGAAAATTATCCCTTGCAAAAAAATTATCCCTGGTAAAATTTCCTTGCATATAAAAATTATCCCTGGTAAATGAAAAATATCCCTTGCAAATGAGAATTTGTTGTTCTTGTCGCACATATTAAATTTCCATAAGAAATAAAACCTTTCGGTCAGATTTTCCTGCACAAGCGGCAATTTTTTATCATTAAAACCCAGCATTATGGTGGATTTTAATGATAAAAATTTGCCGCTTGTGCAGGAAAATCTGACCGAAAGGTTTTATTTCTTATGGAAATTTAATATGTGCGACAAGAACAACAAATTCTCATTTGCAAGGGATATTTTTCATTTACCAGGGATAATTTTTATATGCAAGGAAATTTTACCAGGGATAATTTTTTTGCAAGGGATAATTTCCAATTTGCAATAGATAATTTTTGATATTTTTTAAAAACCATAGATAATCCTTCTTATATGGTATCACAGTTTTGTTGAAATTTGACATTTCAGTATTGCCATTAAAAATTTTTATTGTTTACATTTTTTTATGTTAATTATATTTTGAACTAAATTTATATATAAAATGTAAAAAATGGAAATGTTAATAATTTAAAAAAAAATTAATTAACTTTGTTTATGCCGGTTTTTTTCATGTACAAGGATGTAAATAATTACTTTTGGACTGTACCATTAAAATTATTATTTCCAGTTATTATAATGAGTTGATATTTAGTAATTTCGTATTTTAAAATATTATTAACGATTGGTATTGAAATTATTTCCAGGTTTTTGCAAAAATTATAATACGTATATTTTTTAAAACTTTAATTGATTGAATGAAATTGACACAAATGCATCACAATAATATATTAATCAATAAATTTTAATAATAATAATCACCGAACTATAAACGTTCGTTGATAATAATAAAAATTAAATTTTTATATTATTATTATTATTAATATATTAAATTATTTAATAGAGTAAATTACTTAACATTTTTTAAATTACAACAAATTCAATTTTAAATATATTTATTAATATATATATTATTCAGAAAAGTGTTATAATTATATCAGAAAAAATTCAAATATTTATATAGGAGATTCAATATAAATTTTGTAAATATAAATTTTTTACAATTGATTTTTGATCATACAATTTGCAATTAATATTTAATTGCTGATTTTAAATATAATAGTTGAAATGATTTATTATTTTTTTAAATAAAATTCTACTGCCATTCAACAGTGCCATCTGTGATCTGTACGGAGATAATCAGCCATTTTAAATTCCCTTGTCAAAAAATAAATTCCCTTCTGCAGCGATCTACTTTTTTCTCATATAAAAATATAATATACTATCTCGTTCTATTTTTCCTGCACAAGCGGCAAATTTTTATCATTAAAACCCAGCATTACTAAGAAACATCTTACTAAATTCTTTTTCTTGTCAATAATGTCGATTCTTGTCAGTTGTCAATGTCTTCCATATCTATTCTATCCTATACATATACAGTTGTACACGAAAGTCAACATATGAAATAGTAGCAAATTATGATTTTAAATAATAAAATTAAAAACAATATTTAATTAAATTAAAAACAATAATGATTAGATTTATTTTACTTCATTTTAAAAATTTAAAAAATAACATAAATTATACTTTTCCACGTCAATTATTATAAAATAATTAAAAAATTGAAATTAATTAAAAAATAAGTGGTCACAAAAGTCTAATACAGAGTCGATTTTTTGTGGAAGCTTGTATCAAAATGTTAATAATATTTTGAAATTTTTATTGAATATTTTGTTGGTTATCCTTTTGCGTCTTTTACGGGTTTTAGACGATTTGGCATAGAAAAAAACCTAATTTTTCGGTAACCGAGCTTGGAATATTGAATATTGGGCTGAAATCGCATCGTTCCTTTACGAATTAAATGTATATTATGTATTATATATATAACAGTCAAATATACATTATCCATTAAACTTTTGTAACGTCTTAGTACATTATAAAGTGTGTTAACAGATCATTTTGTGGAAAATAAGTTATTTTATTATAAATTAAAATGCAAGCTTTGTTGTCTTTACATGTTGAATACAAAATTTTTAACAATCCATAGTAACGCTAATTTGTTTTTTGTTTGAAATTTAGTTTAAAATAAAATAGATACAATCTACATTATTATAATATAAAGTATTTTTATAAAGCCGGAACTTTTTGTGTTATTAGATCAATTAATTCATCTACTCTTGTACTTGTTTTTTTGAAAGTCTTTGGATGCGGTCCAATCATTTGTATAAATTGTCCAACATCGGAAGAAACCTTTATATAAAAAAAAATTAATTAAATTGCTTAAGTTTGCCACAAAATCTTACCGTAGTAAATCGTAGTAAGGCCTTTAACGTACGGAATAAATGTTCTTCCGAAGGCTTTGAATTAAAAAATTGCAATATTGCCATTGTGAGTTCTACAGCGACATCATCAAAAACCTTTTTTTTCATAGCAATGAATAGTATATTAAAATATAAAATTATAAACAATTTAAATAAGTTAATACATATTTTTCAACAATTTAAAAAATTAGAATATTAAGTACAAACCACAGTTTTCACTTCCTTTATGGCTAAGTTATAAATTATACTCGTGCCAATATCCTGTAATGTTGGACATGTCGCTAATAAGCAATGCACAGCAACTTTAGTTGTTCCCCGTATATTTGAAATTGGTTGATTGTTATATTGCCATTCAGAAATATATAAAAGCCATTCTGATGAGCTAAGATTTTCAAATAAGTTGCATATCTAAAATTAAATATGGTATTAAAAGTTAAACAAATGTTTAAAAATAAATTATTACGAATAATGCCCACGCCTGTTGTTCTTCTGGTGTATGCTTATCAATGTCTTGTGAAAAATTCATTAAATAATGATCCCGCCTATCCTGATGCAAAATTAGTACAACATCGTCTTTTAATGCGGCATCTGCCAAAACTCTAATTAAATGTACTCGAGTCTCTGGGGATAAAGTTGGTTCTCGTAAAATGCGACCTAGAAATTAATTAAATTTAATATGCATACAAGAAAATAATAACACACATGTTTTTTACCAACAAAAACCAAGAAATTGTCCCCTAGTGCCCAGGATCCTTCACCTTCAATCAAATATTGATGTAATTCCTCAATTGCACATTCTTCTTCTTTAGATAATTTACCATCTAACAATCTTACAAGACCTTCTAATTCGACTTTTGGCTACAAAAAAATTATACGGTATATCAAATGAATACATAAATAACAGTGGTGGTTGATAAAAATTACGTCCACATTGTGAAACACAATTGCTGGTTCTCTATTTTTTCTTCTCTCTTCTTCTTCAGCTCTTTCCTTAGCCTCTTCTTCTAAGACTTTATCGGAAGGTAACATTTCGCTGGGGATATTACTACTTGCGGACCCATTTATTTGTTCTTGTACATCAGACATGCTGTTATTAGAGTTAGATTCGTCGTTTTCTACCTGATTATTACTTCTTTTTTGTTTCTTTTCTTTTTTGCGATCACGCTTCGCTATCTTTTCTCGTGTTTTCTCCCTTTGTTCTTCTAAAGCTAAAGACTGCAAACGAGCTTCTTCTATTTGATTATTCAAATCATCAAAACCAGGACTTGAATGTCGATCTGTTATTTGTGGTTCAAAAGAAAAATTATTGGAACCAGCACTGTTGATACCTGTATAAATGGAAATAACATATTAAAGTTACTATGTAAAAAATAATTCTTAATGTGAATATACCTAGTAAGGGAGCTATAGACTGACCCAATGACGTAGATAGTAATTCTTGAGGTAAACTTATAATATATTTTGGTATGCTGGTGCCGCATAAAAATTGACACAAATCCTCAGAAAACGTGTTGCAGTTATGATTTATTAGATTATAACTTGACCCTCTTTAATAACAAATTTATTTATTATTAAGAATGATCATTTACTTATATGGAATAAGTTAATGAAATGAATAGAACTATAATAGCATTGCAAGCATCAAAAATATATTTGTATATAAATTAAAATAAAAACATATCTAGTTGATATTTCTTGGGACATGTGTTTCTAATTATAGAAGATATTTTAAAAACAAAAAACGAGACTATTTTAAAATTCAGTTTTTGATCTATGATTAAAAAATTTTTAGTACAAAGACAAAGCATAATTAAATAAAAAGCAGATTTAATATAAATTACGAGATAGATCTAAAAATATGAAAAATTAATCTGTTAATAAAAAAGTATTTTAGTTCTAAATCAAGATTTATTGATTAATTTCTAATCGAAATATATGTAACTTAAGCTAATATATACAAGTTTTTGTAATTATACATTGTAAATTTAAAATAAATGATGTAAAAGAAATATGGATTACCAAAAGAAATGAGAAATGATTTGAATTAGAAAGGACTAAATATTGGGTTAATGACCGATTCTGGCATTTTTCCAATTTGTTGTTGCAACATTTCTATTCAATTATACAGTATAAACAAAAATGCTTATAAGTAATGGAACAATTTCTCATAACTTACAATGCAATTAATTTGCTCTCTGTAATACTGTAGGTCTAGAAAGAAAATACTACAAAGAAAGTAATAAAAGCACCTGAAGTGTGAGCAACATCTAAAGTACTAATGCATACCATTTCTATAAATAGACTAATACGACTTTAATATATCTTTTGCGAGTCTTATTCCATTTAAACAAATGTCTCACAACATCGGAAATAAAATTATTAATTACGATATTTTAAAAATAGAAACTTACCTAAAAGTATTTTCGGATAAACCACGTACGTAATCCTTGAATACTTGATAAGGAATAAAGGTTTCTCCTATTTTATCTTTTTTTCCTGGTTGTCCTAATTGAGTGCCTCCCTAAAATATCAAATCGTTATTTTTGACTATGATTCAAGAATTTTTATTTAACATTTATTTAAAATTTATATTTTAAACGAAAATTGTTAATAATTTTTATACTAAAACACTTTTACTTTAAATTTAATAGATTATTTTTGTTAAAAATTATTATTTACCGAATCTGTTTTCTAATTTATCTATAAACTTTAAGAGAAGACTAAGAACTGGAAAATTTAAAAATTTACAAACTAGATCGGAAATGTTCGAAAAATTGAAAATTTATTTATATCACGGAAGAAAAAAATGACTTCATTTCTCTCAATATTTATAATTAGTTTTTCCCGAATCATCTCCGGTAGAAAGAAATGAAACCGATGTTTATATATGTAATTTACTCTAAATTGAAAAAAATCGAGTAGTCAGCATTTTAACTAAAACTCATTGTAGCTAGTACCTACACTTTATATGTATAATATTAATTTATAACAATTCTTTTCCTATTTGAAAATAAGAGAATTCATTTTTTTCTATAAAATTTCACCTTTATCATTTTATGTTTTTATATGTTATTGAGTAGTGCACTTTAATATAGTTTAATTATATACATACAAGATACAACATATATATTTAATATGTAATAACAATATTTTTGTTTTTTAATTACGGTTCATTTTTAATACGTAATAAAATTAAATGAAGATGTGATTCTATATTTAGGGACTTAAAAACAAATAAAACATTTAAAAATATATCTACTATAAAAAATTCCATTCGCACATTTAATGTTCTTACCAGCACTAAAAATAGCCTTTAATGATACGAAATAGTGATTTCTGGAGATTTTATATATTATTTTAAAAATTTTAAATCATCTAATATACCTACAAGATGATTTAAAATTATATTAATATTAAAATTCCTTTATATTAAAATTTCTGAACAATGTTAAAAATAAAAAAAACTTACCGGTGCGCAACATTGAATACCATGTCCACCAAAAAAATATTCTTTTCCAAAAACTACAACACCAGTATGCCATATTCCTTCTATGTGCCGACCTATAATTCTTTTTTGTATTTTTATTATAATTAACATAATTGAATCATAAATTTCTAACCTAAGAGTGCTTGCGACATCATAGTAGATATTCCCTGGGAAAGGTCATATATGTACAATTCAACCAGTTGAGTTTGTTCTTCATACATTTCTTATGCTTAATATTTATAATTATGTAATATATAAATATATTAGAATAGGCTACCTACAAATATTTTAGTTTTAATATTATTTTCAAGTGGATTAGATTAGATTTAGTGTTTGAAGAACATATAATAATATCAAATTGATTTACTATAAAAATCAAAAAATGAAATTATTAACTTTAGTCCAAATGAACCAGGAAACAGATCGAAATTAAGATTTTATTGATTTGATATAAACTCATATCTAAAACTGTCGTCAATAAAAACTTGGTGCTTTACAAAAAAAACTTTTAAATGCACATGCATCCAGTATCAATAAAATAGCAATTTCATCAAAAGGTATCCTGTAATTAAGAACTGTAAAACAACCCCTACAAAACTATAAGGAAAAAGGAAATATTAATATTATATATATTAATAAGTTGAGGAAATATTTGAAATAATCTTTGTATTTAAATTACAAATTACCAAATCAATTAATAGTAGCTATTCGACCTTCAAAACTTTTGAGTAAACAATTCAAAACCAGTTAAGGTTTTTACAAAATACACTTGTGTATGTATGAATATAAAAACAATTTTTTGAACCTTGACTTAATTTCTCTATAATTATGTGTTATTAATTACAATATTTAAAATAAAATGTATATTAAAAAAAACAACTGCAAATTATATTAATAATAACATAAAAACCAAATATTTAAAAATACCTTTTTACCAGATTATTTGATCACACACTGTCACTGACTGTCTTTCTGCCAGTGATGCCAATTTAAAAATGACAGGCGTGCTAGACATAGTCCGTGTCAGTGCTAAAATAGTGCTAGATGGTAAAATTTAATAAAAAAATCCTTTGACTATATAATATATGGACTGCTAGTAACCAACTTCATTGCTGTAGCTATGACCGACTATGCGCATACCACCAGATATGGCGAAAAAAGGAATGAACTATTCCGAATTACCTTTGGCGACGCTAGCCTTTTTGACGGCCAATAAAACAACTACATCATTTATGAGAATTCAATAGATTTTACTTGAGAATTCTACTGAAGTGGCATTTTAAAGTGAAATTGCAATTTGCAATAGTGTAGTATTTCATACATGGTCCGTTTCACGGCATTCCAACTTCAGAAAATGACATGCAATACTACATTATAAAACTGTCATTTTCATGAAATAGCAAAATAGTGATTTCATTAGTGTAAAATTAGTGTATTTTTTATTATAAGTTTTTTATTTTCATTTTTATAAATTTTGGAAGAAATGTAAGTAAAAATAATATTTAAAGCTGTTCATAAATTTTATTAGCAAATCCACCTGCTCTTTACTTACTTTTTCTACCCTACATAAATTTTTTATTATTTATATATTACAAAAATTGTTTAAATATTATTTTTACTTACATTTCTTCCAAAATTTATAAAAATAAAAATAAAAAACTTATAATAAAAAATACACTAATGAAATCACTATTTTGCTATTTCATGAAAATGACAGTTGAATAATGTAGTATTGCATGTCATTTTCTGAAGTTGGAATGCCGTGAAACGGACCATGTATGAAATACTACACTATTGCAAATTGCAATTTCACTTCAAAATGCCACTTCTGGATTTAATTCAGAATTCCATAACTTTAGTTCTTTTATTGGCCATCTCTGGTGCTATGCGCTACCTGTCATAATAGTATTTTTTTCTTTGACAGCAAAGGAAATTATAAGCGATTAGCAGTCCATATATTATATAGTCAAAGAAAAAATCAATCTTTTTTTGATCTAGATCAATTTTTGTTTTCGATTGGACAAAAAAATCAATTTTTTTTTATCTAGATCAATTTTCAAAAATCTGGATTTTTTTAAAGATTTACCCCTCCATTCACTAATACCATACAATTTGTATGACAGTGACATATTTACATAGACAAAAAAAATGGATTTCATAGATAAAAAAAATTGATCTGTTTTTACGTTCGATTGGACATAAAAAAAAATGATTTCTTTTTAAATTTTGATCTGTGCCAATCGAAACTAATCTTTTTTTTTATCTAGATCAATTTTTGTTTTCGATTGGACAAAAAATCAATTTTTTTTTTATCTAGATCAATTTTCAAAAATCTGGATTTTTTTAAAGATTTACCCCTCCATTCACTAATACCATACAATTTGTATGACAGTGACATATTTACATAGATAAAAAAAATGGATTTCATAGATAAAAAAAATTGATCTGTTTTTACGTTCGATTGGACATAAAAAAAATTGATTTTTTTATAAATTTTGATCTGTGCCAATCGAAACTAATCTTTTTTTTTATCTAGATCAATTTTTGTTTTCGATTGGACAAAAAATCAATTTTTTTTTTATCTAGATCAATTTTCAAAAATCTGGATTTTTTTAAAGATTTACCCCTCCATTCACTAATACCATACAATTTGTATGACAGTGACATATTTACATAGATAAAAAAAATGAATTTCATAGATAAAAAAAATTGATCTGTTTTTACGTTCGATTGGACATAAAAAAAATTGATTTTTTTTTTATTTTGATCTGTGCCAATCGAAATCCACATAAGTTATAAATGCAAAGCGCTAAAAACAAATGCAAAATTTAGTTATTATTCAAACGAATTCATTTTTTTTATATTTTTATTTCACAATCTTAAAGTTATAACTGTTTCAGGTGGTTGGTGATGTTTATTACGTTTGTATTTTTCACCATTTAGGGCATGTCTAATTAAAACTCACAAGGTTAAAAAAAAGGGGAAATAATTTTTACCGAAGTGAAAGATATTTAATCGTGGTAAATATTTTTTACACTGTTGACAATTCAAATTAAAAATTATATTCAAGATGAGTACAATAGTGAAAAATTATTTTAAAAACAATCAATGCAGATTTAGATATTTCCACATTCCCTTTAATATACAATTTATGTTAAATACTTACTGTTATTACAATTAACTTTTTCGCGGATATTAAAATATTTTTTTAGATTAGAATGAAATTTAACTCTTTTGTCAAAATTTATGGCTACTCAGACAGTCGTAAAAGTTAAATTTCTTGCGCCTGGAAAAGATGAATTGAATGTCAAAATTTTGAATTTGGAAGTGTTTTAACTATTTTAACCAATTTATGCTGGGTTTTAATGATAAAAATTTGCCGCTTGTGCAGGAAAATCGGACCGAAAGGTTTTATTTCTTATGGAAATTTAATATGTGCGACAAGAACAACAAATTCTCATTTGCAAGGGATATTTTTCATTTACCAGGGATAATTTTTATTTGCAAGGAAATGTTACCAGGGATAATTTTTTTGCAAGGGATAATTTTCATTTTGCAATAGATAATTTTTGATATTTTTAAAAACCATAGATAATCCTTCTTATATGGTAACACAGTTTTGTTGAAATTTGACATTTCAGTATTGCCATTAAAAATTTTTATTGTTTTCATTTTTTTATGTTAATTATATTTTGAACTAAATTTATATATAAAATGTAAAAAATGGAAATGTTAATAATTTAAAAAAAAATTAATTAACTTTGTTTATGCCGGGTTTTTTCATTTACAAGGATGTATATAATTAATTTTGGACTGTACCATTAAAATTATTATTTCCAATTATTATAATGAGTTTATATGTAGAAATTTCGTATTTTAAAATATTATTAACGATTGGTAATCAAATTATTTCCAGGTTTTTGCAAAACATATAATACGTATATTTTTTAAAACTTTAATTGATTGAATGAAATTGATACAAATGCATCACAATAATATATTAATCAATAAATTTTAATAATAATAATCACCGAACTATAAACGTTCGTTGATAATAATAAAAATTAAATTTTTATATTATTATTATTATTAATATATTAAATTATTTAATAGAGTAAATTACTTAACATTTTTTAAATTACAACAAATTCAATTTTAAATATTTATTAATATATTATAACGATATTTATTAATATCGTTATGGATATGTGGGGAAATTCTTTTCCTCAAGCTTTCAGGGTTTTTCAAATTGGCCCTGTCTAATGCTGGGTTTTAATGATAAAAATTTGCCGCTTGGTGCAGGAACAATAGAACGAGATAGTATATTATATTTTTACATGAGAAAAAAGTAGATCGCTGCAGAAGGGAATTGTTTTTTCGACAAGGGAATATAAAATGGCTGATTATCTCTGTACAGATCACAGATGGCACTGTTGAATGGCAGTAGAATTTTATTTAAAAAAATAATAAAGCATTTCAATTATTATATTTAAAATGAGCAATTAAATATTAATTGCAAATTGTATAATAAAAAATCAATTGTAAAAAAATTATATTTACAAAATTTATATTGAATCTCCTATATAAATATTTGAATTTTTTCTGATATAATTATCACACTTTTCTGAATAATATATATATTATGTAATAAATATTTAAAATTGAATTTGTTGTAATTTAAAAAATGTTAAGCAATTTACTCTATTAAATAATTTAATATATTAATAATAATAATAATATAAAAATTTAATTTTTATTATTATCAACGAACGTTTATAGTTCGGTGATTATTATTATTAAAATTTATTGATTAATATATTATTGTGATGCATTTGTATTCAATCAATTAAAGTTTTAAAAAATATACGTATTATAATTTTTGCAAAAACCTGGAAATAATTTCAATACCAATCGTTAATAATATTTTAAAATACGAAATTACTACATATAAACTCATTATAATAATTGGAAATAATAATTTTAATGGTACAGTCCAAAATTAATTATTTACATCCTTGTAAATGAAAAAACCCGGCATAAACAAAGTTAATTAATTTTTTTTTAAATTATTAACATTTCCATTTTTTACATTTTATATATAAATTTAGTTCAAAATATAATTAACATAAAAAAATGAAAACAATAAAAATTTTTAATGGCAATACTGAAATGTCAAATTTCAACAAAACTGTGTTACCATATAAGAAGGATTATCTATGGTTTTTAAAAATATCAAAAATTATCTATTGCAAAATAAAAATTATCCCTTGCAAAAAAATTATCCCTGGTAAAATTTCCCTTGCAAATAAAAATTATCCCTGGTAAATGAAAAATATCCCTTGCAAATGAGAATTTGTTGTTCTCTTCGCACATATTAAATTTCCATAAGAAATAAAACTTTTCGGTCTAATTTTCCTGCACAAGCGGCAAATTTTTATCATTAAAACCCAGCATAAGTGCAATTTCAAAAATTATAGTGCTAAGAGTCAATGAAAAGTGCTAGAACTAGCACCGAAGTGCTAGATTTGGCATCACTGCTTTCTGCCTGTATTAGGGATGTGCGATATATATCGATATTATTAGAAACGTAAATATCAACATTTTCGTATCGATACCAGACCCCGTATCGTATCGCTATATCGATACAAAAAGGCCAATATCGATAAAAAATATCGGACAAATTATTTTTAAATTTCTACTACAATTTATTTATAGCGTTCCCATTGAATTTACATTGTCTTTTGCATACATACAGGATTGTAGGAAAAAAAAAATTGACGGCAAAAAATCTAGTTGGCAAAGTTTTACATAAGAAAAGTTAAAATAATTTAACTTTTTCATAAAATTTTCATAAGAAAATAGGTTGGTGGATGTTGGCGGCGAGTTTCATACAAAATATTAAAATAAAAAGTAGGAGTATATTTTAAATAAAAATAAAAAGTATATTTTAAATAAAAATAAAAAGTATATTTTATTTAATTAAATAAATATTTGCAATTTTAAAAATACTAATTAATACCAGTGAATTTGCAATATAAAATTGGCTACAATTGAAGTTTCATAAGTTAAAGAAAATTCAATGGCAACGCAATTATAAAGTTAATGCAAAAAGACAATGCAAATCCAAATTGTAAATTTCACTGGGAACACACTTTTATTTCGACAATGTAAATCCAAAAAGCAAAAAGTGATATCTGACACATTATTATGATAAACACATGTAAGCCAAGAAGTGACATTGACAATGACTTTAAATTTTTTATTTGACATATTATCTTTATTAAATTATAATAATAGTAATAATAAAAAGTATTTTCCTGTATTTTTTTTAAATAAATTTAAAAGAATTATTTTAATTATTTTGTAAACGGGATTCTTTTTATTATTTTGTATTTTTAAATAGCTGCTTATCACTATAGATTGGGCAGGTTCGGTAACTACAAGAAATACGTCACTTTCCCTATTGTTTTTTTGCTCCATTTCTATAATATTTTCTAATTTTATTTTCTCATTTTATTACATAAATTTAAAATTATATTATATATAAATTATACTATATTAAATTATATTATAAAGTTGGAAAAACTAACATTAAAAGAAAATCTATTTAAATTCTTATTTACCTCACATTTAAAAAAAATGGAATTGGAATCCATCATTTCAGCCATTAATTTTGAAAGTGGGGCAAACCCATTTAAAAAAATTGACTTTTCCCACTTTGGAAATGAACACATTTGAAATATAATTGAGAAAATAAAATTACTAGTTACAAATTTATATGAATTTGTAATAAAATTTAGCTTTAACTAATTTGTTTCACAAAATGGACTTGCCCCACTTTCAAAATCAACGGCTCATTTAACGATTTAACTTTAACGTGGATTAACTTTCTTTGTGAAGTATTCCCGGCTTGGAAAGAAACAGAAAGCACCATCTGTTGGAAAACTTTTTCGATATTTTGTATGGATATTCGCTGTATCGATATTTTCTGGGTCAATATTTCGCCATATCCATACCGCGGCCACCGTTCGAATCGAAATCACTGTGACTGGCACTTTTGTTAAATGACAATGCCAAGCCAAGTGAAAATAAGACAACCCCGTTAAGCAAATGAGGGAATTCGCTTTTGGCGAACCGTATACGAACTGGATAAGTAACGCCTTTTTATTAAACTTTCATATTTTTCAACCACGAGAAAAGCGGTTCGCCACCGTTCCACTTCTGGTTCGATCATAGCGAACTGATAGTTTCAAAAGGAAATATTTTTTTTTGACATTTCATATTATACGTTATACATATAAATAATTTTATAACAAAGTTAAAGGTAAATTTAAATACGAAGTTTAATATAGAGGATTCACTTGCATTTGAATTATAATTTTATTTTATTTTTAGAATGTGCCAGAAATCAATATGAAATGGTTCCAATATTCAAAAGACCGCCTATGGAAATCCAATAAAAGGCAGGAAAATTACAAAATTTTTTTTTTAATTAATATAAATTTAGTAGCAGGTAGAATTAAAATGCTGTTTTTTTTGTAGAATATAATTAAAATTTAGTTACCAAATTACTTTTATTGTTATAATGTGATAAAGAAATTTTATTACTTTAATTAATGTAGTAATAAGTAAATCCTATTTAATTTAACTTAATTATATAAATTACTTGCATACAAAATTAAGAAAATGATTATTTTTTATGATTAATGTAAAAGTTATTAATTTCTAATTAAATAATTTATTATGTTTCAAAATTATGTATTATATAAGTTGTTATTTATTGTTAAAAATTATATTTTTTATATGCAATAAATGCCAAAAAAGTAAAAAAAATAAATTTTCGTATTTCTTATTTCTAGAAATAAAATCAGATCGTAAACGTACCGAATTTGGCGGTTCCCAAACGAATCGTTGCGGCGTTTCGTAAACGTGCCGAGTTTAGCGAACTCTTGGCGTTACGTTTTTTTTCTTCTGTTCTTATTCTAAAATTTACGTTTCCGGTTCGCTTACGAACTGCCAAGGCGGTTCGTAAACGAACTCATATATGAAGAAAAGACTTCGCCGGCGGTTCGTTTCCGGTTCGCTTTGCTTAAAGGGTAACAGTATTTAACTGTCACCCCAACAAACTTGTCGCACGGAAAACGTATCACTTTCCAGCTCTCAAATCGAAGGATTCGCACGGAAAAGAGTTGTTTTGGTGCACGGAATACGTACACCTTTGCTTGAGAAAATGGGTCCAAAATGTCGACACCCTCACATTAATATTCAGTACAGCCTGATATAAAATGTAAAAAAAATATCAAAATATCTCAGACACCAAAAACAGGTGTTCACGTAATTTAAAAAAATATCAAAATCACCAGAAAAAATATTTAGGTCGTGAAGAGCACTTGTATGAATTACGTTCACCAAAAGATAGGAAAATCGTACACTTTTCCATGTAAAGTCAGACGGAAAGCTATTCTCCAAAATCTTACTATTTTATTTAATATGGTTCAAAAATAAAAAATATATATACACTTTTCTAATTCAAATATTTTAATTTTAAAATAAATATTTGTTACATATATTATTAATTATAAGTTAAAAATAAAATATAACAAAAAAAAAAATATAATTTAATATTTTAATTTTTATATTGTAAATAAATAGTGTCTAAACTGTAGATAAAGATATTGGTATCTGTATAATATTGCTCATTATTATGTCAACATTTAGGGAAACTAAAAAACATAATTATTATATGGTGTCACTTATCCTTACCAGGCACTAAGTTAGTAATATAATTATACGATAAGAAATTATTAATGTGGGAATAATTTAAGGGTGTCAGATATCTAATAAAATATTTTAATTTTTTGTGTAACATGAGTAAACAATTATGTGAATTATATTTTTTA
The DNA here is from genome assembly GCA_949752835.1 of Empis stercorea. Taxonomy (NCBI): domain Eukaryota; kingdom Metazoa; phylum Arthropoda; class Insecta; order Diptera; family Empididae; genus Empis; species Empis stercorea. The sequence continues at coordinate 40,596,770 of OX457086.1, read as the reverse complement.
TGAATTGTAAAACAATGTAAAACAATTATGTGAATTATATTTTTTATGAATTTAAATTGTACTTAATTCTAGGAATTTAATTATAGAAAATTGTTATTTTAATATTTCAAAAATATGCTAAATTAGCAAAAACTAATTATAAAAGCAGAACATTCGGTAATAAAGATTCATTCAAGTTTGAACTGTTCTAAGATTTATTTCTTTCATTTTACTCTGTCTTTGAGTCTGAAGACAGGCAGTTCAATAGTAAACTTTAAATTTACAGGTTCACCGCGAATAGTAATTCCGCTCTAACCAGCACATAGCCTAAACGAGTCTTCATCCCAAAGAACAAAGGAGTTCTATCGCTCAACAAAAACAGTATCAGTAACCAAAAATATCCAGTAATTGAAATTGTGGAATATACATCTTTCAGCACGACAAATTCCGGATTCTGAGCAATATGTTTCCAAATAAACTAAAAATAAATTCAAAAATAAATTTTATGTTTCCTAATAAACTAAAAATAAATTATAAAATATAAATTTAAAATATTTTACCTTTATTTTTCAGGTCGCCAATAATTAAAAAGTCACCACCACGTGTTTTCTTATTAGTTTAATTTAATGGAGCAACAAAACAATAGGTGGTGACGTGTTTGTATTAATGTTTAAGAATTAATGTTTAATATTTTGTATTATAATATAATATAAAATACAAAATATTAAACATTAATACAAACACGTCACCACTTTTCTTCCTTAAATAAGTTACATCCATATATTTAAAAAATTAATAAACATTAATTTATTAATTTATTAAAGATTAATTTTTTCATGCCGTTCTCCTACGGCATGGCGTACCGCCAAGGCGTACCGTTTTTCATTTTAAAGTTCTTATTCCAACCTCTGCGATCCGTACGGTTTACGTGCCACAAATACGGTACGTTAGCGGCATCTTATATGAAGAAATTATGGCACCGGCAGGAGGTTTACGTGCCGCTTTTTTTAAAGGGCATTTTGTTTGGTGTACGGTGTACTCTAGGCTTGTGCCTATTTAAAAAATGTATCGATTTTTCGTATCGATACGTATCGGTGACGTTGATTTTGAAAGAAACAAAATAGTTAAAGCTAAATTTTGTTACAATTCATACAAACTTTATGTTTTTAATCAATTCACCATAAATATCTTTATATCTATAAATTTGTATCTAGTAATTTTATTTTGTCAATTATATTTCAAATGCGTTCATTTCCAAAGTGGTAAAAGTCAATTTTTTTAAATGTGTTTGCCCCATCACTTTCAAAATAAATGGCTGAAATGATGGATTCCAATTCCATTTTTTTTAAATGGGAGGTAAATAAGAATATAAACTTAAAAAATAAAATTAGAAAATATTATAGAAATGGAGCAACAAAATAATAGGGATTGTAGTTACCGAACTTGCCCAATCTATAGTGATAAGCTATAAGCAATTTAAAAAGAAAAAAATTAAGAAATTTAAGAAGAAAAATAAAGTGGATACAAAAAAATAAAAAGAATTCTGCTTACAAAATAATTAAAATAATTCTGTTGTGTGACAACATTCATACATTTATGTCGTCATTACCTAAAACCGCATTGTAACGGCAGCGCATTATACTATATGAAAGTTTAAATCAAAACAATAATAAAATACGTCATCGTATTACAATATTATTGTATAAAATTAAAACAAAACCATAATGACACACATAAGTTATTATGTATAATATGTAGAACGAAATATATAAATAAAAAAGGTAAACAAACGAAAGCACATAAGCTTTAATAATAATAATAAAGTATAATGCGTTATCAGCACAATGGACAATGGTAACATAATTAATGTATGAATTTATTGTTACACAACTTTACCTGTAATTAATAAAAAATATTAATTATTATAAATTATTGGAACATGTGATACCCTATTGTTGGGGTGGGGCGTACTTTTCAAAGATTAAACCACTTTTAGTTGCACAAAAACATATTATTAGAATTATTAGCAATAAAAATCGTCGTTATAACAGCCTTATGCCTCTGTTTCAAAATCTTAAAATATTGCCTTTACGACATCTCTATTAATATAAATATTTAAAGTTATTTTATATCAGAGGTGGATTTGTGCAAAGTAGATCGTTGAGCAGCTACAATCTAAGAATTGATTATGCTAATTTTGTTAGTGTTCCCCGCTTTAACTTTACATTTTTTGAAAAATTTTATTTAGTAACTGCACCCAAAGCATACCACAAATTACCAGGGATAGTAAAAGAAATTCGCACTTTATAAAAATTTTTGTATTCTATTAAAGTTTGCTTGTTCAAATTTGATTTTGTGCAGATTGACAATTTGTTAAATGATTTTTAATTTTTAATATTTAGTTCTTTTTGAAATTATTTCTTTTTATATCTTTGTTTTTAAAAATATTATTTTTGCTTTCTTGTAATTTTTAATTACTTTTGATTATCTTTTTGTTTTATTATAATTCTTTTTTTTTTGTTATTATGTTTTTCAAAATGTTAATTATTATTACAATTATGATTATATACTGAATTTTTTATTTGATTAATTTTCTAACCTACGTATAGCTTTTTAACAATTATTTTGAGCTTTCGACACTATTAGCTTGTTTAATACAGAATGCTTGTATAATTTTTCTTTAATACATATAATATTTTTCATATTCATAATTTTTGTTATTTTATATTGAAGAGAAGTAAATAAATTAATAATAAAAAAAATTATTATTATTTTTATTTTATTAACATTTCCATTTTTTACATTTTATATGTTCAAAATATAATTAACATAAAAAACTGTAAACAATATAATTTTTTAATGGCAATACTGAAATGTCAAATTTCAACAAAGCTGTGATACCCTATAAGAATGATTATCTATTATTACACAAAATGAACGTTTATCACAACCTTTGCCACATCATTTGGCAAATGTACCACATGCTAGTATTGAAGAACATCATTTGGCAACAGAAATTACACAAAATCTAACAGATATGGCTAGAAAATTACCACCAAATGCAATTGCTGAATCACATGCATTACGAAAAGCAATGGGAGTTTCAAATGGTAAAATTTTATTATGTTTATAAATATAAATACTTCATATTTTTTTCATAAATTATATCCAATATTCCATTTATATAGCAATAGCACCAAAAAATATGCAAAATATTTATTGTTTTTGCAAAATTTTACATGATTAAGCATTTTGATTAATTATAAGAGTGAGGCAATTTAAACCAGATGAAAATATGGCCATTCATCATTTCATCCAGACCACTAATTTATTGATATTATTTCATATCACATTTTTTTCAATTAAAACCAAATTAGGGAAAACAAATGAATACATAAAATTAAAAAAAAATTGATTATATATATATAATTATAGTGATTATCTTATTATAATTTATTATTATCTATTATTAAATAAAAAGCCATACTTATTTCTTATGGAAATCTAATTTGTGCATTTAGATATATTATCACTCATGGTTGTATTATAATAATTATAATTATTTATTACTTATGGCCTCGTATGGATTAAAAAGCTTAATTAATGCACCAACTCGTAATTCTAATAATATAATATTTATTATGGATATAATAAATATTATATTATTAATTATATTATTATTATAATATAAATTATAATAATAAGATTGGAATATTTAAATATTTCAATAAGATAATAAGATAAACTCCGATAATCATTTCGTCCAGACCGCTATAATGAATGTGTTTACCAAATATCAGCCCAATCTACCCAGGGGTGCTCGAGAAAATCCCAGATGAAAATATGGCCATTCATCATTTCATCCAGACCACTAATTTGAATGTGTTTACCAAATATCAGCCCAATCCTTCCAGGGGTTCCAGAGAAAATACCAGATGAAAATTGCCATTAATTGAAAGCAGTTGTAAAATTAAAACTGCGAAATTGCGTTAACACTTTAAGCGCAGTTGATATTTTCGAACACAATGCTTTTGCAGTAGAGATTTAATTGTAGTTATATTATTATGTTTATTCAATTATAAATAATTGAATTATTTAATTAATTATTTATAATTATAAATAATTAATATTATTGATAAATTAATAATTAATTAATTATTAATAATTAATTACATGCTGGATTCATTTGACAACTTTATTAAAAGATTCAATTCGTTAAGAAAACAATACATTAAAAAAGACTGAACTGAAAAATGCAATAGAATTTTAGCTGTGCACACAAGTTTAAAAAGTGATTTAAATATATTAGCACAAAACAATATAAAAAAAAACTTAGAAATTTCGGGTATTCCGGTAAACGAAAATGAAAATGAAATTAAATTTAGTTAATTATTTATTGTTGTACAACTCCAAGAAAAATAGACCGAAAGGTTTTATTTCTTATGGAAATTTAATATGTGCGAAAAGAACAACAAATTCTCATTTGCAAGGGATATTTTTCATTTACCAGGGATAATTTTTATTTGCAAGGGATATTTTACCAGGGATAATTTTTTATAAAATTTACTCTACCCACTTTTGCTTCTAAAATATACTTTAACACAAAAAAAAAAACGAAGCAAAAGCAACTAAATAGTAACAAAAAAACGTATACACCAATAATAAATAATAATTGAATTTGATCGCTTCGTTTTTATTGGTTTTTTTTCTATTATTTTTTTTTGTAATATGCATTCTCTAAATAATAACATTTAGTTAATTATTTATTGTTGTACAACTCCAAGAAAAATAGACCGAAAGGTTTTATTTCTTATGGAAATTTAATATGTGCGAAAAGAACAACAAATTCTCATTTGCAAGGGATATTTTTCATTTACCAAGGATAATTTTTATTTGCAAGGGATATTTTACCAGGGATAATTTTTTTGCAAGGGATAATTTTCATTTTGCAATACATCATTTTAAATATTTTTTAAAAACCATAGATAATCAAATTTGACATTTCAGTATAGAAATTTGACATTTCAGTATTGCCATTAAAAAATTGTGTTGTTTACATTTTTTGTAGAAATTTGACATTTCAGTATTGCCATTAAAAAATTGTATTGTTTACAATTAACTTTCTTTATGCCGGTTTTTTTCATGTACAAGGATGTAAATAATTAATTTTGGACTGTACTGTACCATTAAAATTATTATTTCCAATTATTAATGAGTTTATATTTATTTATTTAGTAATTTCGTATTTTAAAATATTATTAACAAAGAAAAAAAAGCTTTCAATTTGACGAATAGTAAAGAAGAACTTTTTTACTGTGGTAATAAATTGCAATAAAAAACTAAAAAAAGGAAAAACAAAATATCTAGTTTGTGAATTGGGATGTAAGAAACACTTCTGTTTGTATTGTATATGTTTACCTCAAAAGTTAGCCGAGGAATACTATACAAATAATAAAATTTGGCAATGTCAAGATTGCTTTAAAAAAAACAAATAAAAATAAAAAAACAAAAGAAGTTTCAAACAGTACAAATCACAATGAAATTTTGACTGAAAATGATATACAATTGGGGAACAACATTACATCTGTTGAGGTAATAAATTTACTACAATCTTTAAGTAAGAAAATAAATTTAGTGCATGAACAGCAAAAAAATATTCAAATAAATTTCCAACATGTAAATTCAGTTTTAAATTCAATTCGTGAAGACAACAATACATTAAAAAAGACTGAACTGAAAAATGCAAACAATAGAATTTTAGCTGTGCACACAAGTTTAAAAAGTGATTTAAACATATTAGCACAAAACAATATAAAAAAAGATTATAAATTTCGGGTATTCCGGTAAACGAAAATGAAAATCTGCTAGAAATTGTTCAAAAAATTGGTACAAATTTGGGAAAATTTTTATAAAAACAAAATGATGGCGAACGTAGTGTTCGCATAAAATCTATAAATGATCTAGATGAGTACCAATAACTTCAAACTAAATTTACCATATGATGCGTATAATTACCAAGTAGAAGGCCTAAATTTGGTAAGTTTTAACAAAAAAAAACTCATTAAAAATTTTATATTTAAATTGTAGAAGCCTAAATAATAAAATAGAAGATCTGGAAACAACTTAGAGTATATAATATCAGGAGATGCTATAGTATAGTTTTATACCTACAAACTGTGTCAAATAAATAAAGCTCTTTTTGCTGTCATTCCATCTACAGAACAAGCTCTTTTGCTGTCAATTAATCCACAGCTAATTTGTCAAATGATTTGCAATTGTCATTTATATTACAGCGAGAGCTTTTTTTAAAAAGTTGAAAGAAATTGTAACATTTTTGATAATTTATGTGTGAAAAACATAAAAATTTGTACTATAAAGTATTAAATTAAACCAGTATTTATTATATCAATATTTTGTGATGACTTATTGTGTAATTAAAACGTGTAAATATCATTTATTTCATAAATCACTCGAATGTTCGGAAGTGTCTTTTTACAGATAAATATAGAAAATATATTCACGAATAATGTGGTTTTATTTTTTAACTAATAACAACTTATTTTCTTGAATTCAAGTTATAATATAATATGTTTAATTCAAATAACATTATAAAATTGAATATTAAAATTGTAAATTATTGCGCTAAAATATTCAAAAGAACTTTCAATGAACATCAATTTGTCGACAGGGTCGTAGTCAAAAAAATTGTGTCCTGAAGTACTTGAGGCGTATACATTATTTTGATGAATTATTAAAAAATAATTATTATATTAGCTTTCTGAAGGATAATAATTTAAGATTAGAATGGTATTAGGCAGTAAATATACTACCTGAGGATTATTGTATGTATTATAAAGTGTGTTGTATACATTTCAGATCACAATATTTTATTAATCCTGGAAAAGGATATATTAGGAAAACTGTACTTCCTACTCAGCACCTTATATATATACTCTTATACATTTTATATTTAATTTCTAAAATATTATTTATTTATTTTGAAATACATTTTTATTAAACACAATTTTATAGTAACATTGAAATAAAGGTAAATTAATTGTCTATCAAACGCGCCTAGTTTGGATATTCTAGGTTCAATACGCTAGAAGTTATAATTGAATAAGTGCTTGTACCTACTTCTCCGAAGGACTTTTTTAAAACACCCTGTAGCTCAGTGGGTGTTGAAAATGCACCCCCCCCCCTTCCATACGATTTTTTGCTTATAATGAACCAAGGAACTACCCCTTAACGGATTAGCATCCCATACCGGGACACGCTGTATTTCTAGCTAGCTGTTTGCAGAATATTTCTAGCTAGCTGTTTGCATTAGGAATAAATATATTATTTAAGGAACACTTTCTATATTAAAAATTATATTTATTTCGTTTTATATTCCGGCATTACATATAATTCAATAGTGCTACTATTCTTTTTATATTGTTTATTTTGTTAATTTAATTGTAATTTTCCATATTTTTAATAAAATTAATTTGTATTTTATAAATCAATTTAATTTAAAAAAAAAACATTTAAATATTTATATATTTCTCAGTATTTTCAAGAAAGGAAAGTATAAAATAAATGAATGCACAATTTCAAGAAAAAAGATGAAATTTTGACAAACAACGTATTTTATGTTTGTTCTGTATGTCGGTGGTAAGAAAAAACTAAAAAAACATATGATTTTTTTTTACACTTACTTCAAAAATGATTTCGAATTCTTTTTCGGAGTTAGTCGAACTCACTTTTTTAGTTAAATCGCTTTTTTTCAAGTGAGTAGAATCAGTGAGTAAAGTGAAATGAACTCACCAACTCACTTTATTAGCTAAAACTCGGTAATAGTTTTAATATATTTAAATACTGGCAATTCCACGAAATACTGGCAATTCCACGAACTATATAATATAAGGTGTGTTTTTTATTCCAACTCAGATTAATCTGATCATCTGATTAATCTGAAAGTGTTTTACCATAAAATTAGAGAAGAAATTATTATAGAGAAAGGTTCTGCACCATTTTGAAATTTAACAAAAAAAAAATAAAAAAAAGGTTCTGCACCCTTTTGAAAGTTAACAAAAATAATTTGAAAAAAAGCAAAAACATACCTATTCTTAAAGAAAGTAATATATCTTACACTACAAACTCGAGAAAAGTTGAAATCTTGGCTCACAAATTTCCATTGAACCATAGCATTTCACAACATCTTGGCGACGTTCAGACGTGCGAATTAGTTCAATCCTCAATTTCTACCTTAGAAGTGACAGATTTTGAAATAGAAGCGAATTATCTAATAAAAACAAATGAAATAAAAAATTTAATAAAATCATTGAAAAATAAAAAATCGCCAGGTTTTGATGGTATAAATAATACAAGTTTAAAAAATTTGCCAAATAGTGCCATAAACTACCTGACTGGTTTAATAAACAGTTGCCTAAAATTATGCTATTTTCCACACAAATGGCAGCAAGCCAAAGTCATCCCTATAAATAAACCAGGTAAATCTCCTGAAGACCCTAATTCATACCGTCCTATAAGTTTACTAAATAACTTAGGTAAACTGTTGGAAAAAATTATTAAAAATAAATTAGTGGTATTTATGTATGTCATAATACAACACAGCCACTTTGTCGTATCAAAAATCATATTAAAAATAATTTCGATATTGGTAAATCTATAGGTATGGTAGTCCCTGATATTAAAGCTGCGTTCGATTCAGTATGGCATGATGGATTAATTCACAAGTTGTTCATATCACATTTTCCTATACCATTAATTAAAATAATTAAAAGTTGATCGTACATTTCGTACATTTCAAGTTTGCATAGCAAATTGCTCTTCAAATATAAATAATATAAATGCCGGCTGTCCTCAGGGCTCATGCTTGTCACCCAGTTTGTATAATATTTATATTTCAGATTTTCTAAACCTTGTAGTTCGTAATTCTTCCATCTTTGCTGATGATACAGCAATATTTACCTCAGGGTTGAATTCCCAGGATATTCTAAAAAATTTACAACAAGGTATTACAACCATTCACAATTATTTTACAAAGTGGAAAATAATGATGAATGATAAAAAAACTTAAAAAACCTAAAATCTAAAAAACCTAAAAAAAATCGGGTTAATAACGAGGCGAATAAGGCAACAAGTGAAAATTTGGGAAACTCAACCATTGCAGCTGCTTGGGAAAATTTGGGAAACTCAACCATTGCAGCTGTCTTTGTTGGACAGTAATAGTGTAGTGTGTCTAACTCTGATAGGGCTTCAAGTGTTGCTGCTGCCACGGTTATACTGGCAATATCAACTGCCTCAATTACCTATGATGCTGATGCTGATAGGGTTTCTTCGGATGTAACTTCTTATGCGAATGTTGTCACGGGACCTTGTGCAACTAATATTATCACCAATACTCAAGTTATTGATGTTGATAATTGTCGCACTACTACTTTAGCTCTTCAAAATAATAATAGAATTTTAGGTTCTTCGATGGAAGCTGTCCACTTACCGCGGTTCAATGAAGGGAATTTTCATCTCAAGACTGGATCCTATGGCAACGTACCATTCAGTCTTAGATTATCTTAAAAATATCAAGAAAATTGATATTAATGGCATTCGGTGTCACAAAATTAGTAAAAAAAATAGTAAAATTTCTTCTTTTAACCTTGGCACTTCAATTTGAACATTTTAGCACATTACTTTTAGTGTTGTAAATTGAAGCACCCAGTACTTCAATTCGCAACCAAAAAACAGCAAATTTAACTATTTTGAAATAATTTAAATTTATTGATTAAATTCGCAAAATAATTAAAAATAAAATTAGAACAATAATTTGAAGAACTGATTGGCTAACCAAAATATCGCATTCGATATTTTGGAAAACCAAAAAGCTCTTCAACCAAATAAATTAGCTGTTTTTTGGTAACCAAAATTAAGTCTAGTTTGGGGTGTCAAGTAGACACAAATTAAATTAATTAAAAAGTTTTCTCGGAAGTGTCAAGAAGACACGAAGTAATATTTATTAAAAGTAGTAAAAGTTTTATTAAAATTAATAGTTTTAATTATTTAAAGTAAATAAAGTTTTTTATATAAGTTTTAAAAAAATAATTTAAAGTAGTAGTTAATTTAATTAAGAAAAACAAGAAATTAAATAAAAAATATATAAAATGAATTAGACATTGTAACGGTTAAATAAAAACTTAATAAATAAATACTATTTGTAAGCTGAAAATAAATAAAAAATTAAATACAATATTTAAATAAATATATTAATAGTCAAAGTGTTTTATTCGGCAATAAGAAAAGAAAGAAAATAATTATAAAAGGTAACTTTTATAACATTAGCTTCCACATGGCCTCAACATACGTTTGTTAAGGAGTTTGAATACTTTAAGCCACCGAAATTAGATATATGTATAGATAGATCGAATAACTAAAAAAACTTGACTGTCTATCCCTCTACTACCGAAACGTAGGGGGTATGCGAACAAAGATAACAGATGTTTTTCTAATGTCTCACTCTTTATCGTTTCATACATTTGTTTTAACAGAAACGTGGTTAAATAACACCATACTTGATAATGAATTATTTTCTTTAGATTTGGTTTTAAGACAGGATCGTTATGCTTCAAATTCTAACCATAAAGGGGGTGAAGTTCTGATCGCAGTTAAAAATATTTATGAAGCGTGCCAAACTCAATGGATGTTGAGCTTGTATGTGTTAAAATTAATTTATCTAAATTCCATCTATATGTGCTAAATTGCTATATACCACCTGCTTCTAATGTCAGTGTATATGAATCTGTTTCTAGATGTATCCAATGGGTCGCTGAGATTGTTGAACCGGAAGATGAGCGTATAGTACTAGGTGACTTCAATCTACCTAAAATTTCTTGGGGTGAAGCTGAAGATGCATGTTATTTCACACCAAACGCATCTATACCTGGTGCCGCTGCGGCATTTATTGATGAAATGACATCTAACTCATTATATCAGATATCTCCTGTAATCAACAACTTAGGTAGACAGTTAGATATAGTTTTTTCGTCCGATCCCAGTGATATGACAGTTGTCAAAAGCTCTGAGGGTCTGGTAAAAATTAATATGGACCATCCTCCATTGCACTTAATTTTTTCGCTTGATACTATTACTTTATCAGAATATGATAGTGGCTATTTCCTTAATTTTATGAAAACAAATTTTCGACAACTTTTAAATTTGTTGGCTCATACTGATTTTGAATCAATACTCTGTAAGTCTGACTTGGAATCTGGGTATGAATCATAAGAACACGACACGATTGATTAAAGTGTTGTGAAAAATTACGACAGACGATAGTCGTAATTTTTTTTTAAGATCATATGTGGCGATTGTAATGCTATCGTTTTTTTTTTGGTATAAATTAAATTTTGGTATAATATCGCCAACTCAAATTTTAAATTTATTGACAACCTAAGCATATGAAATGAGTGGCTGTCACTTTTTATTGAAAAAATTTTAATTTTAGATCAAAGTAACTTTTATAATTTTCTAAAATAATTATCAAACATTATAAAAAAAACTACTTTTTTATATTTACACGATTGCTAAGATACTATCTTGTAAATTTGATAGATAAAACCATATACATTTTACGATATCGTTTCATATGATACTAAATTAAATATTAATAATTTAATATTTAATAAAAGTTTATATAAAAGTATAAAAGTTTTTTACACGATACGACATTATAATTTTGACAGCATGTGACGATTGTCGCCTCCTGTGATCTTAAATCCCATATTTAAAGATACACGATTGTCGCAATCGTCTATCATGATTCATGCCTTGGAGTACACAACTTTTATACTCTTCTGAGTGATCTTTTTACAAAACTGTTCCACTGATCAGAAATAAAAGTCTAAATAGTGCTCCTCCATGGTTCAATAAGAGACTTAAAACTTTGCGCAACCAGAAAAATAAGCTATGGTTGAAATATGTTCATTCAAAATCAGTTTTAGATTATTACAACTTCCGAAATCTGTTTGATAATTTTCATCATCTATCTAAATTAGCTTATAATGATTACGTACGCAATATGAGTGATGGTCTTATATCAGATCCCAAATTATTCTGGCGATTTATCAATTCAAAGAAAAAAATGATTGCTACCCGCCTTTCCTTTATTATAACAATGCACGATCTAATAAACCTCATGAAATAGCAAATTTTTTCGCTAATTTTTTTTATTGTTGAACAGTCAATGAATAAGGTTGTGTTATTTCGGTCTCTTGAAAAATATTATTATCATTTTTTTTTTTAATTCGAAAAAATTATATAAATTATAAAGTTATAATTTGTAATTTATGATAATCGAAGGATGAATAATTGTGTTAAGTGTGGGAAATCTATCAGAAATGAACCTTTAGATGTTCAATGCATTGGTCAATGTAAAATGAAATTTCATAGAAAGTGTGTAAAATTATCAGATTATGATGTTGATTTGATAAGCAAGAATATCTGCATTAATTTTACATGTACGGAATATTTTAATTATTTTAAAATATTGCAAGAAAAATATGATGAAATTTTAAAATCAATTAATGAAAATAATGTTGCAATAATTAAAAGTGTAGCAGAGTTAAAAAAAGTAATAAAAGGTGAAATTAATATAAATTCAGGGCCGTTATATTGTGATAAGGGTAAGTAGACCTCCTTATAATGGCCTTAATTCTGATAAGATCTACTTTCCCTTACTACTGCTGACAGTGGCTTAAACTCAACGGGAAAGTACATTGATGTGGTATCATTTGCTTGTTTATTACTTTTTAGTTGAATATTTCTTTAAGGGAAAGTATTTTTAAAAAACTTTTTTTTATTTATATTTTTTATTTTACATTTTTTAGTCGGTCAAATATTTATAAATTTGACCGACTAAAAATATTTAAATACTTTGACAACTTGGGAATGATTTGTTTGAGCACCTCATGGCCCACTATTTGGAATTCCACATGTGGCCGATGTTTTGGGCCTTCCATGGCCCCGGTGCTCCACATATTTTTTTTTGTATAACTGGCTCCACATGACCCAGGGTACTGCTCGGACTACTCTTAAAGGCCATTAATTTGATGCCCCACATAATTTTTTTATGATGGGCCCCCACATGACACAGGTTTTGGGCCCTAACATAAATTACGAAGCCCAACGGACTGCGAAACGAGATGTATTCTTCAATATCTTTTATTTGATACCTCTCATGTCTTTTTACATTATGGGCCCCACAAGACCCAGATTACCTCTCGGAGTACTCAACAAGATATCCTCTTCCAGAGCTTTCATTTGATACCCCACATGATTTTTGTATGATGGGGCCTACATTGCCCCCGTTTTAACCCCTACATGACTCACGACGCCCCACGAAATACTCCGCATTGAGATGTACACTTCAAAACCTTTCATTTGATACCCCACATGATTTTTTGTATAATGGTACCCAACAATGCCGCCGTTTTGGGCCCGGCATGGCCCACGGCGCCCCCCGAACTACGCCATTGAGATGTACTCGGCAAGACCTTTTATTTGATACCCCACATGCTTTTTTTGGTACATAGAAAAATTTAAGCAGCCCTCCGTGCCTCTTCCCCTTGATCAAAAAGGCCCTTAATTTATAGGGCACCAATCATCTGATGACACGAACTCAACTTCCAAATTGGAGCTCAATCGGTCCAGCCCTTTAAGAGTTATGGCCAGGTGAGGAGATACCGACATAACGACATACAGGAAATGTGAATTCATAAAAGGGAAAGTAATAAATATACTGGAGGTGTAAATTTATAAAAGGGAAAGTAATAATTACATTTTTTGTAAAATTTTTAATTTTCTGTTAGATTTTGCATTTTGCAATAAATTTTACATTTCTTTAAAAATTTTACATTCTCTGTTAAATTTGCATTTTCTGTTATATTTACATCTTCTGTTAAATTTTAAATTTTTTGTTATATGTACATATATTACATTTCCTGTCAAATTAACAATTTCTTTTAAATTTACATCTGCTATTAAATTTTACAATTTCTGTTAAATTTTACATTTTTCTGTTAAATTTTACACTTTCTGTTAAATTAACATTTTTCTGTTAAATTTTAAATTTTCTGTTAAATTCTACATTTTCTGTAAAATTTTTAATTTTCTGTTAGATTTCGCATTTTGCAATAAATTTTACATTTATTTTAAAATTTTACATTTTCTGTTAAATTCGCATTTTCTGTTATATTTACATCTTCTGTTAAATTTTAAATTTTTTGTTATACATATGTACATATATTACATTTCCTGCCAAATTAACAATTTCTGTTAAATTTACATCAGCTATTAAATTTTACAATTTCTGTTAAATTTACATTTTCCTGTTAAATTTTAAATTTTCTGTTAAATTCTACATTTTCTGTTAAATATTACATTTTCTGTTAATTTACATTTTCTGTTAATTTTAACATTTAACATTTTCATTTTCTGTTAACTGGGGCCCGTTTGACCTATGGACTAAGCAACAAGATGTACTCTTCACGAACTTTCATTTGATACCCACAATGATTTTTTTGATTTTGGGCCCCACTTGACCCACGGCAATCCCCGGACTACCACCCAATGTGATGTGCTCGTCAAGACCTTTCATTTGATACCCCACATGTTTTTTTGTATTATAGGGGCCAACATTGCTTTGGGCCCGACATGACCCACGGCGCCCCCGGACTACCGCTCAATGAGATGTACTCGTCAAGACCTTTCATTTGATACCCCACATGATTTTTCGTATTATAGGGGCCAACATTGCCCCCGTTTTGAGCCCAAAATGTCCCACGGCGCCCACCGGACTACCGTCCAATGAGATGTACGCGCCCACCGGACTACCGTCCAATGAGATGTAACCTTTCATTTGATACCCCACATGGTTTTTTGGTACATTCAAAAATTAAACGGCCCTCCGCGCCCCCTTCCATCTTACATCTGCTATTAATTTAAAATTTACATCTGCTATTAAATTTTACAATTTCTGTTAAATTTTACATTTTTCTGTTAAATTTTACACTTTCTGTTATAGTTACATTTTCCTGTTAAATTTTAAATTTTCTGTTAAATTCTACATTTTCTGTAAAATTTTTCATTTTCTGTTAAATTTACATTTTCTGTTAATTTTAACATTTAACATTTTCATTTTCTGTTAACTGGTTTTGGGCCCGTTTGACCTATGGACTAAGCAACAAGATGTACTCTTCACGAACTTTCATTTGATACCCAAAATGTAGTTATCTCAATCCTAATAGTCAATATGAACGCGAATTTTTTTACTATTTTTAAAAACTTTATCGATGAATTATGTACAATAAATGGAAAATTGATTATTATGGGGCATGTTAACATTAACTGGGTAAACGGTAACTTCGCTAGAAATAAAATTAGAGAAATTATTACAGATGATGGTTTAAAACAAATAGTTGAAGATTGTACAAGAATTACAAATCATTCCAGAACATTAATAGATTACGTAATTGTTAATGATTGGTATAAAATTATTACAAAAATTGATGATAAATTGAAAATTAGTGATCATGAAACTATTGAAATTGAAGTAAATTAAAAGAAGTATTAAAGAATGAAAGAAAAAGAATTAAATTAATGAATTATAATAAGCATGAATTCAGAAGCAGAATTAGAAGGAGTGATTTATTGTCAATATATTATGTAGATTTGGAACAAAAATATTATTAATGAACTACGAAATATTATTAATGAATTTGTTGTATATAAGGAAGTAAAGAAAGATTCAAAAAGGTGGTTTTCTAATGATTTAAATGCGCTAAAATTAAGAAAAATTCAACAATATAAAATAGCAGTATTAAATAATGATAGCACAGAGTGGGAGAAATACAAAAAAATAAGAAATGATTTTTCAGCTAAAAATATTTGTAAAATAAAATAACAAACAACAGTTGTCGAATTTATTTTTATTGCTTGAAATCGCTTTATTTTTACAAAAAACGATTTTATATTTTTTATGTTCCAGAATTCGAATTTTTCATTTTTCTATTTTTCGGACAGAAAATGCAACTTTTTTTTTCAAAGTTTCAATTTCTGTTTGCAGAAGTTTGCAGACGTCACATTTCTATCAAATTTCGTTTGCAGCCATGACATAATGAAAAAAATCAGCTGTTTTGTTGTCAGAAAAAATTGTTTTTATTTAATTTTTTATTTTTTTGTGTGTGAAAAAAATATCGAATTTAAAAACAAAACATACTCTTGCGTCCGATTTTAACATAGAAATTTTTTTTCTGTCTGTTTCGGTTTTGGTGGGTGTGCAATGGCAAAACTTGAACAGAAAAGTAAAAAAACAAAAAAAGTTTCTGTTTCTGTTTTTGGTGGGATTGACCCTTTAGTCAGAGAATTAAAATGAATGTTTTAATCCTAATTTTTAAAATGAAAAATAATATGTTGCCAAAGTACTTAAGCGAAAGATTTATTTATGTAGGAGAATGTCAGTCATAATTTAAGAAATATTGTAGATTTTAATTAAATACAGTTAGAAATGAAAAAGATAAAAATAATATGTTCTATAATGGTTTAAAACTATATAACAGTCTACCATCTCATTTAAAACAAGAGGAACGTTAAAATAGATTTGAGAAAATATTAGTGCCATATATTAAAGAGAACTTTAACTTAATATAAATATTGATTAAATTTAAAATGTATTTTTATAATAATAGTAAATTTTACTAAATAAAGGAATAATAAATAAAAATTTTTTCTCTGAAACATATGTTGATTCATCTTTTCAGCCTGCTGAGTATTATTTAGTATCTGAACGATCTTCCCAAGACTACATTGTCTCACTTCATTATAGAAAGCTCTGAGTCTTGGAGGCTGTGTTGGCACTGAATGATGATTGTTCACCGGGTCCGGATGGTGTGCCAGCAATTGTGTTAAGGGAATGTTCGAATTTTCTAGCAGCACCTCTATCACAATTATTCAATCTATCCTTAAATAGTAGCACTTTTCCAAGTTTATGGAAAAAATCTTTCATACGGCCAGTGCATAAAAAGAATGATAGAAACAATGTTGTTAATTATAGACAAATTGCAAAATTGTCTTGTATACCGAAATTATTTGAACAATTAGTTTACAATTTTAAATTTACATCTGCTATTAAATTTTACAATTTCTGTTAAATTTTACATTTTTCTGTTAAATTTTACACTTTCTGTTAAATTAACATTTTTCTGTTAAATTTTAAATTTTCTGTTAAATTCTACATTTTCTGTAAAATTTTTAATTTTCTGTTAGATTTCGCATTTTGCAATAAATTTTACATTTCTTTTAAAATTTTACATTTTCTGTTAAATTCGCATTTTCTGTTATATTTACATCTTCTGTTAAATTTTAAATTTTTTGTTATACATATGTACATATATTACATTTCCTGCCAAATTAACAATTTCTGTTAAATTTACATCAGCTATTAAATTTTACAATTTCTGTTAAATTTACATTTTCCTGTTAAATTTTAAATTTTCTGTTAAATTCTACATTTTCTGTTAAATATTACATTTTCTGTTAATTTACATTTTCTGTTAATTTTAACATTTAACATTTTCATTTTCTGTTAACTGGGGCCCGTTTGACCTATGGACTAAGCAACAAGATGTACTCTTCACGAACTTTCATTTGATACCCACAATGATTTTTTTGATTTTGGGCCCCACTTGACCCACGGCAATCCCCGGACTACCACCCAATGTGATGTGCTCGTCAAGACCTTTCATTTGATACCCCACATGTTTTTTTGTATTATAGGGGCCAACATTGCCCCCGTTTTGGGCCCGACATGACCCACGGCGCCCCCGGACTACCGCTCAATGAGATGTACTCGTCAAGACCTTTCATTTGATACCCCACATGATTTTTCGTATTATAGGGGCCAACATTGCCCCCGTTTTGAGCCCAAAATGTCCCACGGCGCCCACCGGACTACCGTCCAATGAGATGTACGCGCCCACCGGACTACCGTCCAATGAGATGTAACCTTTCATTTGATACCCCACATGGTTTTTTGGTACATTCAAAAATTAAACGGCCCTCCGCGCCCCCTTCCATCTTACATCTGCTATTAATTTAAAATTTACATCTGCTATTAAATTTTACAATTTCTGTTAAATTTTACATTTTTCTGTTAAATTTTACACTTTCTGTTATAGTTACATTTTCCTGTTAAATTTTAAATTTTCTGTTAAATTCTACATTTTCTGTTAAATTTTTCATTTTCTGTTAAATTTACATTTTCTGTTAATTTTAACATTTAACATTTTCATTTTCTGTTAACTGGTTTTGGGCCCGTTTGACCTATGGACTAAGCAACAAGATGTACTCTTCACGAACTTTCATTTGATACCCAAAATGTAGTTATCTCAATCCTAATAGTCAATATGAACGCGAATTTTTTTACTATTTTTAAAAACTTTATCGATGAATTATGTACAATAAATGGAAAATTGATTATTATGGGGCATGTTAACATTAACTGGGTAAACGGTAACTTCGCTAGAAATAAAATTAGAGAAATTATTACAGATGATGGTTTAAAACAAATAGTTGAAGATTGTACAAGAATTACAAATCATTCCAGAACATTAATAGATTACGTAATTGTTAATGATTGGTATAAAATTATTACAAAAATTGATGATAAATTGAAAATTAGTGATCATGAAACTATTGAAATTGAAGTAAATTAAAAGAAGTATTAAAGAATGAAAGAAAAAGAATTAAATTAATGAATTATAATAAGCATGAATTCAGAAGCAGAATTAGAAGGAGTGATTTATTGTCAATATATTATGTAGATTTGGAACAAAAATATTATTAATGAACTACGAAATATTATTAATGAATTTGTTGTATATAAGGAAGTAAAGAAAGATTCAAAAAGGTGGTTTTCTAATGATTTAAATGCGCTAAAATTAAGAAAAATTCAACAATATAAAATAGCAGTATTAAATAATGATAGCACAGAGTGGGAGAAATACAAAAAAATAAGAAATGATTTTTCAGCTAAAAATATTTGTAAAATAAAATAACAAACAACAGTTGTCGAATTTATTTTTATTGCTTGAAATCGCTTTATTTTTACAAAAAACGATTTTATATTTTTTATGTTCCAGAATTCGAATTTTTCATTTTTCTATTTTTCGGACAGAAAATGCAACTTTTTTTTTCAAAGTTTCAATTTCTGTTTGCAGAAGTTTGCAGACGTCACATTTCTATCAAATTTCGTTTGCAGCCATGACATAATGAAAAAAATCAGCTGTTTTGTTGTCAGAAAAAATTGTTTTTATTTAATTTTTTATTTTTTTGTGTGTGAAAAAAATATCGAATTTAAAAACAAAACATACTCTTGCGTCCGATTTTAACATAGAAATTTTTTTTCTGTCTGTTTCGGTTTTGGTGGGTGTGCAATGGCAAAACTTGAACAGAAAAGTAAAAAAACAAAAAAAGTTTCTGTTTCTGTTTTTGGTGGGATTGACCCTTTAGTCAGAGAATTAAAATGAATGTTTTAATCCTAATTTTTAAAATGAAAAATAATATGTTGCCAAAGTACTTAAGCGAAAGATTGATTTATGTAGGAGAATGTCAGTCATAATTTAAGAAATATTGTAGATTTTAATTAAATACAGTTAGAAATGAAAAAGATAAAAATAATATGTTCTATAATGGTTTAAAACTATATAACAGTCTACCATCTCATTTAAAACAAGAGGAACGTTTAAATAGATTTGAGAAAATATTAGTGCCATATATTAAAGAGAACTTTAACTTAATATAAATATTGATTAAATTTAAAATGTATTTTTATAATAATAGTAAATTTTACTAAATAAAGGAATAATAAATAAAAAATTTTTCTCTGAAACATATGTTGATTCATCTTTTCAGCCTGCTGAGTATTATTTAGTATCTGAACGATCTTCCCAAGACTACATTGTCTCACTTCATTATAGAAAGCTCTGAGTCTTGGAGGCTGTGTTGGCACTGAATGATGATTGTTCACCGGGTCCGGATGGTGTGCCAGCAATTGTGTTAAGGGAATGTTCGAATTTTCTAGCAGCACCTCTATCACAATTATTCAATCTATCCTTAAATAGTAGCACTTTTCCAAGTTTATGGAAAAAATCTTTCATACGGCCAGTGCATAAAAAGAATGATAGAAACAATGTTGTTAATTATAGACAAATTGCAAAATTGTCTTGTATACCGAAATTATTTGAACAATTAGTTTACAATTTTAAATTTACATCTGCTATTAAATTTTACAATTTCTGTTAAATTTTACATTTTTCTGTTAAATTTTACACTTTCTGTTAAATTAACATTTTTCTGTTAAATTTTAAATTTTCTGTTAAATTCTACATTTTCTGTAAAATTTTTAATTTTCTGTTAGATTTCGCATTTTGCAATAAATTTTACATTTCTTTTAAAATTTTACATTTTCTGTTAAATTCGCATTTTCTGTTATATTTACATCTTCTGTTAAATTTTAAATTTTTTGTTATACATATGTACATATATTACATTTCCTGCCAAATTAACAATTTCTGTTAAATTTACATCAGCTATTAAATTTTACAATTTCTGTTAAATTTACATTTTCCTGTTAAATTTTAAATTTTCTGTTAAATTCTACATTTTCTGTTAAATATTACATTTTCTGTTAATTTACATTTTCTGTTAATTTTAACATTTAACATTTTCATTTTCTGTTAACTGGGGCCCGTTTGACCTATGGACTAAGCAACAAGATGTACTCTTCACGAACTTTCATTTGATACCCACAATGATTTTTTTGATTTTGGGCCCCACTTGACCCACGGCAATCCCCGGACTACCACCCAATGTGATGTGCTCGTCAAGACCTTTCATTTGATACCCCACATGTTTTTTTGTATTATAGGGGCCAACATTGCCCCCGTTTTGGGCCCGACATGACCCACGGCGCCCCCGGACTACCGCTCAATGAGATGTACTCGTCAAGACCTTTCATTTGATACCCCACATGATTTTTCGTATTATAGGGGCCAACATTGCCCCCGTTTTGAGCCCAAAATGTCCCACGGCGCCCACCGGACTACCGTCCAATGAGATGTACGCGCCCACCGGACTACCGTCCAATGAGATGTAACCTTTCATTTGATACCCCACATGGTTTTTTGGTACATTCAAAAATTAAACGGCCCTCCGCGCCCCCTTCCATCTTACATCTGCTATTAATTTAAAATTTACATCTGCTATTAAATTTTACAATTTCTGTTAAATTTTACATTTTTCTGTTAAATTTTACACTTTCTGTTATAGTTACATTTTCCTGTTAAATTTTAAATTTTCTGTTAAATTCTACATTTTCTGTTAAATTTTTCATTTTCTGTTAAATTTACATTTTCTGTTAATTTTAACATTTAACATTTTCATTTTCTGTTAACTGGTTTTGGGCCCGTTTGACCTATGGACTAAGCAACAAGATGTACTCTTCACGAACTTTCATTTGATACCCAAAATGTAGTTATCTCAATCCTAATAGTCAATATGAACGCGAATTTTTTTACTATTTTTAAAAACTTTATCGATGAATTATGTACAATAAATGGAAAATTGATTATTATGGGGCATGTTAACATTAACTGGGTAAACGGTAACTTCGCTAGAAATAAAATTAGAGAAATTATTACAGATGATGGTTTAAAACAAATAGTTGAAGATTGTACAAGAATTACAAATCATTCCAGAACATTAATAGATTACGTAATTGTTAATGATTGGTATAAAATTATTACAAAAATTGATGATAAATTGAAAATTAGTGATCATGAAACTATTGAAATTGAAGTAAATTAAAAGAAGTATTAAAGAATGAAAGAAAAAGAATTAAATTAATGAATTATAATAAGCATGAATTCAGAAGCAGAATTAGAAGGAGTGATTTATTGTCAATATATTATGTAGATTTGGAACAAAAATATTATTAATGAACTACGAAATATTATTAATGAATTTGTTGTATATAAGGAAGTAAAGAAAGATTCAAAAAGGTGGTTTTCTAATGATTTAAATGCGCTAAAATTAAGAAAAATTCAACAATATAAAATAGCAGTATTAAATAATGATAGCACAGAGTGGGAGAAATACAAAAAAATAAGAAATGATTTTTCAGCTAAAAATATTTGTAAAATAAAATAACAAACAACAGTTGTCGAATTTATTTTTATTGCTTGAAATCGCTTTATTTTTACAAAAAACGATTTTATATTTTTTATGTTCCAGAATTCGAATTTTTCATTTTTCTATTTTTCGGACAGAAAATGCAACTTTTTTTTTCAAAGTTTCAATTTCTGTTTGCAGAAGTTTGCAGACGTCACATTTCTATCAAATTTCGTTTGCAGCCATGACATAATGAAAAAAATCAGCTGTTTTGTTGTCAGAAAAAATTGTTTTTATTTAATTTTTTATTTTTTTGTGTGTGAAAAAAATATCGAATTTAAAAACAAAACATACTCTTGCGTCCGATTTTAACATAGAAATTTTTTTTCTGTCTGTTTCGGTTTTGGTGGGTGTGCAATGGCAAAACTTGAACAGAAAAGTAAAAAAACAAAAAAAGTTTCTGTTTCTGTTTTTGGTGGGATTGACCCTTTAGTCAGAGAATTAAAATGAATGTTTTAATCCTAATTTTTAAAATGAAAAATAATATGTTGCCAAAGTACTTAAGCGAAAGATTGATTTATGTAGGAGAATGTCAGTCATAATTTAAGAAATATTGTAGATTTTAATTAAATACAGTTAGAAATGAAAAAGATAAAAATAATATGTTCTATAATGGTTTAAAACTATATAACAGTCTACCATCTCATTTAAAACAAGAGGAACGTTTAAATAGATTTGAGAAAATATTAGTGCCATATATTAAAGAGAACTTTAACTTAATATAAATATTGATTAAATTTAAAATGTATTTTTATAATAATAGTAAATTTTACTAAATAAAGGAATAATAAATAAAAAATTTTTCTCTGAAACATATGTTGATTCATCTTTTCAGCCTGCTGAGTATTATTTAGTATCTGAACGATCTTCCCAAGACTACATTGTCTCACTTCATTATAGAAAGCTCTGAGTCTTGGAGGCTGTGTTGGCACTGAATGATGATTGTTCACCGGGTCCGGATGGTGTGCCAGCAATTGTGTTAAGGGAATGTTCGAATTTTCTAGCAGCACCTCTATCACAATTATTCAATCTATCCTTAAATAGTAGCACTTTTCCAAGTTTATGGAAAAAATCTTTCATACGGCCAGTGCATAAAAAGAATGATAGAAACAATGTTGTTAATTATAGACAAATTGCAAAATTGTCTTGTATACCGAAATTATTTGAACAATTAGTTTACAATTTTAAATTTACATCTGCTATTAAATTTTACAATTTCTGTTAAATTTTACATTTTTCTGTTAAATTTTACACTTTCTGTTAAATTAACATTTTTCTGTTAAATTTTAAATTTTCTGTTAAATTCTACATTTTCTGTAAAATTTTTAATTTTCTGTTAGATTTCGCATTTTGCAATAAATTTTACATTTCTTTTAAAATTTTACATTTTCTGTTAAATTCGCATTTTCTGTTATATTTACATCTTCTGTTAAATTTTAAATTTTTTGTTATACATATGTACATATATTACATTTCCTGCCAAATTAACAATTTCTGTTAAATTTACATCAGCTATTAAATTTTACAATTTCTGTTAAATTTACATTTTCCTGTTAAATTTTAAATTTTCTGTTAAATTCTACATTTTCTGTTAAATATTACATTTTCTGTTAATTTACATTTTCTGTTAATTTTAACATTTAACATTTTCATTTTCTGTTAACTGGGGCCCGTTTGACCTATGGACTAAGCAACAAGATGTACTCTTCACGAACTTTCATTTGATACCCACAATGATTTTTTTGATTTTGGGCCCCACTTGACCCACGGCAATCCCCGGACTACCACCCAATGTGATGTGCTCGTCAAGACCTTTCATTTGATACCCCACATGTTTTTTTGTATTATAGGGGCCAACATTGCCCCCGTTTTGGGCCCGACATGACCCACGGCGCCCCCGGACTACCGCTCAATGAGATGTACTCGTCAAGACCTTTCATTTGATACCCCACATGATTTTTCGTATTATAGGGGCCAACATTGCCCCCGTTTTGAGCCCAAAATGTCCCACGGCGCCCACCGGACTACCGTCCAATGAGATGTACGCGCCCACCGGACTACCGTCCAATGAGATGTAACCTTTCATTTGATACCCCACATGGTTTTTTGGTACATTCAAAAATTAAACGGCCCTCCGCGCCCCCTTCCATCTTACATCTGCTATTAATTTAAAAGTTACATCTGCTATTAAATTTTACAATTTCTGTTAAATTTTACATTTTTCTGTTAAATTTTACACTTTCTGTTATAGTTACATTTTCCTGTTAAATTTTAAATTTTCTGTTAAATTCTACATTTTCTGTTAAATTTTTCATTTTCTGTTAAATTTACATTTTCTGTTAATTTTAACATTTAACATTTTCATTTTCTGTTAACTGGTTTTGGGCCCGTTTGACCTATGGACTAAGCAACAAGATGTACTCTTCACGAACTTTCATTTGATACCCAAAATGTAGTTATCTCAATCCTAATAGTCAATATGAACGCGAATTTTTTTACTATTTTTAAAAACTTTATCGATGAATTATGTACAATAAATGGAAAATTGATTATTATGGGGCATGTTAACATTAACTGGGTAAACGGTAACTTCGCTAGAAATAAAATTAGAGAAATTATTACAGATGATGGTTTAAAACAAATAGTTGAAGATTGTACAAGAATTACAAATCATTCCAGAACATTAATAGATTACGTAATTGTTAATGATTGGTATAAAATTATTACAAAAATTGATGATAAATTGAAAATTAGTGATCATGAAACTATTGAAATTGAAGTAAATTAAAAGAAGTATTAAAGAATGAAAGAAAAAGAATTAAATTAATGAATTATAATAAGCATGAATTCAGAAGCAGAATTAGAAGGAGTGATTTATTGTCAATATATTATGTAGATTTGGAACAAAAATATTATTAATGAACTACGAAATATTATTAATGAATTTGTTGTATATAAGGAAGTAAAGAAAGATTCAAAAAGGTGGTTTTCTAATGATTTAAATGCGCTAAAATTAAGAAAAATTCAACAATATAAAATAGCAGTATTAAATAATGATAGCACAGAGTGGGAGAAATACAAAAAAATAAGAAATGATTTTTCAGCTAAAAATATTTGTAAAATAAAATAACAAACAACAGTTGTCGAATTTATTTTTATTGCTTGAAATCGCTTTATTTTTACAAAAAACGATTTTATATTTTTTATGTTCCAGAATTCGAATTTTTCATTTTTCTATTTTTCGGACAGAAAATGCAACTTTTTTTTTCAAAGTTTCAATTTCTGTTTGCAGAAGTTTGCAGACGTCACATTTCTATCAAATTTCGTTTGCAGCCATGACATAATGAAAAAAATCAGCTGTTTTGTTGTCAGAAAAAATTGTTTTTATTTAATTTTTTATTTTTTTGTGTGTGAAAAAAATATCGAATTTAAAAACAAAACATACTCTTGCGTCCGATTTTAACATAGAAATTTTTTTTCTGTCTGTTTCGGTTTTGGTGGGTGTGCAATGGCAAAACTTGAACAGAAAAGTAAAAAAACAAAAAAAGTTTCTGTTTCTGTTTTTGGTGGGATTGACCCTTTAGTCAGAGAATTAAAATGAATGTTTTAATCCTAATTTTTAAAATGAAAAATAATATGTTGCCAAAGTACTTAAGCGAAAGATTTATTTATGTAGGAGAATGTCAGTCATAATTTAAGAAATATTGTAGATTTTAATTAAATACAGTTAGAAATGAAAAAGATAAAAATAATATGTTCTATAATGGTTTAAAACTATATAACAGTCTACCATCTCATTTATAACAAGAGGAACGTTTAAATAGATTTGAGAAAATATTAGTGCCATATATTAAAGAGAACTTTAACTTAATATAAATATTGATTAAATTTAAAATGTATTTTTATAATAATAGTAAATTTTACTAAATAAAGGAATAATAAATAAAAATTTTTTCTCTGAAACATATGTTGATTTATCTTTTCAGCCTGCTGAGTATTATTTAGTATCTGAACGATCTTCCCAAGACTACATTGTCTCACTTCATTATAGAAAGCTCTGAGTCTTGGAGGCTGTGTTGGCACTGAATGATGATTGTTCACCGGGTCCGGATGGTGTGCCAGCAATTGTGTTAAGGGAATGTTCGAATTTTCTAGCAGCACCTCTATCACAATTATTCAATCTATCCTTAAATAGTAGCACTTTTCCAAGTTTATGGAAAAAATCTTTCATACGGCCAGTGCATAAAAAGAATGATAGAAACAATGTTGTTAATTATAGACAAATTGCAAAATTGTCTTGTATACCGAAATTATTTGAACAATTAGTTTACAATAAGGTTTATTTTCACTGCAAATCCTTTATTTCCAATCAACAGCATGGTTTTGTTAAAGGTAGATCGACAGTAACTAATTTGGTTGAAGTTACTTCTAATTGCGTTAACAATATGAAAAGCGGATATGAAACTGATGTAATTTACACTGATTTTAGTAAAGCTTTCCATGTGCTCTCGTTTAAAATTATATTACTAAAGCTCCGTGCCTTAGGATTTCCTGACTGGTTCATTGGTTGGACTTCTTCATACCTCTCGGGTAGGCAGTACCAAGTTCTTTTTGGAGGTTATGTTTCAAAATCATTCACGGCCAACTCAGGTGTCCCACAAGGTAGTCATCTTGGACCTTTGATCTTTGTTTTAAGTATGAATGATGTTGAAAGTTGTAACAGGATAGTAATTTTGGAAAAAAAAATTACCACCTGCTAACTGTTAGGTAAGTCGGAGGAGGTGACTTCGGAGTTCTAGTGAAGTGGGCGCCAGATCTAGGGTGACCAACAGCGCATCACAAAAAAAAACGCTAGACCAAATTTTATAATACTAGAACTCCTTGGACCACTGGGATTTCCTCCTAAGTTTTGCCAGCTACGCTCAGCCTGTGGGGCGTGAGTCGACCAGTGACCCAACGGCAATCAATACTACAATACGTTGATGCTTTCACTAATAAAAATTTTCACAACAGAAAATTGTTAAAGTGAAGCACCATCGTTTAGGGAATAAGGAGAGAGAAGGACAAGAAATCCAAGGCGATCTATCCTGGGAAATTTCAGAAATCAGCCAGCCATTATCAAAAAAAATTCAACAACAAAAAAAATCAAAAAAAAAAACAAAGCCGCAACAACCAAGCGGTGCCAACACACTACAATAAAATAATAAAAAATTTTGGAATTTAAAAAAAAAAAATAAATAAAATTCCAATGAAATTATAATAAATAAAACGATAGTATTTATATTTTTTTCTCAAAAAACAGGTGGCTTTTCTTTGTTTTGCTTCATATATTGTAAATATATGAAGCTTTGTGGTGCGGTCTAAATTTCGAAAATTTTTTTTTCGAGATTTTGATTTTTCTGGACGTTTTAGATGTCAGGGATTCAGAATCAGCAAAAAAAAAATCCGTGTCCGCCGTACGCCGTACGCCGTACGCAAAGTAAAAATACACTTTTTTAAACGCTTAGAAATAGTATAAGCACTCGTGCGATTTGTACAAAAATTGCAACATATATAAAGTAAGGATGGAAATTTATGTATATGGTATCCTTTTTTGAATAATTTCCCTGCAACTCCCCCTAGTGGGGCGTTGAAAATGCACAATTTTGTGCACTTCAAAAAAATACCCCTAAATATAGTCGCATCTTTACATTGTTTTACAGGTATATGTATAGACGCCATATAATGAAGATTGTAAAAATTTGGAGCCCTAGGTCCTCGCCCCCCTATTTTATAGTAATATTAAAACAAAAATTTTGAAATTTGAAATGGCTATAAAACCGGTTTTAATTCATATAAAATATTGTTACTTCTAACATAGATGCAGCAGCTAAGTGCCTTTCGATTTCATATAAAAAATTTACCCCCCACCTTCTTTAAGCGGGTGGGGGGGCTAATGTATGAAAAAAGCTACACACCTTGAACGGGGAAATGAATTGAAAAAATGAGAAACTATATTCTTAAATATACTATGTTACACATTCTGCATAAAAATCAGCCTCGTACCTTAACCCCCCTGGATTTTACAGGTGAAAGAATTTGTATGGGACTACTACAATTGAATTTTTGGTATTTAAAATGACTATAAAATAAGCCACATTTAAAGTAGGGTCTTATATCTTGTAGGTTTGATATAATAGATTGGTATCTTTCGAAACCATTCAAAAATTTTACCCCTTTCCCTTTTATTATGGGTGAGGAGGTAATTTTATGAAAGAGGCTGCAGCACCTCATTGGGGGACTGGATTGAAAAAATGAGAAATTAATTTCTTAAATATACAATTATACATCTTGTGCGAAAAATTTATTTCCCTACCTGCAACCCCCTCTAAGCTACATCACTTAAAATTGTTACATTTCAAAATTTATTATATAGTTTATGAAAATTGAATTTTTGATATTTAAAATGGTTATAAGATATGTCACATTACAGATAGGGTCTTATATTTTTAAAGTTAGGTATAATAAGATGGTGTCTTTCGAAAATATTCGAAATTTTTACCCCTTTCCCTTTTATTATGGGTGAAGGGGTAAGTTTATGAAAGTGGCTGCAGCACCTCAGCGGGGGACTGGATTGAAAAAATGAGAAATTAATTTCTTAAATATACAATTATACATCTTGTGCGAAAAATTTATTTCCCTACCTGCAACCCCCTCTAAGCTACATCACTTAGAAATGTTACATTTCAAAATTTATTATATAGTTTATGAAAATTGAATTTTTGATATTTAAAATGGTTATAAGATATGTCACATTACAGATAGGGTCTTATATTTTTAAAGTTAGGTATAATAAGATGGTGTCTTTCGAAAATATTCGAAATTTTTACCCCTTTCCCTTTTATTATGGGTGAAGGGGTAAGTTTATGAAAGTGGCTGCAGCACCTCATTGGGGGACTGGATTGAAAAAATGAGAAATTAATTTCTTAAATATACAATTATACATCTTGTGCGAAAAATTTATTTCCCTACCTGCAACCCCCTCTAAGCTACATCACTTAAAATTGTTACATTTCAAAATTTATTATATAGTTTATGAAAATTGAATTTTTGATATTTAAAATGGTTATAAGATATGTCACATTACCGATAGGGTCTTATATTTAGGGTCTTATATAAAGTTAGGTATAATAAGATATGTCACATTACCGATAGGGTCTTATATTTAGGGTCTTATATAAAGTTAGGTATAATAAGATGGTGTCTTTCGAAAACATTCGAAATTTTTACCCCTTTCCCTTTTATTATGGGTGAAGGGGTAAGTTTATGAAAGTGGCTGCAGCACCTCAGCGGGGGACTGGATTGAAAAAATGAGAAATTATTTTCTCAAAAATACACACCTACAACTTGTATACAAAATTGAGACACGTATCTTCAACCCTCTTCATTTTACAGGGGCAAAAAGTTCGAAATTTATAGAATAAAAACATATGTATATTACATTTCGAGTATTTAGTATATATACATATATATGTATAGTTTTACAAATTCGAGTACTTATTTATAAAAACGTGATTGTAATTTTAAATTGTACCACACTGGGAGTTTTGTAAAAATCATAATTTTTATTTAACACTTCGTTTATTTAACACTGGAACCAGCTACCTGTACCGGCATGCCAGGACTGGAACCAGCTACCTGTACCTACACAACAATAAATAAAAAAAACCACCAAAACAACAAAAATCAAAAAAAATTTAAAAACGCCGCCGCCGCTACTCTGCCTCAACTTTAATGTTGCTGAATAATTTAGTTTTTCCTTTCTGGATCGGTGCGATGCGGGTTTTTTTGTTTTTTTTTTGTTTCTTTTTTTGGTTTTTTTTTCAAATAAACCACAATTTTGGGCATTACACCACCAAGGTACTACTTACAAAATTTAATAGGACATCTATTGTTTTCATTAGTTTATTTATTTTTATGTTCTTTTCTTTTTATGTTTTACCGTGCCGGACGCGGAAATTTTATTATTATAAATAATTAATTTGGATTTTCTTATTTATTTTATTTCTTCAATTAAAGTTTTTTTTCCTTCACCACACAATTGTCTTTATTTTTCTTTTAAGTGGGTTTGTTTTTTTTTTTCAGCCAACCAAAAATTTTTATTTTTTCTTAAATATATGATAAAATAAAAAAAACTCAAAAAATACACAAAAAAAACTTTCAAACCAAATTAATTAAAAAAAAAAACTCAAAAACAATACAACCCCAAAAAAATGTCCGACCGTCCGGCAACACAAATTTTTCCGACTCCCCGAAACAATCAATTTTTCAAAAAAATTTTCATTTCGAAAAACTATTGTTTCCTCGATCACGCGATCTCTTGACTTTCGGAATCAAAACATGGCCCACAAGGGCAACAAAGGTTGTCTATTGTTTTCTGTTCCGAAAATCAAGAGACCGCAGCGCTGACGGGAATTTCGACTTACTACTAACATGACTACCCACCTCCAATTTACCTCCGCGCCTGTCTACTAACTGACATCTGAGATGTGACAAGCCGGCATACAACTGACATAAAGATGGACGATATGTACACAAATAAAAGGTAATTCTTTCAATTATTTTATTTTGATTAATTTTTATATTTTTTTAGGAATTTATATATTGAAAAAAATTACACGGTGTCACAAAACAGACCTATCTGGAGCTGAGCGTTCCAGACAGGCCTGGAATACACCGACTCGCCACACCCCAGATGAAAAAAAAACTACAACTAATACCACTAATAATAATAACACTTAATAAATAATTTTAACTACCAAACTACAATAAATATTAACTCTAAATAATATAATAAATAATATAAGCTATAATAATAAAAAAAACTAAATAAATAATACTAACAAAAAAAAATTCCTCATAAATAAATAAATACCTATAAATCTAACACAAAAAAAAATTTGAACTAATAATATTTTAACTTAGACCAATAAATTTAACTACTAATGAATATTCCTACCCAAATAAATAAATAAATAAATACTTAATATATAATTCCAAATAAATAAAAAAAAATTTTTTTTTTAATGAAACCTTGCACTAACTTATTCTCAAAAATGTAATACTATTAACTAATAATACCAAAAAAAATTTTGTGACTCACGGGGTAAAGGTGGGTAGCCAGGTATTATAGGTTAAAATAACTATAATAAATAACAAAAACTAACCTACCTACATATAAGTGTAAATTAACTAATCACTAATAAATAATAATAATAACAAAAAAAAATTTAACTATACTAAATAATAATAATATAATAACAAAAAAAAATTAACTAATAATACTAATAAATAACAAATAATTGTAAATAAAAAAAATCTAACAAACACTAAATAAATAACAATTATCCAAAAATATCACAGGTGGTAAATTTTTTTTTCTGAGTCAACGTGGGGCTGTCCCACACCCTGACTATCTCATGCTCTATTTCTATGCTAGCCGGGCCATAATTTATATTTTTTTCAAATCAATACTGTAAATTTTTTTTTTGTTCAGGTTTTTAGATCCTTCGCGTGGACAATGTATTGCCTTAGGGTGTATCTATCTTCTACAATGTAGCACAATTGTCCCTTTTCGGCGACAATGGTGCATTTTGTCCAGGGTTTTGCAAATTTCGCTGTAATATTTTTTTGAAATCGCTTAAAACGTGGGTTCGACGGTAAGCAACTTGCCCAGGTAAGTACTTTTTAAAATCCTTATTGGATCGCAGATTGTAAGTTTTTTCGTGCCTTTTTTGTGCTTTTTCCAGATTGCTGACCACAGCATCATGCACATCATTACGTCGATGCTCCTGGTCAATAATGATATTCTCATTCAGTAAATTTAATTTACGAAGCAACTCGTATGAAGTACCGTCGGTCATCATATGATATCCGAATGTAAGGTAGAATGGAGAAAACCCAGTGGCGTCATGGACGACATTCCGCAGAGCGCACGCAATGTGACTCAGCTTGTCATCCCATTCTTTATTATTGGTTTGATCTATATACATTCGGATAGCAGTGACGATGTTCCGATTGACTCTTTCCGACGCATTAGCCTGAGGATGGTACGGAGCGGTAAATTTGTGGTTAATATTGTAGGTTTTTATTAATTTTTCAAATTCCTTTGCAGTGAATTGCACACCGTTGTCAGACAACAACACTTCAGGAATGCCGAAAAGGTGGAAGACTTCGGATTCCAGGAATTTAATGATCGGACCTGTTGTTGCCTGACGCAAGGGTTTGACTAACACAAATTTCGAGAATTGGTCAAGAACAATTAATATACATGTATTACCTTTTTTAGATCTAGGATATGGACCAAGCAGATCAATATTAATATATTGCCACGGACGGACCGGACGACTTTGGACAACCAGAGGCGGTCTTAAGCATGTATTAGGCGCTTTCGCTTCTTTACAAGCCTCGCACCAAGAAATGTAAGTTGTAATGTCATTTCGCATTCTTGGCCAAAAATACATGCGTTGAATTTTTTCTATAGTTTTATCTACCCCCGAGTGTGCTGACTTAGGATCATCATGGAAGTGTTGGATCACGCCGGCTCTCAACGCAGGAGGTTTGAAAATGACCCCATCCACGATTTTAATGTCGGGGAATTTTCCATGATTATTGGCGAAAATGTTCACGTGGCGTTGATATTCAGGGTCCTGAAATGCCGGGTCCTTGGCGTCGACAATATTGATCTCTTTCAACTGGACGGTCATCTCATCGATTTCTCCACGAGATAACGCGTCCGCCACAACATTGTCGCTGCCCTTCCGGTGTTCAATCTTGAAATCAAAACCCTGAAGTTTCAAACTCCAACGCGCCAACCGACCCGCCAAATCCTTTTGGTTCATCAACCACCTTAGGCTGGCATGGTCGGTAATCACAGTAAATTCCGTCCCCTCAATGTAAGGTCGGAATTTTTTTATACTAAGTACCGCTGCGAGGCATTCTAATTCCGTCACGCTGTAATTTTTTTTATCGGAATTTAATTTCTGGGACATGAACGCTATGGGATGTTCATGCCCCGCTTCATCCGTTTGGAATAGAACACCTCCGACACCGGTCTTCGACGCATCACATTGTGAACCGACTATTAAAATCGGGATTCACGAGTACGGGGGCCTGCGTTAAGGCCAGTTTCAAAGCGAGGAATGCTGCCTCAGCGGCATCATTCCACTTGTCCGGATTTTTCCCCTTCAATAAATCCGTAATAGGCGCTGCAACTTCCGCGTAATTCTTAATGAACCGATTATATCATCCAGTCATGCCCAAAAACCGTCTGATCTGTCGCACAGTTTTTGGCCTCGGAAAGTTTTGGATGGCGTCGATCTTTTCAGGGTCCGTTTTGATGCCTTCGTGGTCAATAATATGACCTAAATATTTAGTTTCGGTCTGGCAAAATCGGCTTTTCTCGATGTTAATGGTTAGTCCAGCTTCCCTCAAACACCTCGCTACTTTAATCAAGAGCTCCATGTGAGTGTCAAAGTCTTCCGAGAGGATCAAAATATCATCAAGGTAAACAAAGACATCCTCATGAAGCTCGTAAGGGATAACTTTATCCATAAGCTTGCAAAGTGTTTTCGGGGAGTTGGACAGACCGAAAGGCATTCGTTTGAAATGGTACAACCCACGACCGGGGACGATGAATGCGGTTTTGTCTCTGGATTTCTCCTCCAGTTCAACCTGCCAAAACGCCATTTTTAAATCTAAACTAGTGATAAATTTTGTTTTTTTGACTCTACTAAAAATCGAATTGATATGAGGAAGTGGATAGGCATCACTCTTGGTGACGGCATTCACCTTGCGGGCGTCAAGGCACAACCTTAGGGTGCCGTTTGTTTTTTTCACCAACGCCAAGGGCGATGCCCATGCACTTCGACTCTTTTCGATTATGTCCTGCTCTAGCATTTTATCTAATTCTAAATCTAATAATTTTTGCATAGGCAGAGATAATGGATACGGACGGACATCTCCAACGTCGATTTCGTGTTTTAGAATCGTAGTTTTCCCCAGACCAGATGTGCTAAACGACGGAAACGAATCGATCACTTCGTGAAGCCTTTGTTGTTGGTCAATATTTAACTTATGCATTTTTGTATCATCATTAGTTAATTCAGATAATTCTAGATTTTTAAACGGAATCGCATTAAAAGCGTCCCAAAAATCCATTCCCAAAATCATGGACCGTATTAGAATGGACGGGATCAGAAAAAATTTGATGGTTTTTGTCACGCCATTGTAAATAATGTTCTAAATACGTAACCGTAACCGATGACACCTTGAGGGTTACCATCGGCCGTATTCACACTGGTCGTGATCGGAGTGTACAAAATGTTCAACTCCCGCAACAAATTTTCCCCATCCTTCCCCAAACAACTAATATTGGCCCCACTGTCCAACAACGCAAAATGGTTTTTATTTGCAATTTGTATCTTCATGAAAGGTCGATTGTCTCCATCCGGCCTGAGGTACGTAGCTTTCAACGTTTTTCGGATTTGCTCCCTCTTACTAAAATGTTTTTTGGATCTACTATTATTTCTATTTTTAACTAAACCTAATTCGCTTATGCTACTTAATGGAGGATTTTTAGAAGCTACACCTAACTTATACCTATCACCGGACTCTACGCTGGAGGATTCGGACGAGGGCGGTAGCTTGGTTGCCTCCAGTTTCCCAAACCCGCTTTGGCGTTTCCCTGAAGGTTGCCGGGATGACACCTCGGACACTTATTAACATAAGTATTTTTGAAACCACAACGATAACAAAATACTTTTAATGGATGGGGACAATCTCGAAATAGATGTACCAAATCATCGCAATTAAAACAAATAACATATGTATTTTTATCGGCAGGTACGACAGTGGCGGACGGATGAAATTTATTATCTTGGACGGACAGGACTTCTTTAATTGGAGCGGACGGACTTGGCGGTTCTGGCAGATTGGACTTTTGGAGCACCGGATTAGTTAGTATGTAATTTGAGTCAACTTTCTCTTCCAACTCATGGACATACATTCTACGGGGACGAACTTGGTCCTCGGCTGACTCACGAATTTCCATCCACTTCCTTTCCAGTCTCTTACAAACTCTATCCAACTGATTAAGGGTTACAATATTCTCCAAAATCAGAGCTTTCTTGTAACCCGGGTATAGGTTATATAAGAGCCTGTTAAGAAAATCATCATCGGAAATTTCGTGCGTCAGACGAAGACGAAGTCCCTCCATGTCCATTCGGAAGTCAGAAAATTTTTCCCGAGAACGTTGCTTCCTGGCTTCCATCAACCGTTTGACATCACCATCATCTTCCCCATCATCGAACTCAATTTTCATGGCCGTTTTCAGGTTGGACCATGACGTGTTCGAATGCCTCCGAATATATTGCCAGTACCAGGTCTCGGCACGGCCCTGAAGGAGTTAATTGATCGACAACACCAAACCTACCAACGGATATCCATCTCCCTTGGCCAAAGTTTCAATTCGGAAGATGAACTCCGCTAGCGAAAGAGCTTTTCCCGAACCATCAAATCGAACCCGCCAGTTAGAAACTGGATTACGACGCCTAAAATGTTCAGGGAGGCGGTCGTCAGGCTCATCGTCGGTATCGCTGAGTTGAAAAGGAGCGACATTTGATGGTTCCCTCACTGGCCTCCCCCGCTCAGTGGTGGCATTACAGACGGTGGATAGCTACGAACAGAAGCAACAAACCGGGGTGCTGCAGCTGGTTCCGAAAGATGTTGTCGAGCTACCAGCGCTTGGAGTTCGGCGATTTGTTGCCGCTGTTCTTCGAGCAGACTGGACATGGCGGAAATTTGCGTGTGATCGAACTGGGTTGCAGAGGCTATTACATATCTATCATGAGGTAAGTGGACGCTTTGACATTTAGATTGATTTTTAAACCGTTTTCCTCTTCTTCCAGACGAACCAGTTTTGTGAACGGCGCCTGTGGACAACCGAGTTGATAACCCCTGTATCGAAGTGGGGTCAGAATGCGGCGAATTGTTCGAGGAGCTCAGCTGACTAACTCCCTTTCGAGAGGTCATCAACGTCGCACCAGGATCAGAAGAGGGGTGGCCGGCCAATATTGTCGGAGCTGGAATAAGCGGCTGTTTCGGCAACACCCCCTTATTACCAGGCTGATTGGCAACGGCGCCCACAGGCGGCAGCGGAAATTGGTCAAGGGGTGGACCTATAGCTCCCTCCCGTTCGCCGATTACAGTCAACCTCCCATCCTCAGAATACGAATGGTCCGAGCCAAGCATCTGTGCGGTAATGAACTGTTGCTCTGCAATTCGAGTGAGCTCCGAATTGAGTTCATTTTTAATTCGCCGCACCGATGCCGAGTAATCCTTACGAGCCGACTTTAATCGAAATAATCTATTTTTAACGTGCTGAATTTTTGTTGCTGCGCGGAGCAACAGATCTTCATCCGTTTCTCGAATACCATCACTGACCAGCGAGTGACAGGCAGCGGCTTTGTTTTCGCAAAGAGCGAGTTCAGCGGCAGGATCTGGAATATTAGATTCTGGTGGACGACGACCCATACGTTGCTCGAGCGGCTTTGTTTTCAGCGGCAGGATCTGGAATATTAGATTCTTGTGGACGACGACCCATACGTTGCTCGCGCTCTAAGGCGGTGCACAATTGAGCGTACTTTCTCTGGGCGTTGCCCGTCGACCCTAACAAACCACACAGCTCTAATTCATATTGAATTTCGTCGGGATCTAACCTGGCTGGATCCATATTTGGTTCAGGTATAAAAATTAATTTTTCGCCAAGACTAATTATAATAAAAATTTTCTATTTGTATAATACCATCAGCACACAAATTATGGCATGTACCTACCGGCAGATTAACCGTGATAAATTTTTTTTTTTTTTTTTAATTTGTTTCTATATAAAATTAATTTAACAAATATTGTAATTACTACTACTAGTTAACTACAAAATAAATAAATTAATGAATAACAATCAATGTAAATAATCAAATTCTTTTAAAACTATTTATTATAATTACTGAAAAATAAATAACATTAATTGTAAATTTACTAACTATTTTCAACAAAAAAAAATAATATAAGTAAATACCAATGATTGTAAAATAAATAATAATAACCCCACACCTAATGACCTAATATAAATAATCTAAAAAAAACAACTCTAATAATTATAAATAGTGTAAATACATAATAACCTAATTGTACAAAAGGACTAATACTAAATACGACTACAAAAAAAAATAATTTAATAAATAACGATAATTGTAAATGAACGAGAAAAAAACTACACCTAATATAAATAATATTACCCAAACAAAACTAAACTAATACTAACGAATATTGTAAAAATAAATATAAAACTAACAACTATTGTATAAATAAATAAGAGGAAAAAAAACTAAACCCAACTACTAAATTTTATTTTTATTTCTAGATATATATTTTTTTTCAAAATTTATCTCTCCGCCAGCGCTCGCTCGACCGAGGAACCAAAAGAAAAAAAAAAAATATAAAACAAAAAAAATACAAAATCCAAAAACAAAAATTCAAAATTTCAAAATACGTAACTTTTTTTTTTTTTTTAAACCCCAGAATGGATGCTTTAGGATTTCTCTTTTCAATGAACAGGGAAGGGAAAGGGTTAGTGTAGGAAAAGGGTTAGGGAGAAAGGAAACTTCAATGAGAAATACTCCCCCAACACTACAAAAAACATCTTTGGCCGTCCCAATTCACACAAAGTTCAACCTACGTTGAACACAAAAACACAAACATGCTAGGACCCCCTTTTAGACTACTAAAAGCGGGTGTCTAACTAGCGGACGGACACTTTGGGGAGGATACGTCAAGGACCACCTTAACGTAGTTTCTAACCCCCCAAAATAAATAATA
Source organism: Empis stercorea (assembly GCA_949752835.1). Lineage (NCBI taxonomy): Eukaryota > Metazoa > Arthropoda > Insecta > Diptera > Empididae > Empis > Empis stercorea. The sequence goes on along the minus strand of OX457086.1, from coordinate 40,558,595 downwards.
CAAAGGACACTGGTAGGACAGGTAATGGACAACCAAAACCCTTATCTAACTACCAGACATAAAATTGAATTGGACCAACCTCCAATGTTCCCCATAGGGAAGGAAGAATACCACCCATGGAAGGGGAAGACGTTGCGGTATTGATCGCCCCTCCATCCGACTTAAGCAACCTCAGATGGAGATTTCAAAAAAATTTTTTTTAAATAAGCCACCTGTTTGGGCGCCAATTGTAACAGGATAGTAATTTTGGAAAAAAAATTACCACCTGCTAACTGTTAGGTAAGTCGGAGGAGGTAACTTCGGAGTTCTAGTGAAGTGGGCGCCAGGTCTAGGGTGACCAACAGCGCATCAGGTCTAGGGTGACCAACAGCGCCAGCTACGCTCAGCCTGTGGGGCGTGAGTCGACCAGTGATCCAAACGGCAATCAATACTACAATACGATGATGCTTTCACTAATAAAAATTTTCACAACAGAAAATTGTTAAAGTGAAGCACCATCGTTTAGGGAATAAGGAGAGAGAAGGACAAGAAATCCAAGGCGATCCATCCTGGGAAATTTCAGAAATCAGCCACCCATTATCAAAAAAAATTCAACAACAAAAAAATCAAAAAAAAAACAACCCAGCAGCAACAACCTAGCGGTGCCAACACACTACAATAAAATAATAAAAAAATTTGGAATTTTCAAAAAAAAAAATAAATAAAATTCCAATGAAATTATAATAAATAAAACGATAGTATTTATATTTTTTTCTCAAAAAACAGGTGGCTTTTCTTTGTTTTGCTTCATATATTGTAAATATATTAAGCTTTGTGGTGCGGTCTAAATTTCGAAAATTTTTTTTTCGAGATTTTGATTTTTCTGGACGTTTTAGATGTCAGGGATTCAGAATCAGCAAAAAAAAAATCCGTGTCCGCCGTACGCCGTACGCCGTACGTCGTACGCAAAGTAAAAATACACTTTTTTAAACGCTTAGAAATAGTATAAGCACTCGTGCGATTTGTACAAAAATTGCAACATATATAAAGTAAGGATGGAAATTTATGTATATGGTATCCTTTTTTGAATAATTTCCCTGCAACTCCCCCTAGTGGGGCGTTGAAAATGCACAATTTTGTGCACTTCAAAAAAATACCCCTAAATATAGTCGCATCTTTACATTGTTTTACAGGTATATGTATAGACGCCATATAATGAAGATTGTAAAAATTTGGAGCCCTAGGTCCTCGCCCCCCTATTTTATAGTAATATTAAAACAAAAATTTTGAAATTTGAAATGGCTATAAAACCGGTTTTAATTCATATAAAATATTGTTACTTCTAACATAGATGCAGCAGCTAAGTGCCTTTCGATTTCATATAAAAAATTTACCCTCCACCTTCTTTAAGTGGGTGGGGGGGCTAATGTATGAAAAAAGCTACACACCTTGAACGGGGAAATGAATTGAAAAAATGAGAAACTATATTCTTAAATATACTATGTTACACATTCTGCATAAAAATCAGCCTCGTACCTTAACCCCCCTGGATTTTACAGGTGAAAGAATTTGTATGGGACTACTACAATTGAATTTTTGGTATTTAAAATGACTATAAAATAAGCCACATTTAAAGTAGGGTCTTATATCTTGTAGGTTTGATATAATAGATTGGTATCTTTCGAAACCATTCAAAAATTTTACCCCTTTCCCTTTTATTATGGGTGAGGAGGTAATTTTATGAAAGAGGCTGCAGCACCTCATTGGGGGACTGGATTGAAAAAATGAGAAATTAATTTCTTAAATATACAATTATACATCTTGTGCGAAAAATTTATTTCCCTACCTGCAACCCCCTCTAAGCTACATCACTTAGAAATGTTACATTTCAAAATTTATTATATAGTTTATGAAAATTGAATTTTTGATATTTAAAATGGTTATAAGATATGTCACATTACAGATAGGGTCTTATATTTTTAAAGTTAGGTATAATAAGATGGTGTCTTTCGAAAATATTCGAAATTTTTACCCCTTTCCCTTTTATTATGGGTGAAGGGGTAAGTTTATGAAAGTGGCTGCAGCACCTCAGCGGGGGACTGGATTGAAAAAATGAGAAATTAATTTCTTAAATATACAATTATACATCTTGTGCGAAAAATTTATTTCCCTACCTGCAACCCCCTCTAAGCTACATCACTTAGAAATGTTACATTTCAAAATTTATTATATAGTTTATGAAAATTGAATTTTTGATATTTAAAATGGTTATAAGATATGTCACATTACCGATAGGGTCTTATATTTTTAAAGTTAGGTATAATAAGATGGTGTCTTTCGAAAACATTCGAAATTTTTACCCCTTTCCCTTTTATTATGGGTGAAGGGGTAAGTTTATGAAAGTGGCTGCAGCACCTCAGCGGGGGACTGGATTGAAAAAATGAGAAATTATTTTCTCAAAAATACACACCTACAACTTGTATACAAAATTGAGACACGTATCTTCAACCCTCTTCATTTTACAGGGGCAAAAAGTTCGAAATTTATAGAATAAAAACATATGTATATTACATTTCGAGTATTTAGTATATATACATATATATGTATAGTTTTACAAATTCGAGTACTTATTTATAAAAACTTGATTGTAATTTTAAATTGTACCACACTGGGAGTTTTGTAAAAATCATAATTTTTATTTAACACTTCGTTTATTTAACACTGGAACCAGCTACCTGTACCGGCATGCCAGGACTGGAACCAGCTACCTGTACCTACACAACAATAAATAAAAAAAAACCACCAAAACAACAAAAATCAAAAAAAATTTAAAAACGCCGCCGCCGCTACTCTGCCTCAACTTTAATGTTGCTGAATAATTTAGTTTTTCCTTTCTGGATCGGTGCGATACGGGTTTTTTTGTTTTTTTTTGTTTCTTTTTTTGGTTTTTTTTTCAAATGAGCCACAATTTTGGGCATTACACCACCAAGGTACTACTTACAAAATTTAATAGGACATCTATTGTTTTCATTAGTTTATTTATTTTTATGTTCTTTTCTTTTTATGTTTTACCGTGCCGGACGCGGAAATTTTATTATTATAAATAATTAATTTGGATTTTCTTATTTATTTTATTTCTTCAATTAAAGTTTTTTTTCCTTCACCACACAATTGTCTTTATTTTTCTTTTAAGTGGTTTTGTTTTTTTTTTCAGCCAACCAAAAATTTTTATTTTTTCTTAAATATATGATAAAATAAAAAAAACTCAAAAAATACACAAAAAAAACTTTCAAACCAAATTAATTAAAAAAAAAAACTCAAAAACAATACAACCCCAAAAAAATGTCCGACCGTCCGGCAACACAAATTTTTCCGACTCCCCGAAACAATCAATTTTTCAAAAAAAATTTCATTTCGAAAAACTATTGTTTCCTCGATCACGCGATCTCTTGACTTTCGGAATCAAAACATGGCCCACAAGGGCAACAAAGGTTGTCTATTGTTTTCTGTTCCGAAATCAAGAGACCGCAGCGCTGACGGGAATTTCGACTTACTACTAACATGACTACCCACCTCCAATTTACCTCCGCGCCTGTCTACTAACTGACATCTGAGATGTGACAAGCCGGCATACAACTGACATAAAGATGGACGATATGTACACAAATAAAAGGTAATTCTTTCAATTATTTTATTTTGATTAATTTTTATATTTTTTTAGGAATTTATATATTGAAAAAAATTACACGGTGTCACAAAGTATTATATGCCATAGTAAGGTTGGCATATATGCTGACGACATGAAAATTTACAAGAAAATTAAGGACAGAAATGATATGCTTGAGTTGCAGTGTGATCTGGATAGTTTTTCTACTTGGTGCAAAAGAAATAATCTGGATCTTAATGTAAATAAATGCCAACTTATTACATTTTCAATGAAAAGGATCCCAAGTACAAATTCTTATTATTTAAATGGTTTAAACATTCCTAGAGTATCTGTAGTAAAGGAAACTTAACTTTGACCAGGAACTTCACTTCAAATAAGACTTAAATTATATAATAAAAAAAGCAAACTCTATGCTCGGGTTTATTAAACGATGGTCTAAGGAATCTTATGACTCTCGTGTCACCAGATCTTTATTCAGTAGTCTCTTGCGTCCGATTTTAGAATATTCAAGTCAAGTCTGGTCACCTCATTACGCTTGCGATGTTTCTAGGTTGGAGATGGTGCAACGAAAATTCGCCAAGTTTTCACTACGAGCTATCCCTGAAGAATTTTTTCTTTATAATGATAACATTTCTAATTATTGTAATCGGTTGAATATTTTAAACTTACGAACATTAGAAAAAAGACGGTGGGTAGCAGATGCAGTTTTCGTTCACCAGATCCTTCAAGGTGAATACCTATCGCCCTACATCCTAAGTAAGCTTAGCATGAAGGTAAATACGAGATTGCTTAGAAATGCAGATACTTTCTTCACGGATTTTCATCGAACTTATTATGTGTGTAATTTCTTTACATCAGAGCATCAGAGCCTAACCTAACAAATGGGTAGGTGAATGTTCCTTGGCATTAGCCGAGGAGTGCGAACTGCTGTTGATGTTGTTGAAATTCGAAAATAAAAAAAAAACAAAAAAAAAACACAATCAGTTTTTTTTACCAGAAAAAGAAAAACATATTTTTGTTCCTCAATTTAATCTAAAATTAGCAAATACAGACATGTTATGGAATAATGAAGTCAAATATCTTGGAGTGTGGCTAGATAAAAACTAACATTTAAAACACATATATCAGCAGTAGTCCACAAAGCAAATATATTTATAAAGATACTATATCCATTTATAAACAGAAATTCGCTCCTCAGTGTTGATAACAAAATAGTAATTGTGAAAGTAGTATTTCATGCTTTAACGTTTTATGCTGCTCCTGTTTGGTTTACAGCTGCTAGATGCCACATAAAAACCTGCAAATTATGCAAAATAAAATATTAAAAATGATTTAAAATTTACCAATGTATTACCGAACAATTGCACTCCATAACAGAGCAAATATCGATTTTGTTCATATTACAATAGAAATAATTAGTAGTAAATTTTTTGAAAAATGTAGTTGGTCAGAAAATCCACTAATCAACCAATTAGTTTAATGTAGTAGCCGTTAAGTTTTCAATTAGTTGTAATTAGTTTTTCATTAAGTTTTTTGTTAATACTACATTAAACTAATTGATTTTTCTTAAAATATAGATTCATTAAGTTTTTTGTTAATCATATACTAGCAACAACAATAATAATAATATCAATAAGTTTAATATGAAACATACTTACAATTATAATAACAATAAAAATAGTACTAATAATAATAATAATAATAATAATAATAATAATATTAATAATAATAATATTATTAACAATAATAACAATAATGATAATATTAATATTAATAATTATAATAATATCAATAATATTAATAATAATAAGAATATTGAAAAAAACAACAATAACAATATTAATTATCACAAGATTGGAAATGGTAATTTTAATACTAATATTATAGTAATAATATAGAATTATAAATTGTAATAGTATCAACTCCTTCAGAAGATCACTTTCGAAAAATTTCTAACATTTATTCAGGGTCCAAGCCTTAATCCTCTTACTCCAGTCAATGAAATACCTCTTTCTTTTCCAGATACGTCCCTATTTATCTAACTCCAACTTCCCACCCTTTTAATGAGGTCTCCAACGACGTAGACAAATTTTTTTTAGATACTTTATTACCCCCCAATGTTAAATTGACAATGTACTCAGCAGATAACACCGAAAATCGTTATCTTTTATCTCGTTTGAGAGATACGAGAATCTTTAATAATGTACGAATATATCTTGCCTATTTAAATGATAAACCTAATTCTGTCTGTGTGGATGGTAAAACTAAAACGAATGTCATAGTATCAATTCAGCAAGAAGGGTTACCAACGGATTTTAGTACTTAAAGCCAATTGTATTATAAAATTCATGAGAATTTTTGTGTTTCCTCAGAGGAAGTCACATGTCATCTCTCTTCATATGCTGATCATCTGAGCTCGAAGAGAATATCATATCTTCAGAAATCTCGTGAGGATACCAATAGGTTTTTTTCAATTCAATTTAATTCAATTAAGTTTATTTTTATTCCATAATTACATATAACAAACAATTCAATATATAGTTAAAATAAACAATTTAATGTACAAATCTTAATAAACAAAATTTTAATATATTAATTAAAATTAAATAAAACCTATAATAAAATATATAACAATAATAAAATTATTTATTTCAAATTACAATAATAAATTAAATGAAAAGCAAACAAGTGTCTTCCAAACTCAAATTATAGAATTAATATGTATTTAAGGTACTAACTCTACCGCTCCTCTTCAAGATTAATCTGATCATACACTTTTGCTGTATTAGTAATTCCTGCAATAAGTTTTTATGAGTGCCACCCCAGTTGACATTTCCATACTGAAGCTTAGTTAAATAAATCATAATAAATCGTTTTAAGCAATCTTGATGAACAAAATTGTTTAAGGTGATAAAACTGTCTTATTACAGTATGAAAATATCTTTTCAAATTCTTAATATGTTCCGCCCAATTCAATTTAACATCAAGTGTAATACCAAGATATTTAAAAGACTTGTTGTGTGACAACATTTCATGCAATTATGTCGTCATTGCCTAAAAACGCATTATATCGATAGCGCATTGTAATATATAATGAAAACAAAAATAATAAAATACGTCATCGTATTATAAATATTATTGTATACAAATAATACAAACCATAATGACACAGTTATTATGTATATTTTATTATGTATAAGTTATTATGTATAAAATGTAGAACAGAACATATAAATAAAAGGTAAATAAACCTAAAGTAAATAAACGAAAGCACATAAGCTTTCCTAATAATAATAATAAAGTATAATGCGTTATCAGCACAATGGGCAATAGCAACATAATTAATGTATGAATTGTTGTTGCACGATTTTACCTTTAATTAATAAGAAATATTAATTAATTATATTTATTGAAATATTCTAATATTGCTGAAGAAGCAATATTAGAATATATAAACGGTTGAAAATTGGTATTTCGGAGAGTTCAAATATTGAAGTCTTTTACTAAACAGGTTAAGCCTATAGTGAAGAAAAACAATAATAGAACTTTAAGGTTAAAACAGAAATTAGTCTTGTTTTATTTTAAATTATTAGTAGTCAAAGTTACTTATTAAATTGAAAGGAAGAAGTAAGAGGACGATCAGGCCAAACGAGAGATAAATAATATAAACGTGAATATAATTTCATACAAGACAGATCACAACACAACAGACTCAATGCATTCCACTTTGAAACAACGCGAAGTACAACTATTAGATTCATGATAAACCTGAAAAGAATGTTCGTGGTTATGATTTAATTTAAGTTTATTGCAGCTCGAACAATGATAGTGAATATTGTCAATAATAGGTACTATACCATTAAGACTAAAAAACATTATTTTGGTTTTATTACTCAACAAAAGTTTATGCGCTGATAACCAGTGCCTGAGTACCTCCAAATCATAATTAATTTTACAAACAATGTCTAAGCTGGAATTACCAATATATGAAAAACCTACATCATCAGCGAATGCAGTCACGCTTCCCTTAAATCTTTGCAGAAAGATAGAATTGAAAAAAATCAGAAATACAATTGGACCAAGCACAGAACCTTGCGGTACTCCCAAACAAACTTTTTTGAAATCACTACAACTGCCATTAATTTTTACATATTGCATTCTACCTGAAAGATATGATGAAAATAAGTTATAGATATTCCCACGAAAACCAGCCCTATAAATTATGTCCAGAAATATATTATGATCAACTAAATCAAATGCTCTCTTAATATCAATAAAAAGAGCAGCATTTTTCAATGTTTTATTTAAACCTTCATAAATGCCTGAACAGAAATTTAAAAGCGCGTCTTCCGTAGATCTATCAGAACGAAAACCATATTGACTATCACAGAAGAAGTTGGTATTATTGAGAAATTTTACTAATCTAGTTTTAATTGTTTTTTCAAAAATTTTTGAGAACGGACTTATTAACATGGATATCGGGCGATAATTATCTAAATTACTTTTATCATCTTTTTAAAAGAGCGGAATCACTGCTGCTCTTTTTAAATCGTCCGGAAAAATGCCATCTAGTACACAACGGTTGTTAACAACATTCAAGGCAATATTTTTTAAAAGTAAAGTAGAAATACCCAAATAAGTACCAGAATTTGAATTATCTAATTTTGAAATTAAACTGAAAAGTTCCATTGAAGTGATAGGTTCAAAGAAGAAACTTTGCAGTTGAAAATCCTCATTCTCTAATTGTTCAATATTATAAACACCAGAAAAGAATTCATCAGAAAATTTACTCATATCAGTGAATTTATCGTTGAAGAGGTTAGCAATGACTTTATTATCACTGATAATTACATTGTTAACCTTTATTTTCTTAATCGAATCACAATTTCCTTTCTCACGATTTAAAATATTATTTACAATTTCCCATTCTTTTTTCGAATTTCCTTTAGCACAATTAAACTTATTTAAATAAAATTCTTCTTTGGTTTTTTTTATCTCAAATCTGAGTTTTTTGCAAAATGACTTATAGTTTTTTCCTAAATTAATATTGTTAGTTTGCCTGACACAATCCTTCCTCAATCTACATTTCAATTCCATCTTTTTTAGCAAAGCAGAAGTCATCCGGGGCTTAAGTGGTGTTAAATTATTTTTACGCAACAATCTTTTTTCTGTACATGCAGATAAATGTTCATTTAAAATACTAATAAATTTATCAAAAGCATCATTCGCATTAACAATATTACTAATGTCATTCCAGCTTTCAAATCGTAACCTAGTGTTAAGTTCATTAAAATTAATTTTAGAATATTCAAATCCAACAGAAGTATTATTGCGACATTTATTTACTCACATTGCTAAGCAAAAGATAAGACATAACATGATCAGAAATACAATGATCACAAGTCGAACTATGTAAGCTTATGTAAAGAGAAACATTGAGTATAATAAGAATATGGTCTAACTTTTGTGCTTTATTGCAGCGAATGTAGAGAAATAAACCTCTCTCACATAATGTTAGCAATTAAGTCAAATAATGATTTATTAAAATATCTCTCCAACACGATCGAAACATTAAATAAAAAATCTATCTTAGCTGAACAAAAAGCTATAAAGTTGGAAGAGAATAACAAATCAATACAACAACATGTTGATGAGTTATGTTGTAAGATTGATAAAATTGTAAAAACATATAAAGCTCAATCAACAAGTATCGATAATGTTTCAAAAAAAGTTGATAAATATTATAATAATTTCGAATTATTCTCAAATAATATATCAACTAGTAATGATTCGATTATTGTTAAATTACAATATAATCTAGACAACATTTTCTCCTCTATAAAGAAGCTAAAGTTTATTGTTGATGCTAATGCCCAAAATTTTGATTCATTGGTAGACAAGTGTTTATCTGATAACACGAATAACCTTGGGAAAATAATCAATTGAATAAAGAATTTAAATTGAATAACTGACATGGCTGATTTACAAGCGCAATTTGTTCATTATGGTGAAGAATTCGCTTCAGCTAAATTACTTCTTAATGACGCTATAGATGAGATTAAATGTAAAAACATAATTAATTGTGTCAATACTATCCCTGATATGTCTCCGGATAGAAATCAACTTTCTATTAGTAATGAAACTATTGTAGATCAAGATCATATAAGAGCTTCAACTTCTGCTAATCCTGATTCTATACGAAGTTCTATATTTATTAAAGGAACACCAGCGTTAATAGATGCGGAATGGCTTAAAAATTTGATTTCTAAAACATTCGGGATTTTTAATGTTGATTGCAGAAAAGTATCTCCACGTTATTTAAGTAACAAGAAACTAAAAAAGCTTTAAGGTTGACGTTACAGTTGATGATGTAACTACGTTAATTGAAAAGCATTCATTTTGGGAGAGTATTAATGCATCTGCCTCCATTTGGATCGAAAAATTAAATAAAAATTCTTCAAATACCACAATCAACAATAAAGGTAACAATAACGGTACTGAACGTAAAATTTTGAAACCTAACACTAAGTCTATTAACAATAAAAACAAAAAACAAAGAAGTAAAAAAAGTAAGTTTGTTGATAAAAAAAATATTAAAATTAGTAATGTAAATATTAAAAATATTTCGTTCCTGTTTTGTTGTTCCTGCGTCGAGTCTAGTCCTGTATTGCAGAGTTGTCATCGTCAGCAGTCCTGTCTGGAAGCGTTCGGCGTGGGAATCCTAATTTTTTTTTGTTTTGTTAATTTGAATTTTTTTTGTTGTTAATTAATTAAAAATTGTGTAGAGTAGTTGTTATTTATTAAATTTGTAATTAATGGTTTTTGTATCAAAATATATTTATATATATATATATATATATATAATTATTATTGAACAATTATAGTCGCGTTTTCAGGGTTCGTGTATGGTCCAGACATGTCGGGGCAGCCACGTAACCGCTGGTAAAATTTCAAAAGGTATGTTGAATTTTCATTTTGTTAGTATTTTTTTTTCAATGCAGTGCCCTAAATATTAACAGTTCAGGAAAAAAAAAACAACAACCAATTAATTAAACCGCTGTCAATTATTCCTTATTTATTAGTAAAATTTAATTAATTTAAAAAGATTTTTTTTTAATATTAGAAAAATAAATAAAAATATGGTTAAATTTATAAATTGAAATATTGGTGTTTGTGTAATTATTTATTTATTTTAGAATTGGTGCCATTTTTTTTGTTTCCTGTGAACATCGTTGGGTGGAATTTTTTTTTGTGTTTTCCTGAAGATTTTGGTGTTATTTTTTTTTTTTTGTGAACATGGCTGGCTAGGAGGAAATAGTACTGAACCAGCGTAGTCAGAATGTTCCTTTTCCGTGTGGCTCTTCGATCCATTTACATTGTTATTATGTAACAATTGTTTTGGATTGAAGAGTTACCTAGTCCGACAATATGGTGATTAGAAGGATCATTGGTCGACCCACCCCCCACAGACTGTGCTGAGCCGGCAACAAGGAGGAAATCCCAATGATCCTGGAGGCTGAGAGTACATAAAAAGAGAAGTAGTTTTTTTTTTGAAGAAATAAAAATTAATTCTCGGTCTTGTTATTTTAATGATTGTGGCTAGGTCACTCAGACCTGGCGCCCAACGCTCTCAGCTTCCGAACACAGCTCCTCCGAACCTATCTTCAGCTAACAAATCCAATAAATTTGGATTCGGTTACAATTGGCGCCCAAAGGGGACATGAAGATGCACCAATTGTTTTACAATTGGCGCCCAATGGGGACATGAAGATGCACCAATTGTTTTACAATTGGCGCCCAAACTAGTGGCTGAGAAGATGTACCAATTAGTGTACAATTTTTGGTGAATAAAATTAAGAAAAAAAAAAAATTTTTTTGTTGGTGTGACGTTGGTCACCCGAAAATTTGCAACTCCATCGACTACTGTTTTGCTGGAGATGGGTTCGGATGGAGTTGGTGAGATTGCCATATTGTCGTCGTTAAATCCCCTTTTGGCTTGCATTCCTTCCGACGGCTTCATTATGAAAAAAAAAAAATTTACTTACAATTTTTTTGTGTAAATATTTATTCATGAGTATGTGTTCGACTGGTAGTTGATTGGTTACCTTGGTGGTCCAGGGTAATTCCTACCAGTCCTTTGGTTATTATTTATTGTCCGGAGTTGACTGGTAATTAAGGTAGTCCTTAATTACACCTTCGGACCTTTGTTATTTATTTGTTTGTTTGTTTTTTTTTGTTTCGAAATTTTTTTTTTTTGAAGTGAAGTTTGAGGAAGGAATGCTAAGACAGGAGTTTCCCCTATATCCTCTGCCTATTAATCCTTGGTCCAGTCCTAATCGCCTTGTTCCCTTTTCCTATTAAAAATTCTGGCTGCGATGGTTCACTTAATTTGTCAGAAATTAGAACCAACATTAAAAAGAAAGTTAAAAACAATTTTTTTTAAATAAAACACAATAAACATTTGAAAAATTTTGTTATTAAAATATTTATTGAATAAAAAAAAAAAACAAAAATTAATCAACTTTCCAAAATTTAAATTATTTAAAATAATTATTAAATTAAAATTTGATAAAGATTAGTAAAGTAAATTATTGAAGTTAATTCAAAACAAATTAAAATCGGCTACGACACAAAGTTTTTTGTTATTAAACAGAAAAAAAAACCTATTATTCGGTTCACAAATATCAGCTGATTCTAAAGTTTTTATAGTCTGTACCCAGCGGCCTGAAAAGTATTAGAAAAAAAAAATTTTTTGTACCGGAGTTTTTGTATGTTTTTTTTTGGTAATACTTTAAATTAAGAACAGCCCCACGTTTAGCTAAAATGAAAAAGAGATTTTTTTATATTACAACAACACTTGTGATATTTTAAAAGTTTTTTTGTTATTTATTATTATATTTAGTTGTAGGTTTAGTGATAGTTTTATTTACAATTAAGTGTTAGTTAGATTAGGATTATTTATTATTAGGTAGTTTTTTTTAGTCATAATTTTTTTTTCTCTTAGTGTTATTTATTTAGTAGGGTTAATTTTTTTTTGTTTACATACACTTAGTTGTTATTTAATTTGTTAGTTATAGTGAGTTGGTTATTATACACTTAATTGTTAATTTATTATTAGGTTAGGTTTAAATTATTGGGGTTGGGAATAGTTTTAATTAAAATTTTGAAAAAAAAAAAAAAAATACAAAACAAAATTGTTTATATTATCTTGCTACCTAAAACAGCGTAGATACACCATCAATAATGCTGGGTGGGTTCAGACTTGTTCTGATGGGAATGCCTCAGAATGAAGCCTGTTTTGTGACACCCCAAATTTATTTTTACAAACACACCTAAAAACATAAAGGGAAATTAAAATATAATTATAAAGAAAAACATTAAACAAAAATGATTTACCTGCCAAATATCGCCGGCCATGCTGGGTTTGTTATTTTTCTGTGTCATGTCAGCTTAATTTGTCAAATATTTTTATTTCTGTATGTAGGTGTTGTTTCGTTAAGTGTTTATTTATTTACTACCAGATGTCGCTGTGGTGGTGGTGAATTGACTTTTTCGGACCCAATACAATAGATGCTCTTCATTTGACCTGGGGTCGAATGAAGGGCAGAAAAAAATGGGCTGACGTGTCGGAAAAAGTGGACATTCGGGGATTAATGTTTGGATCGACGGTCGCGCTGGACACACTTTGGATGTTTTGAAAAAATTTTTTTGTACCGGAGTTTTTGTATGTTTTTTTTGGTAATAATTTAAATTAAGAAAAAGAAGTTTTGTTTTTAAAAATAAAGTCGGAAGGAAGATAGTTTAAAAAAAAAAAACAGGAATATTTATGAAAGTGAGAAATTAGAGAACAAAAAAAAAATTGATTACGTTTGAAAAAAAAAACCCTCCTCAATATATTTACTTGGAAAATAAAATAAGTTAAAACCAGAAAAACAAAAAAAACCAAAAAAATTTTTTTTAAATAAATTTAGTTTTGGTGTACCGGAAAAAAATTTTAAATTAAAAATTTTTTTGAATAATTTAAACCTGAAGAAAATTAATTTATGTGTCCAGCGCGCGCGACCTTTGTATCGTCCAGAGATTTGGTTCCTGTTTTGTTGTTCCTGCGTCGGGTCTAGTCCTGTATTGCAGAGTTGTCATCGTCAGCAGTCCTGTATGGAAGCGTTCGGCGTGGGAATCCTATTTTTTTTTTGTTTTGTTAATTTGAATTTTTTTTTTTGTTAATTAATTAAAAATTGTGTAGAGTAGTTGTTATTTAGTAAATTTGTAATTAATGTATCAAAATATATTTATATATATATATATATATAATTATTATTGAAAAATAGTATGGTCCAGACATGTCGGGGCAGCCACGTAACCGCTGGTAAAATTTCAAAAGGTATGTTGAATTTTCATTTTGTTAGTATTTTTTTTTTCAATGCAGTGCCCTAAATATATCAATTATACATACATATATATATAAATCAGACAGTGACAGTTCAGGAAAAAAAAAACAACAACCAATTAATTAAACCGCTGTCAATTATTCCTTATTTATTAGTAAAATTTAATTAATTTAAAAAGAATTTTTTTTAATATTAGAAAAATAAATAAAAATTTGGTTAAATTTATAAATTGAAATATTGGTGTTTGTGTAATTATTTATTTATTTTAGAATTGGTGCCATTTTTTTTGTTTCCTGTGAACATCGTTGGGTGGAATTTTTTTTTGTGTTTTCCTGAAGATTTTGGTGCTATTTTTTTTTTTGTGAACATGGCTGGCTAGGAGGAAATAGTAGTGAACCAGCGTAGTCAGAATGTTCCTTTTCCGTGTGGCTCTTCGATCCATTTCCATTGTTATTATGTAACAATTGTTTTGGATTGAAGAGTTACCTAGTCCGACAATATGGTGATTAGAAGGATCATTGGTCGACCCACCCCCCACAGACTGTGCTGAGCCGGCAACAAGGAGGAAATCCCAATGATCCTGGAGGCTGAGACTACATAAAAAGAGAAGTAGTTTTTTTTTTTTGAAGAAATAAAAATTAATTCTCGGTCTTGTTATTTTAATGATTGTGGCTAGGTCACTCAGACCTGGCGCCCAACGCTCTCAGCTTCCTAACACAGCTCCTCCGAACCTATCTTCAGCTAACAAATCCAATAAATTTGGATTCGGTTACACACTGCCTGAGGATATAGTGAACGGGCTTGGCCTCACTGTTTTGGAAAAAATATAATTAAAAATTTTTACCTGTAATTAATGTCACAACAAATGTCAACGTTGGAAAAAATAAAGGACAAAATCAAAAAAGAACCAACAGCGGGACCAAAGCCAATTACTTTGGAAGAGTATAAAAGAATACAAGCATTGCGGCCGCCGGCAAAACAAAAAATACCACAAGAGGAGATAATAAGAAAAAGAGGTGGAGAAGCGGCACAACGAAGAGAGGAGATAAAAGAATTACACCGGATACTGCGATTGGGATGCAGTCAAGAGCAGGAAGAAATTTTCAACAACAAAATTAAGGAATTAAAAAGGAAGCAGAGTTCGGAACAGCGGAAGAAAAAAGCGGAAAAGAAAAAATTCGAGAAAATTTTTTCAAATATTTGTAAAGTAGCGGAAGAAGCACATAATAATATATAAAAAAAAAAACAGAATAATAAAATAAAAAGCAATTTATTTCAATGTAATAGTAATATATGAGATAGAATTTTTAAGTACAAAAACAATTATGTTTAGTATCTCTAGTTATTACTCGCAATATTTCTTAATAATAATATTAGATGAAAATATTAATATAATAATAGAGAGAGGGAATGTTATAATATTTAGGAGATATGATGATTAAAATTAAAAATGTCTTTTAACAAAAAATAAAATTGAAAATGTCTTAAAATGTTAATATGAAATAAAAATAAAATATATATAAAGAAAAAAGCATAAAATTTTTGTTAGGAAAATTTGTTCAATTATCATATATGGTCTAATACATCCACACATTTTTTTCTCATCCAATTTGTTTCGCTCTTCTCTTTAAACGATATATATAAAAAAAATACAATTTATTGCTATTATACAAAAATACATAAAATCATACATTTTTTCTGTTAGAAAATTCTTTATTGCTGCTCACTAATAAAAAAAAATTTAAGCTTTACTTAAAATCCAATTTTCTCGTTCTTCTCACATAGTTACAAATTTACCTTGCTGCATAAATACAATACTTTGGTTAGGTTAGGAATACACCTCTTTTTTTAAGCTACATAAAATAAATGCAATACAAAGAAGAATCTTTAAAGCTTTTGCGCATATGCTATATGCATACATAATTTATGAGAGAATTTTTGTGTTGTATTGGTGTATATGTATGCTACTGTATAACTGTTTGTTTTGAGAGTAAATTTAATTTACAATAATTTTTAGCCATAGGCGTAGGGAAAAACGGCGTTTTCTTTTAGTGCCATTTACTTATTTTTTGGTACCATTTAACCAGTGCCGGAGCTAGAGATTTTTGCTCCTGGTGCACTTTCTAAAAAAACCGCCCTACAAAACCGTTTCCACATCAGCCAAGAAGTAGGTCTTTCGATGCATTTTTTTTATGAGGTGTCCCAAAGAGGTATATTCCTCATAAAATATAAATATTTAAAAATTAAAACAAAATAACATTAATTACAAAGAACGTACTAATACATACTAAAGACTTATAAAATGAATTAAAATTGAGTTATGCATATTATATTTCAAAATAAATATAAGTAACTATTTTTAAAAAGTATAAAATTAAATTTTTATTGCGTAAACTTTCAAAACAAAAGAAGAAGAAAGTACGTTAAAGAATAAACGATATCCCGATTGTCCTGTTAAAATATAGTTACCCAGGCTGTTTTAATTAAAAAAATTGAAACTTTTCTTTGAAAATAATTATTTCAATCAATTACAGCTTCATTAATTGTTGCGGTAACTAAGATTTACTTTGGTTTTATTAATTAATTAAATTTGGCCAATTGATAATTTGGAATTATATATTTTATAAAGCTCAATAACACAATATAAAATTCTTCTTCCTTTTTATGTATAGAAATCCCTTATAACAGACTTACTTTTATTTATTTTTATATAAACTCTTTTTATTTCTTAACTAACCAAACCGAAAAAAGCGTTTTCCTCTCTATACTATACATATACTTTGTACATACCATAATATTATAATCTATAAATACTATACGAATGACATATAACTTTTTTCTCTATATATATACATATATTTCCTTTATTGAGCAGAAGTTTGAAACTGCACCATTTTCATATTGAAGAAAATTTTTAAGTTTGATGAAATATAATTATTTTGTATGGATAGCAAACATTGAGTGGTGCATAGTTTTTTCATTGGCCCAAGAAATATATATATTATTTATGCATATGAGATCTTTTTTTAATGAACTATTTAGCTTAATTTAATGTTTGCTGGAAATTTATATAAAAAAGAAATTCGTTATGTTATATTATTTTTTTAATACATAAATTATGAAAAAATTTATTTTTGAAAAAAATAAAATATTTTTTGAATTTTTTTTTTAATATTTTATGAAAATGTAATCTATTTATTCCGCCCTTAAATTTTGGCGCCCTGTGCAAGTGTTCCTTCTGCACCTATGGTAGCTCCGGCCCTGCATTTAACACATGGCACCAACTACTCGCGGACAAAAGAAAATATTAGAGGATTCTACTATTTTACCGGAAAACTTTAATTTTGCGGAATTATCACTGATAAAATCCACACCACATGGTAATTCAAATAATTTCACAAAACGAAGGCGGTCGGTAACTTTTGCGCCGGAAAATTCAGACGAAAGCGGGGCGGAAACAGAAATTAATTTAAACGGAATTAATTTAAGCATACATTCAAGTAATATTAGAGAAAATACTGAAAGTACTAGCAGCGAGGGCGAAGAAGAAGGTGCCGTAGGAGGCATACCAGTAGAAAAAATTAATTTAAATAAGGAAAGAAACAAAACATTAGTTAATATTGATAAAAATTTTGACAAATTAGAAATGGATACAAACAGATTATGTATGCAGGGAGCAATTCCACGCACCAATAGCGGCTTACAAATACCCAACGAATTATACGAGGATTTAATGCCACCAAACTACTGATCAGGAAAAAATAATAGGAGATCAACAAATTTTTTAAACAAGGATAATACATACGATTTCGGTATGACAGCTCCAATGAACGCAACAATGCCCCTAGAAAAAACATATAAAACATTTTTTCAGGGCATTCCAACATTTTGCGGAGAAGGAAATCGTATGATACTGGATTTACAAAATTTTGTTGCGCCCGCACATGACGCA
The DNA here is from genome assembly GCA_949752835.1 of Empis stercorea. Taxonomy (NCBI): domain Eukaryota; kingdom Metazoa; phylum Arthropoda; class Insecta; order Diptera; family Empididae; genus Empis; species Empis stercorea. Next base: position 40,540,609 of record OX457086.1, on the reverse strand, counting down.
TACTTCAGAACGGATGAATGTGACCGCGCCGCGGTATTAAATCAAATAATTCGGGGAAAATTAAAAGGCAGAGCCGCGGATATTTTTCAGGAGCGAGCAGTTAGTAGCTTTAGAGATTTTAAAGCAATTTCGGAAAACGCATTTATTCCTTACAAGGATTTAACACAATTAAGGCGAGAAATTGAGGAATGTGTACAGATTCCTTAAGAATCTGTCGAACAATTTGGAGATCGGGTAGAACGAAAATTAGGATGTTTTAAAATGGCCGCCAGGCACAAATTTCCCAATGGATTTCAAGGAATCGTACACGATGCTGACGAAACCGCACGGAAAACATTTATCAGAGGCTTGCGATCGGAATCCATCAAACATTACATAATTTCCCAAAATTGTGCTAATGTTGAAGAAACCCTTACAAAAGCGATACGATTTGCTAGGGAATCCTTGGAATTGTTGGGGCCGCCACAGGCAGAAAAATCAACGGAAAAGGCAATGAATGATATCACAAAACAACTTATGGAAATGATAAAAGAACTGAAACTCGGTTCCAATAATAGAGATAATAGTGACAATAATAGATTCTTTAGGCAACAAAATATGCAACAAGCACCGCAACGAATGAGTGTATGAGCCAGTAAATAATTCTTACGTGCCAAACAATAACAATGGACAAAGAGTAACTTGTTTTAATTGTGGCAGGATGGGCCACTACAGCAAATAGTGTAGGGCACCTCGCAAAACAGGCGCACCACCAGCTAATAACGTACAAAGAGAAAATAAATGTGCACGTATGTAGTGTTATTTATGCAAAAATTCAGGACACATAGCAACTAACTGTCCATTTAATAAAACAAAAACGCCGGAAGCCACAACTCAACAAAGAGTTAATACATTCAGATTAGGACACTGTGAGTGGTGTCAAAGAGAAGGACATACAGAATTAACATGTCCAGCACGGCAATACTACCAATCGAAGCAGGGAAACGAGCAAGGGATGAGGTAAAATCTCAATTCTCATCCCCAAATAACGAAGGAAAGGGTGTAAAAAACGGTAACCTCCGCTTAGACCCCTTAGTGACTATGCCTTTGGATATTTGTAACACAAAAAAGTCACATTATTGGTAGATACAGGGGCTCAAATAAGTTTAATTAAAAAGGAAAAAATAGCTAAGGAGGTACCTATAGATCTAAATGAAAATATAGTAATAAATACAATACATAACCAAAGTGCAACCTTGGGCAAGTGCTTTGGAAAATTTGTAACACCAGAAGAAATGAAATGCGAGTTCCAAGTAGTAGGTAGTAATTGCGAACTCCCCGCGGATGGAATTCTAGGAAACGATTTTTTAGCAGAGAACTGTAATGTTTTAGGACCACAATGGACTTTACATTTTCCCAAAACAAAAGTCAATAAAAATGAATTTTCAATTCCCTTTACGAACCAGAGTAATATTGAAGTAAATAGAAAGTTTGAAGAAGCTAAAATGTACAAAACGAAGAGTAACGACAAAGTTGAAAATGAAGAAATGAATAATAGAAAATTAGAGAGAAATAATGAAATAGAGAGATATAATGAAGTTGAAATTGAGGAAATTAATAATGATAAAGTAAAAGAAAATAGTGAACTTAAAAAAGAAGTTCGTCTCGAAATTATGAGAAATAAGGATGAAATTAAAAGGGGAAATTTTAATAGAATTAACGAATAGTTTGAAATTGATGGAAACTCAAAACCGGAAAACGCAGGAGCTGACCATAGAGATTAAAGTTTTTTCAGGCAACGAGATCTTGAAGTTTTTTCAGGCAACGAGAACAAACCAATTTTAACAAAAGAAAATGAAAAACTACAATCCAAGGGAAAATTTTCAGGAGCAGACAACTGCGCTGCGGATCTTGAAAACTCCCAAGGAAAAGGTGAAAGAAAATGAAATTAAAATACCCGCGAGATCAGAGAAAATTATAGAAGTAGCTGTTAAATAACAGGGGGAGTTATTAAACATAGGGAAAAATTTGGAAAATGGAATATTCTTAGGGAATTGCATCAGCAAAGTACGAAATGGGAGAATTGCCGTCCCGGTGGTAAATACAACAAATCAGGAACAAATAGTTCCAAATTTCGAACCAACAGTTCACTCGCTAAACTTTTATAATGTACACCCATTAACACATTGGGGTAACGATGAGCATAAAACGCAAAATGAACCAGTTTATTATGTAAGATATCTATTCAATCAAGAGAAAACAGGCAATATGGGAGTAAAAGCAAGGATTAAAAAATTAAAGGACGTTTTATACAATTCACAGGATCTAGACATCGAAGAAATAGAAACACTAGAAAGGATATGTGAAGAATGTCACGACATTTTTCACCTACCCGGAGATAAATTAAGCTGCATTGAAAATATAACCCATTCAATCTCGGTTAAAGCAGATACTAAACCTATAAACAGTCGTCAATATCGTTTACCTGAATGCCACAGGGAAGTAATAAACGAAGAAATCAGTAAATTATTAACGGAAGATATAATACAGCCTAGTAATAGCCCTTGGAATGCACCATTACTTGTTGTGCCAAAAAAGGCGGGGCCTAACGGAGAAAAAAGACATCGAGTAGTAATAGATTTTCGAAAATTAAATGAAGTAACGATAGGCGATGCTTTTCCACTTCCCCGTATTGAAGAAATGTTGGATCAATTAGGAGGTTCAAAATATTTCACAACCTTGGATCTTGCTAGTGGCTATCACCAAGTACAAATGGAACCTACAGACAGAGAGAAAACTGCATTCAGTACTGCCTATGGCCATTTCGAGTTCAAGCGAATGCCATTCGGACTAACCGGAGCACCGGCCACATTCCAACGAATGATGAATTGCGTCTTAACGGGACTTCAGGGATTCAAATGTTTCGTATATCTCGATGACATAGTTATATACGGGAAAAATTTAATAGATCACGATGAAAAACTGCGATGTGTGTTCCAAAGGTTGAGGGAAAATAATCTGAAATTACAACCGGAAAAATGTAAATTTTTAAAAAAAGAAGTAGTATATTTGGGCCATAAAATAACATCAGAAGGAGTAATGCCGGACCCAGAAAAAACCAAATGCGTACAGGAACACCCCGTACCTAGTACCACAAAGGAACTTCAATCATTTCTGGGGCTAGTAAACTATTACAGACCTAGTATGCCCAAACTCGCCGACATTGGAGCATCTCTGTATAAAATGGCAACAGCATCCCAAAAATTTAATTGGACTTCGGAACACCAAATAGCATTTGAAAAAATAAAAAAATTATTGGTCGAACCACCATTACTCATGTACCCGGATTTCAAAACGGATTTTAATTTAACTACGGATGCTAGTAATCAAGCACTCGGAGCGGTTTTATCACAAACTCAGACTGGAGAAGATAAACCAATTGCCTACGCTAGTAGAGTATTAGGAAAATCAGAGAAAAATTATGCGACAATTGAAAAGGAAATGCTAGCAATATATTGGGCAATAAAATTTTTTCGGTCATACCTATTGGGAAGGAGTTTCAAGGTTTTCACAGATCATAAACCATTAATTAGTGAGTACAATAAACCGTTGGAAAATTAGGCTTTCGGAATATAAATTTACTATCGAATATAAACCAGGAAAACAAAATGGTAACGTGCGTCCGCGCTTCTTGTTAGAATTGTTAATAGTATAGAGAAAACGATACGGAATCAAATCAAATAAATGTAATAACTAGAGCTCAAAATGCGAAATTAGCGGACAAGGATATGGATAAAACTATTGAAGAAGATTCTAACACTGACGAAGAGGATGAAGATGATGTGGAAAAACCAACTGAAAAATGGTAAAAAAGAATGGAATTAATAGACAAAGAAGAAATCCAAAAAACAATACAACAACATCATGACTCACCTCTTGGCGGTCATATAGGTGTCGTTAAAACTTATAATCGACTAAAGAGACACTATATTTGGAAGAAAATGCTTAAAACAGTAAGGAAGTATATCGAGACATGTCCAAAATGTCAAAAAACTAAAAGAGGAAGGGTTACAAAAATGTCTATGATGATTACAGATACCGCTAAACGTCCATTTGATAAAGTATACCTAGATATCGTTGGACCATTTCCAATTTCGAATACAGGGAATAAATACATTTTAAGTTTTCAAGACGATTTGACTAAACTACTGGATTGTGTAGCTCTGCCCAACATGGAGGCCGCAACAGTAGCCAGAGCATTTTATGATAGGATCATATTAAAATACTCCGCCATACCAAAAAAATTAATTACCGACCAAGGTACCAACTTCACTAGCCAAGTTTTCAGAAATCTTTGCAAAATGTTGAAAATTAAAAAATTGGAAATGACCGCTTACCACCCTCAGTCAAATGGATCATTGGAAAGAAGACATGGACCATTAGTAGAATATTTAAAGATAATAGTGGAAAAAAATGTGCAAACTTGGGATGAATGGCTAGCAGAAGCAGCCTTTACCCATAATCACACACCGCACGAAGGAACCAAATTTTCACCTTTTTTTGTTCTATATGGTTTTTGCGATCCATTACCAAAATTTGTAAGCCGGAAAACTGAGCCTCTATATAATTCAGACGACATCAGTAACGTCATCAAATTCAAACTTCAGAGGATCAGACAATTAGCACGGGAAAACTTAATTAATAGTAAAAATAAGGCAAAATTGTATTATGATAAAAACGAAAAAACTTCGACATATAAAACAGGTGATAAAGTACTATTGCTAAACCCACAAAAATTAAACAAGCTTAGTTTAACTTGGTGAGGCCCATTTGAAGTATTAGAAAATTCAAACGAAAATACAACGGTTATAAGGGTTAAGGGTAAAACACGACGAATACATAATAACCGACTTAAACTATGGCATCAGCCTACATCTTTATGACTAGAAAACAAAACATACCTAAAAATCAAAATTTCAATCACTAAAGAAATTTTTCATCATGTTATTTTCAGTACCAAAATTTATCAGGAAGGAAACGCAGGACATAAAATAAAGGAAAATTACTATACAATGTATCTAATATTATATTTTTCTACGCTAATCAACCTCGTGGAGTATGATGGAACTTGAAAACACAGAAATTGTTTTCGAAAATTTAGGAAATACCATAGAATACAAGAACGAAATCACAATTTATTCTAAATTTACAATAACCAGGGAGGACGAAATAGAGGAATTCATAAACAAATTATCAAATAAACTAAGCAGTACCTGCAGCACTGTTTTCAACTCTCAAAATAAGTTGTAAATTATGGAAGGCCGAAATATCATATTGGAGAAACAAAATTATTAAGTTAACAAAAGGACTAAATCATTTCTTCAGTAGACAAAAACGAGGCGCATTAGACATTATAGGATCAATTTCAAAAGGATTATTTGGAACAATGGATCAAGCAGATTCTGATCGAATCTATAGATATATTACAAAAGGATTGGGGGATTATGATTGAATTATTGGATAAACAAACAGCAGCAGTGGCATCAAATTTCGAATTTATAAAACAAGTTACGGGAAACCTATCAATGCAATCTTTGGAAGTAGAAGAAAAATTGAACAAGTTAACTGACTCGGTAAACACAAATTTACTCATTTTAAAAGCAGATAACAGGGATTTGTGGGCAGAGTTGGAAATTAATCGAATAGTTATATTTGCATTGGCTGAATTAGAACGATTATACGATTATTTATTAGAACAAGAATCCATAATAATTTCGTTACAACAACATAAAATACATCCATTACTTATAGACTCACAACTATTAACAATTCTAACAAGAAATCTAACTCTGGAAACAGGACATCCACTTCTATATTCATCAGCAGTACTAAACCAACTAGCGAGAGTAAATTTAAAACATAAGAATGGGGAGTTAGGAGTCACCATTAAAATTAGCATTCTACAAAAAAATGAATATACATTATATAAAATATATCCCATACCAAGGAAAAGCAAGGAAAACATAATAATATTAAGACCAGAATGGGATTACTTAGCTAATAATTCGGCGGGGCACTTTCTACACTACACCAACGAAGAAAAAAGCTTGTCAACAAATAAATACAGATGAAAATAAAGTTTTACAAATTTTTAAGCAACTACAACCAAAAATTTTGGATTTATCACAACCACACTGTGTCATAAAGCAATTTTTAAAAATGGAATTACTGAACAACGAAAAGTACGAGTTGTGTTAATATAACGCACTCAGGGAGATTTTTGTTTTCATTTGGACAATCACATTGTCCCAATGAAAACAAAAAATACATGGTTATACATGTTCCCACATAAAAGCACTTTAGTAGCTTTCTGTGCAGCACAAACTCACAAAATTATACTAAAAGAAACCGGTATTCTAACGCTAACAGAGAAATGTACTTTCTTACTAGAACAATTAGAGTTACCCTACGAAAATTCAAAAAATGAAGAATTCAATTTGGAAAATAATTTTAAATTTGCTAATATAAGTGAAATAGAGCTTAAGGAAAATGAACATGAAATTTCCGTAATAACAATGACACCTATATCAAAAGTAATTAAACCAATAAATCCAGAAGAACTTAATAAAGAATTCGCAAAGAGAAGTCAATCATTAACAGAACTCCATGGGGGCATACGAAGGGCCAAAAAAAATCAAGCAAATTGGGATACATTTAAGTTAACCTCAATCTCAAATTCAGTGGTTTTAAGTTTAGTAATCACTATTTTAATAATATATATAATTGTCACTAAACTCAAAAGTAATAAATCAAAGGAAAATAACATTAGAGATATAGAATTGGGAGAAAGACGAAATAGACCAACAATATCCACACCTATAATACCAATGGAAGAGGTCACAGTTCGACCACCCCGGAATAACCCACCATTTCCACCAAAAACCCCAATATTACCCAGATCCAAAATGGCAAAACCTAGTTCCAAGTTAAATAAATCAATTAAAATGATCCAACAAAGGGATAACACAATGGATGAATATGTAACACCCGAAGTGTTATCATTTAGAGAATAAATCAAAATAATGAACCTACATTGTATTTATATTAAAATAACATTTTTCAAAACACAAAAAAAAATATATTTTCAAAAAACATTTTTCAAAACACAAAAAAAAATATATTTTCAAAAAACATTTTACAAAACACAAAAAAAAATATATTTTCAAAAAACATTTTTCAAAACACAAAAAAATTTTTTTTTCAAAACACAAAAAAAATTTTATATATACAAAATAATAGAGATAATCCAAATTACGTATAATTTACTTTATAACTAAAATTTAATTTACTATACGACATCTATTACACGATAGTACCGTTAAGTCTTTAGCGCAGGTTTAGAAAAGTCTTTAGCGCAGGTTTAGTAAAGGTTTCAAACTTAATTACAATAAAGTTTAGCAAATATTTTTTTTTGTATTAGTAAAGATTATTACCAACTAAGTGTCTTAGATTAAAAGGGGTTTTAGTATTAATTATGTTAAATTATACTTTTAGGAGTAGCAAAAAATAAATAAAATTTTTTTTATCAACATAAATTTAGGAATTAATAATAAAATTGAAGCGAGGAATAGGAATTTTTTTTTGTCTATAAGACCAAAAAATTTTTTTTAGGAACATTAATCTAACAAATTTTTAAGAACACAAACAAGTGGAATGCAAAAAAAAAAAAAATGAGTGGAATTAATTTTTATTATGAAATAAAACCTAATAGATTTAGTTTTATTTTAAAAAATTCATTTTATTCAAATTATTTTTTTTAAAGTTTTTTTTTAGTTTTAACATTTTAATCAAATTATTTAAAAAAAAAAAAACAAATTTTTACAACGATTTTTTTTACAGAAATATAACAAAATAATTAATTATCTACAAATTTTTTTTTAAATATTTCATTGTTATAGTTCACCCATCCTAGCTGCAAATATAAAAAAAAAATTTTTAGGGGGATATACGGCGTGATACAATCCTCGCTGGGAGCCATAATCCCTAAGGAATTCGGCTAGCGTAACGCCGGTGGAAGGTCGCCACGTTTCCACCAGCGACTCCCGGAATCCCTCAGACTGCATATTTAATACGTCGCACTCGACGAGGCACCCACCCCCATTGTGGATCGTTGAAACATACTAACAAAAAAAAAAAAATAATATAGTTCATAAAAAATTTAAAATAATTTCAATAATAAATAGATTCTTACCCATCGAGGCGTAGGAGCAAAATTACTAGTATGGTTATGGTTATTATTAGTTGATATTTTAAAATTTTTTTTCTCGACTTTATCCTTCAAAAACCACAGAAAGAATGATTTTTATAAACGCACTTACAAAATTATTAAATCCCAAAAATGCATAATAGCATAATTGAATTTTTTTGCGAGACACTTCATATTTCAAAAAAAAAAATTTTCTAGCAAAATTAGGAAAATTTAGAAAATAGTTTTTTTTTGTAATTGGAGAAAAAATTAAAAAAGAGAAGATAATAAAATAAATAAAAAATTTTTTTTAGTCTATTATGAAAAACAAAAAATTTGAACAAATAAACTATTAAATTTAGAATAAACTATTTATGATATTAAAAAAAAAAAAAAAATTTTTATGTAAAATTAAATTGAAAATTTAATTTAGAAAAAAAATGGGAGGTATACATATGTATGCATTATATAAAAATAAAATAAATATTATATATAAAATTATAAATATGAAAAATATATATAAAAAGTATAAAAAATATATAAAAAATTATAAATATTAAATTATTATTTTAATATATTGAAAATTTGTGAAAATAAAATTATACCATAAAAATTGTATTAAAATTGTAACTTGAAAAATTTGTATACTATAAGAATATTTATAAATATATATATATATAAAAATGATATAAAATAAATTGAATTTTTAATATGTTAAACTAGAGTTAAGTTAAAAAATTGTGAAATATAAACTTTTTAAAAATGAAACATATAAAATTTTTTTTAAAAATAAACTTTTTAAAAATGAAAATTTGAAAAGTGAAATAAGGATTAAAATTAAAAATGTTATAGCAAAAATTAATGTAATTAATGTATTAAGGTAAATGTAAAATGTAATCGAATGGAAAATATTGTTTAAATTATATGAAAATAAAGGAATTATATGACATTTATAAGAAAATGTTAGGGAAACGACCGAGCCTAATCTCTTAAAGATAGGTGAATTTTCTTAACAAATGGTTGAGAGTGCATAATTCGGTTTTTAAAACAAAGTATGAAAAGAATGAAAATAAATAATTGAATGATTTGAGAAACAATATTATATTATGTAAAAAATAAATTATTGAATTAAAATTATGAAATTATTAAATTATATGTATATTACAAATGGTTTTTAAATATTATATAAAATCAAATTATTTGACAATGTAAAATTATAATATAAAAAAAAATGTAACTAGATTAAGATCAAAATTGTTTTATACGTTTTATAATGTTTTTAAATAAAGAATGTTCTAAATTTGGAAACTCATATTTGAAAACTCTGAAATACCATTAAATTAAAAAATATAGATATTTTTTATCTTGGAAGAGGGAGGTGTTGTGTGACAACATTTCATGCAATTATGTCGTCATTGCCTAAAAACGCATTGTATCGATAGCGCATTGTAATATATAATGAAAACAAAAATAATAAAATACGTCATCGTATTATAAATATTATTGTATACAAATAATACAAACCATAATGACACACTTAAGTTATTATGTATAAAATGTAGAACAGAACATATAAATAAAAGGTAAATAAACCTAAAGTAAATAAACGAAAGCACATAAGCTTTCCTAATAATAATAATAAAGTATAATGCGTTATCAGCACAATGGGCAATAGCAACATAATTAATGTATGAATTGTTGTTGCACGATTTTACCTTTAATTAATAAGAAATATTAATTAATTATATTTATTGAAATATTCTAATATTGCTGAAGAAGCAATATTAGAATATATAAACGGTTGAAAATTGGTATTTCGGAGAGTTCAAATATTGAAGTCTTTTACTAAACAGGTTAAGCCTATAGTGAAGAAAAACAATAATAGAACTTTAAGGTTAAAACAGAAATTAGTCTTGTTTTATTTTAAATTATTAGTAGTCAAAGTTACTTATTAAATTGAAAGGAAGAAGTAAGAGGACGATCAGGCCAAACGAGAGATAAATAATATAAACGTGAATATAATTTCATACAAGACAGATCACAACACAACAGACTCAATGCATTCCACTTTGAAACAACGCGAAGTACAACTATTAGATTCATGATAAACCTGAAAAGAATGTTCGTGGTTATGATTTAATTTAAGTTTATTGCAGCTCGAACAATGATAGTGAATATTGTCAATAATAGGTACTATACCATTAAGACTAAAAAACATTATTTTGGTACTCCCAAACAAACTTCTTTGAAATCACTACAACTGCCATTAATTTTTACATATTGCATTCTACCTGAATGATATGATGAAAATAAGTTATAGATATTCCCACGAAAACCAGCCCTATAAATTATGTCCAGCAATATATTATGATCAACTAAATCAAATGCTCTCTTAATATCAATAAAAAGAGCAGCATTTTTCAATGTTTTATTTAAACCTTCATAAATGCCTGAACAGAAATTTAAAAGCGCGTCTTCCGTAGATCTATCAGAACGAAAACCATATTGACTATCACAGAAGAAGTTGGTATTATTTAGAAATTTTACTAATCTAGTTTTAATTGTTTTTTCAAAAATTTTTGAGAACGGACTTATTAACATGGATATCGGGCGATAATTATCTAAATTACTTTTATCATCTTTTTAAAAGAGCGGAATCACTGCTGCTCTTTTTAAATCGTCCGGAAAAATGCCATCTAGTACACAACGGTTGAAAATAACCGCAAGAATGTTAACAACATTCAAGGCAATATTTTCTAAAAGTAAAGTAGAAATATCCAAATAAGTACCAGAATTTGAATTATCTAATTTTGAAATTAAACTGAAAAGTTCCATTGAAGTGATAGGTTCAAAGAAGAAACTTTGCAGTTGAAAATCCTCATTCTCTAATTGTCCAATATTATAAACACCAGAAAAGAATTCATCAAAAAATTTACTCATATCAGTGAATTTATCATTGAAGAGGTTAGCAATGACTTTATTATCACTGATAATTACATTGTTAACCTTTATTTTCTTAATCGAATCACAATTTCCTTTCTCACGATTTAAAATATTATTTACAATTTCCCATTCTTTTTTCGAATTTCCTTTAACACAATTAAACTTCTTTAAATAAAATTCTTCTTTGGTTTTTTTTATCTCAAATCTGAGTTTTTTGCAAAATGACTTATAGTTTTTTCCCAAATTAATATTGTTAGTTTGCCTGACACAATCCTTCCTCAATCTACATTTCAATTCCATCTTTTTTAGCAAAGCAGAAGTCATCCGGGGCTTAAGTGGTGTTAAATTATTTTTACGCAACAATCTTTTTTCTGTACATGCAGATAAATGTTCATTTAAAATACTAATAAATTTATCAAAAGCATCATTCGCATTAACAATATTACTAATGTCATTCCAGCTTTCAAATCGTAGCCTAGTGTTAAGTTCATTTAAATTAATTTGAGAATATTCAAATCCAACAGAAGTATTATTGCGACATTTATTTACTCACATTGCTAAGCAAAAGATAAGACATAACATGATCAGAAATACAATGATCACAAGTCGAACTATGTAAGCTTATGTAAAGAGAAACATTGAGTATAATAAGAATATGGTCAATACAACTACTAGAAGTACTTGATATTCTTGTAGGATGATTTATACATGATTCCAAACCATAAGACGAAATCAAGTTCAGATATGCATCAGTATCATTAGAGTTAGACAAAATATCCAAATTTATGTCACCCAGAACAATTAAATTCCGTGTATTTTCAGAAACAAATATACTAGATAACAGTGGCGGACCGTGATCAAAAATTCTGGGTGGGCTAAAGGAAAAAGTTTTGTTATGAAAAGCAAAGATTTGAGGTTATTAAACATACAACTTTTTGAATTTTTCGTTTTAGTGAGTTAATCACATTGGCATCTAAGCTAACCATTAGTGAGCTAATCACATTGGCATCTTAATGTTTTTCATTTTCTTTCCAATAAAAAAAATCGTTATGCATAATGCTATGCACACAAGAAAAATAAATTACATATTATTATACACACAAAAATTAGACACATTCAAAAACAATCGAAACGAAAATCATGGCACACTCCGTACATATTTGAATAGTTATATTTGTATGCAATTGCCTTAAGTTTTCTCAACTAAGAAGAAAATTGTTACTTTCTGAAATTTATGATCGCCTGGTACTAATTTTAAAATTTTTTTTCTAATGTGTGCTATAATTAAATAATTTTTTGTCTACTGAGGGAATTTAAAATATAAGCGATAAAATTATTGCTATGGGCTGCGATTTTCTAGCCCATGAAGATATTTATTTATTTTTTAATACAAAATATTTATGTAACGAAATAAATATTTCATGCAAATTTTTACTCAAAGGAATTATTCGTTCTAGGGGCTGCGATTTTCTAGCCCACGATGATATATTTCTCTTTTTTTTAATGAAAAATATTTCATGCAAATTTTCAGTATAGGAATATTTCTTCTATGGACAAGAGATTTTCTATCCCATGTTATAGTTTTCTTAATATATATTTTTTAATATAGGAGAAGGAAATAACTCAACTCAATAGTGTTGATTATAAAATATGCGCGCCTGGTATTTTGGTTTAAAAAATTTAAAAATTGGTATAAAAATTAGTATACATTTGTTGCTTGCTCATATAATGGAAATTTTCTAATAATTTTCTTCCATAGAAAAAATAATAAAATTCTGAAAATCATATAGCAATTACAAATATTTCGCATTTCTATGGGGAACACGTGGTCTTCGTGGGCTAGTTTAAATTAGCCCAGCCTGATCCATACAAAATTCAACACATACGAAAATTGGTTTATATAAAATTAGTATAATAAGGTGGGCAAATTTCAATTAGCCCCTGAAGTAAAGAGAAAATAGTAGTTGTATTTTTATAATGAAAAAGTTATGTAGTGTTAGTATAATATATTTGTATTTTAGCGTTCATATTCATATTTAGATTTTATATTATATTTTTATATAACATAAAATTAATTGTCAACCTATTCGGACGTGTTTAAAATAGCTCTTCAATTAATTCATTTTTAAGTTAATTATATTTTACTTAAGTCATTTACCTTAATTTTTATTTTTATATAAAATCGTTTGTGAGAATTAATTGACCTATAATAACCCGTAATTAATAAATAAATAAGTTTTTTTTGGTGTTATATTACAATTTGTACATTTAAATTTAATTTTATTCAAATAAAATTAACCTAAATAATTAACTTTAAAATTAGCATTATAACAAATAAAAAACTGAACTTATTGTGCAAGGTGTCTTATTAAATTTTTTTTGTTTTATATACTAAACTGTGTTAATTTGTTTAATAATTAAAATTGATTATTTACCTATAATATACCTTTAATTCATATTATTAATTAATTATTAGTATAAAAAATGCATAAGTGTAATAGTGTGCATTGTACATCAAATCGTTTGCGACAAACTATCTGCAATTATCAACCCAACTCTTAACGACCAACAACATGGTTTTAGAAAGCGTAGATCAACCACAACAAATCTGATGGTAATAGTGTCGGACATTATCTGTCGAATGGAAAAGGGACACCAAATTGATGCTATTTACACAGATTTCAGCAAAGCTTTCGATATGGTAGATCACCAAATCTTAATTGAGAAGCTTACAAAAAAAGGTATATCAGGGTCACTACATAACTGGATCAAATCATACCTTACAAATAGAACGCAGTTTGTAAAATTTCAAGGCTATTTTTCATATAAAATAGACGTACTATCAGGCGTTCCTCAAGGTAGCCACCTGGGCCCACTTTTATTCAATATTTTTATTTCAGACTTATCTGACAAGTTGTCAGATATTGCTCACCTTTTTTATGCTGACGACCTTAAAATCTATCATCCTATAAACTCTTCTACTGACGCAGCTTTTCTACAATCAAAACTTATTGCCATTGAAGAATGGTGTAGAAACAACAAACTACATCTCAATATCGCAAAATGTCATGTTATAACCTTTACTCGTAAGAAATCCTATTCTATGCATAATTATAGTCTAAACAATACCAATCTGCATCGGGTTGATAAAATTACAGATCTTGGAATTACATTGGATACTAAGCTCAACTTTAATTACCACTATGATAAGATTTTCAGTCAAGCAAACAAGCTACTTGGTTTTATAAAAAGAGGAGCCCGAGAATTTAATAATATATGGGTCACAAAGAGCTTATATTGCTCACTTGTACGCCCAATATTAGAATATGCTTGCCAAATCTGGGACCCAACTTTCCAAGTCTATTCGAGCAAACTAGAATCAATCCAAAAACAATTTTTGCTTTTCGCACTCAGAGATCTTCACAATCCCAGAAATTTCGATTCCCTACCACCATATTCCGAAAGACTAAAATTACTAGATCTCATGACACTTTCAACGAGAAGAACTTTCCTGACATCCGCTTTCACTTTTGACGTTCTAAAAGGCGAAATTGACGTTGGCTTCATTAGAGAAAGGATTAAATTAAACGATGAGGTCAGACAGACACGTCAAACTAGACTCCTGGTCGAATATAGCCATAGCACAGAATATGGTAAAAATGAACCAATAAATCGATGTTGTATGGTTTACAATAAACACAATAACCAATTCTTTCCTGAACTTTCAAAATTCTCATATAAGAAAAATCTAAAAGCAGCCCTATCCTATCAATCCCTTCACTAAATTATAATAATATTACTAAAACATGTATAAAAAATAAATGCAATAACATAATTTACTTTTAAATTTCTAAATAATAAAAAGTAATATTTAGTATGTAATATTTTTATTGTATAAAGTAATTAAGAAATATATATTATATTAACTATTAAATTTTTAAAATGTATAAAGTAATTTAAGAATTTTGTAAATTTTGTAAATTAATTTTAATTTTAGTTTATTAATTTGTAAACCTTGTTTTGGTTATAAAAAAATAAAATAAAAATAAAATAAAAATGATAGCTCAGATCCAGCTGATATAATTGCCTGCAATGGTATTTGTGCAAAACAATACCATCCTCAGTGTATTGGCCTTTCACGATCTGGCTTTAAATATTTTAAAGAGCACAAAAAAGCTTTTGTTTTTTATTGCAGCGAATGTAGAGAAATAAACCTCTCTCACATAATGTTAGCAATTAAGTCAAATAATGATTTATTAAAATATCTCTCCAACACGATCGAAACATTAAATAAAAAATCTATCTTAGCTGAACAAAAAGCTATAAAGTTGGAAGAGAATAACAAATCAATACTGCAACATGTTGATGAGTTATGTTGTCAGATTGATAAAATTGTAAAAACATATAAAGCTCAATCAACAAGTATCGATAATGTTTCAAAAAAAGTTGATAAATATTATAATAATTTCGAATTATTTTCAAATAATATATCAACTAGTAATGATTCGATTATTGTTATATTACAATATAATCTAGACAACATTTTCTCCTCTATAAAGAAGCTAAAGTTTATTGTTGATGCTAATGCGCAAAATTTTGATTCATTGGTAGATAAGTGTTTATCTGATAACACGAATAACCTTGGGAAAATAATCAATGAAATAAAGAATTTAAATTGCATTACTGACATGGCTGATTTACAAGCGAAATTTGTTCATTATGGTGAAGAATTCTTAATGACGCTATAGATGAGATTAAATGTAAAAACATAATTAATTGTGTCAATACTATCCCTGATATGTCTCCGGATAGAAATCAACTTTCTATTAGTGATGAAACTATTGTAGATCAAGATCATATAAGAGCTTCAACTTCTGCTAATCCTGATTCTATACGAAGTTCTATATTTATTAAAGGAACACCAGCGTTAATAGATGCGGAATGGCTTAAAAATTTGATTTCTAAAACATTCGGGATTTTTAATGTTGATTGCAGAAAAGTATCTCCACGTTATTTAAGTAACAAGAAACTAAAATTTTCAAGCTTTAAGGTTGACGTTACAGTTGATGATGTAACTACGTTAATTGAAAAGCATTCATTTTGGGAGAGTATTAATGCATCTGCCTCCATTTGGATCGAAAAATTAAATAAAAATTCTTCAAATACCACAATCAACAATAAAGGTAACAATAACGGTACTGAACGTAAAATTTTGAAACCTAACACTAAGTCTATTAACAATAAAAACAAAAAACAAAGAAGTAAAAAAAGTAAGTTTGTTGATAAAAAAAATATTAAAATTAGTAATGTAAATATTAAAAATATAAGTAAAGATGTTAAAAATAAAAATAAAATTGAAAACAACTGTTATTGTAATTGTAGTTGTAAAAATAAAAATAATATTAAGATAAATAAGAATATTATCAATAAAAAAAATAAAAATTTGAAATTAAATAGTAATCGAACTATTAATAAGAAAAAGGTTGATAATAAGAGTGATTCTTTTACTATTAATAATAAAATAATAAATAAAAATAAAAGTAGAACTAAAAAATCTCAAAAGAATCCAAATTCCAATAATAATTATAGTAATAATAATATTAGCAATGATGCTAGAAATAATTTAAATAAATTTAATAGAATACCTAGTAATAATACTAATAATATATCTGGACCTACTACTAAGAATTTTAGTCAAAAAATTGTACATAGAAGCGATAATAGATCACGTAGTCTTCCTCCTACTGATAAGTCATTTGGAAATCCGAGCGATATTTCATTTAGAAATGCACTTAGATATCCAAACTTTGTACAAGGCGATACTTTTCTGGTAGCTGACCCTAAATATCAAAACAATAACGGTAATAATTTTTTAAATTATCAAAATTTAGACAATATTAATTTTGGTCCGTTAAATTCTGATACAGTGATGTACCCTACTGTTACTTCAAATTCCCTTCCAGTTATTTCCAGTACTCTTTGTACTAATACTAATTCTACTAGTACAATTTGCACTAATTCTAGTACTAACCAATACCCTTTTCATATTAATTCTTCAAATTCCTTTCCAGTTACTTCTAGTACTCTTTGTACTAATACTAATTCTACTAGTACCATTTGCACTAATTCTAGTACTAACCAAACTAACCAATACCCTCTTCATATTAATTCTAATCCTAATACTACTGTTCCCACTTCCTCTCCTAACTTTGCTAATCCACTAGTCTCGCCAATCATTAGGATGACATTAAATTCAGTTGCGAATGGTGATAATCTGTATGTTATGAGTCGTTTTAGAGATCATAAAATTTATGATAATGTTAGGCTCTTTCTTGCTTACTTATATGATGAACCTAGTTCAACTTGTGTACTTGGTCATACTAAAACTAGCCTTTATTAAGGCTAGTTTTAGCCTTTATTAAGTCGGAAGGCCTACCTTTAGACCAGAAAGAACTTAGTAAGCTTTACATGAAATATAATGAAGATCTGGGTTTATCTCAAGCCGATATATTAGCAGATCTGAAAGCTTTCCGTAGCCATGTCAATAATAGAAGAAGGGAAGATCTTCAAAGAGTACGTGAAACAGATTACAAGTATTTTAAGCCATGTTCCTAATAAAACATTGACGAAAACTGTGCCAAGTCAAGTAATTCTAATTTAATCTCAATTAATAAGTTAAAGTTTACTGACTTAAAAATTTACTATCAAAATGTTAGGGGACTTCGCACTAAGACTAAACTTGTTCATTCTAATTCTTTATCTATGGATTTTGATATCTATGCTTTAACTGAAACATGGTTGAATCCAATAATTAATAGTCTTGAATTATTTAACCAATCTTACTCAGTTTTTAGAAAAGATAGATATCACCTCCAAGACCCACTAATTCCTGTGCAAACAGCTAAAGGAGGAGGAGTTTTAATTGCAATTAAATCCAACTTTAACGTTTCAGAAATTTCTATTCCATTTTCGGAATCATTAGAAATAATAGGTGTTCAAATTAATCTGATCTCGAAAAAAATAATTTTTATTTGTTGTTACATTCCTCCTAATTCAAATAATGATGTTTATTCGAATTTTAACAAGGCGATTGATTGTATATCTTCGGAAATGAGTTCTTCAGATGAATTAATCATTTGTGGTGACTTCAATCACTCTAATATTAATTGGGTCCAGCATGATGAAGAATCTTATCTTCTTCCAACAAATGTAACTAGTGAAATAGAATGTTCCTTCTGTGATAATCTTAATGTTAACTACCTACAACAAATATCAGATATTAAAAACTTCCAGTCTAGACAACTAGATCTTATTTTTACATCTGATTGGGATAATTTAATGATTTCACAATTTGAGACTTCTCTAGTTTTTTTTTTTTTTTTTTTTTGCGCGAGGGAGTGTGGAAAATCTACGAAAAGACACTACGTGTTGATAATCCTAAATTATTTTGGAATTTTGTTAATTCTAAAAGAAAATTAGATGAATTCCCTTCCTTTATGAGTTTCAATGGTCACTTAAGTAATGATCCTTCTGTGAATTACTTTCGTGACCATTTTTCTGATTCATACGGTAATTCTGATTTTCAATTAAATGAGACTTATTTTAATCATTTAGACACTTTTCCTAAGACTACTGTTCAGGATATTAGTTTTGATGACTCTCTTACTAAGTCCTATCTGGATAAGCTTGGTGATAACTCGTCTGCTGGACCTGATGGCATACCGGACATTATTCTGAAAAATTGTTCTACTTCATTAAATGTACCGCTATCTATTTTATTTAGACACTCTCTATCGACGGGCATATTTCCAGATATATGGAAAAAATCGTATATTAGACCAATACATAAGAAAGGGTCTAAAATAGATGTTATTAACTATCGTCCTATAGCTGAACTATCTAGTATACCGAAGTTATTTGAACTAATGGTCTTTGATTCAATTTATGAACACTGTGTAGGTTTCTTAGTACCTAATCAACATGGGCTCATGAAACATAGATCGACGGTAACTAATTTGGTTGAGTCTACTTCCAATATTATTAATAATATGGAAGCAGGATTTCAAACGGATGTATTATATAGTGACCTTAGTAAAGCATTTGATCTATTACCCCATAGTATTATATTATTTAAGCTTAAAAAATTGGGTTTTCCCCCTTATTTTGTTAAATGGATTGAATCTTATTTATCTAATAGATCTTATAGTATTCGATTTAGAACAGCTATATCGTCATCTTTTAAAGCTAATTCTGGGGTACCTCAAGGTAGCCATCTTGGACCATTATTATTTATTATTTCGATAAAAGATGTAGTGTCTATAATTAAAAATAGCAGTATAGGTATATACGCAGACGATATGAAGATATATAAAAAGATTACTTCTTGAAAGACTCATATTTGCTTCAAAATGATTTAGATCGTTTTTCAATGTGGTGTAACTCAAATTTTCTAAAACTTAATGTTGATAAATGTGTAATAATGACGTTTTCACGTCAACATTCGCCCAATCAATTTTCATATAAACTCAACGAAAAAACTGTTTCAAGAGTTGAATCCTGTAAAGACCTGGGTGTTTATTTCGATCCGAAATTGGAGTTCCAGTTGCATTACAATTATATTATCAATAAAGCAAATTCAATGTTAGGTTTTATAAAACGGTGGTCAAAAGAATTTGCAGATCCTTATATATTAAAGTCAGTATTTACTTGTCTTGTTCGTCCTAATCTAGAATATGCCAGTCAAGTATGGAATCCATACTTCGATATTCATGTTCGCCGAATAGAAGCAATCCAAAGAAATTTTATTAGATTTGCTCTTCGTCAATTTCAATGGTTGAACCCATACATTTTACCACCATATTTAGATAGGTTGAATCTCATCCATTTGACAACATTAGAAAAGAGAAGGGAATTGGCTGACGTGATCTTTTTAACAGAAGTAATAAATTTGCAAATTGATTCATTGTTCATTTTAAATAAAATTCAATTTGCTAATAATTATCGCTGTAGATCGCCTAATTTGTTCAGAATAGCTTTCCATAGAAAGCTTCATATGGAAAGTTTGAACTATTAATCGGATGCTGATATTATGTAATAAATATCAAAATCAAATAAGAAGTTCAACTTCTAAAAATAATTTAAAAAAGTTAATATTAAGTAACTGAATTGTTTCTGCTATAATAATTGGTATGATTGTTATTACTGTTATTAATTAAATCTTTTGTTTATTACTATACTTAATTAGTAATTTGTAAACACTTTTAAATTGGAATTTATAGCTAGTTAATTAATATGAGTAAA
Organism: Empis stercorea; assembly: GCA_949752835.1. Lineage (NCBI taxonomy): Eukaryota > Metazoa > Arthropoda > Insecta > Diptera > Empididae > Empis > Empis stercorea. Next base: position 40,520,142 of record OX457086.1, on the reverse strand, counting down.
ATCAATTAAATACTTGACAATATTCTATTTTTTATATAGAATTAATATTTTTATTATATACATATTAGTATTGTATATATTTTATCTATATTTGATTACTCAAAGTTACTATTTTAATTTTATATATTTTAAGAATTTTGTAATTTTATATATTTTAAGAATTTTGTAAGTTGTTTGATTTAAACACAAATAAAAAATAAATAAAAAATTATTAACATATTATATTTCGCAGCGGTGGTGTACGAATTACGTTGGAAAAAATTATATGCACGTATATTATATGACATTTATTTTAAAAAAATATTTGAATTTCATTTTTATAATATATTTTAAATGAATATTTTGTAGCATTTTCCTGTAAATTCAGGTTAGGCTTAGCCCACCCTGCCCAATATGACGAGCCGCCGCTGCTACATAATTCGTTTATAAAAATTCTATATCATATTTATTAAATCTAGACATAGAAAATAAAAATCAATACCCCCAATCTTACATACAAGTTGTAAAGCATCAGCACTATACATTTCCATCTTCAACTGTTTACATTCAAGTTCTTTTTTAACAAAATTTTTTCGTGTCTAGCCAGAAAGAAAGTCTCCTTTCTGGTAATTCAGCGTCACCAGCACTTTCTGTTAGTAACCATACTTCTTGACGTACTAATTCCACCCCCTCAGATTGTAATCCGACCTCCAAACT